>JAOXOE010000694.1:15481368-15511878 GCA_028565055.1 Phoeniculus purpureus
CTCCCTCAGCCTTTCCTCAGCAGGGAGATGCTCCACTCCATCATCTCTGTGGCTCTGCGCTGGGCTCTCTCCAGCAGTTCTGTGGAACTGAGGGGCCCAGAACTGGACACAAGATTCCAGACCACTGGTTGCCACCTCCTGGTTTCAGCCCCTCTCCCCTCAGTGGCCACCAGAGGGCGCAGTGCCCCTTCTCAGCGACGACGAAGGCTCCCTCCGGGCTGTGGCTGGTAGCTGCCTCTTGCGTGAGTCACAACGCGAGCACCAGAGCACCAAACCTCGGGGACTCGCCGCTTACGCTCAGTGTCACTTTACGGGGGTCTTCCTCAGCTCAGCTAATTCAATTTCACAACAGTTTTGTGTTCGTCATATGAGGATCTAATTTTCGAGGTTGTCCCTGGGTAGCAAATGAGCAGAGAAGGCGTCAGTTGCCATTTGCTTGCCAAGAGACTTCAAGCAGCAGCTGCCTGTGAAAAATGCACCGAATGGTTTTTAAATCAAAAAGCTCTGTGTTGCCTTAAAACTACTAACAGCGGGCAGAAACAGAATCATAGAATCATCCAGGTTGGAAAAGTGAGTGGGGACCACATCTGGAATGTTGTGTCCAGTTCTGGGCTTCTTAGTTCAAGGAGGACACAGAATGGCTTGAGAAAGCCCAGCACAGATTGGACTAGATGGTCTTTCGAAGTCCTTCCAATCTTTAGTGTTCTGTGATGCTGTGAAATACTCGAAGAAAAACAAATGGTTGCAATATACTAAGTAATAAGATCGTTACTGAAAACCTCTGTCTTGCGAGGCAGATAGAGGCGCCTCTTGAACTAATAACAACTCAGTTCCTGGGAGATGCAGCTCTTTGACCTGCAGGCTTGGTTTTTGCCGATTCAAGACATGATAAGACATGAGAAAACGAGAAAAGCAGTATCCAGGGACTTCATGATTATTTACTGAAGGAGATGGCTGAATCATTGTGAAACGTTTCCCTCCCGAGCATTTGCACCAAGCGAAACGACTCTGTGACCAACACAGCATCTTTAAGAAACAGCTTTTAGAATGAACTTGGGTTATTGGAACATAAACCAGGCACAGAATAGGACAGGACCATCCCTAAATCACGTTTAATTTCCTCGTGCCTCTGTTGCAGAGTGTCAAAAGCAAGATGAATGTTGTTATTATATTTTGAATGTAAAGCAACAGAGAGAGCAAATGGTTGGTCCTTGGTCATTCTGGCAGGGGCTGCTCAGGGGGGTTGTGGAGTCTCCTTCTCTGGCGATGTTTAAAACCCGCCTGGCCGTGTTCCTGTGCGACTGGATCTAGGGGATCCTGCTGTGGCGGGGGGATGGACTGGATGATCTTTGGAGGTCCTGACAGCATACACTGGGTGAAGTGCTGAAAATGAAAGCTGACACGGGGCTGAACCTCACAGCCAGCTAAAAGGACCAAGGCTGGCCAAGGGCAAGGCTGGGTTGCCTTCTGTGTTTGTCACCAGCAAGAACCTTAACTCTGCTGCTGGCTGCAACCCAGCAGGTGTTGATCGGTGGGGACGCAGGCCACAGCAGACCTTGCCATGAGGGGTGGCCCCTCTTGTTGTTAGAGGGCCACCCAGGAGGGAAGGGCAGGCTCAGGAGAAGCTCTGGAGCGGCCTTAACAGCCCTAAGTGGCTGCACCTGGGCCCCGAGTATGTGCCCCTAGGCCCTGAGTGCCCGCACCTGGGCCCTGAGTGCCCCTAGGCCCTGAGCGGGCGCGCCTGAGCCCTGATTGGCTGCACCTGAGCCCCGAGTGCCCCTAGGCCCTGAGCGGGCGCGCCTGAGCCCTGATTGGCTGCACCTCAGCCCTGAGTGATCCACCTGAGCCCTGATTGGCTGGACTTGGGCCCTGAGCGTCCACCCCGGGTGCCCCTCAGTTCCCCTCAGGAGCTGTCGGCAGAGGGAGCTGCGGGTTTGTGCTCCTGTGCCCCTTGCAGAGCTTCCCTGTTGTTGGAAAGACCTCTGACCATCTTTCTCTGGCAGTTCGGGCACCCAGTGACAACGGGACAGGATGAACTGGACCACGGTGAGTAACTGGGTTGTGCTTTTCTCATGAGTTTTCCTTGTTGGGCCTTGTGTGGCCGTGGCAGGCCGCGGGCTGAGGTTGATTTCCCTGCTGTTGGATTTTGGGGTCGGTTTGCTTTCTGCTGCACTCAGCGAGTGGCCATGTTGTTTCATTCCCTTCCTCGGCTGCTGGTTTGACTGTTTAAGCTTTGTGGGCCCTCACTGACTCTGCCTGGCGTCGATCCTGTAAAGGTAGATCGCAAAATCTACCTGTGTTTTCTGCTGATGTCTGCCCTTTGGTTCGGTTCTGTGATTGCCAAAACACAGGGTTATGAGCCAGGTTTGTGCTGGCAAAACAAAAGCATCCAGAAATATTTATGGTAATTGGGGCTGACCTGTGTAGAACAGCCCAGGTCAGTGCTGATGACTCCCCGAAAGAAATTGGCTGTGTACGTGTGACCCAGAGCACTGGAAGGGGCTGCCCGGGGGACTGTGGAGTCTCCTTCTCTGGAGATGTTTAAAATCTGCCTGGACATATTCCTATGCAGCTGGATCTAGGGGATCCTGCCATGATGGGGGGATTGGACTAGATGATCTTTTGAGGTCCCTTCTGTTCCCTAATGCTCTGTGATTCTGAGAGGTAAAAGGTTTGTGTACTGCAGCGGGAAGGCAGGAGCAAAAGACTTCTAGTCCAGAGCAAGGAAGTGGAAATAAGGCTTTTTCTATACCGAAAATACTGCAAATTAGAGAGACAGTGAGGAGCACTGGAAAGGGCCACCTAGGGGGATGTGGAGTCTCTTCTCTGGAGACATTTCAAACCCGCCTGGATGTGTTCCTGTGCAACTGGATCTACGGGATCCAGCTGTGGCAGGGAGATTGGACTGGATGAGCTTTTGAGGTCCTTTCCAATCCCTAATGCCCTGTGATTCTGTGATAACCCGTAATATTCTGCAACCAAAGATTTGGACTAACCACGCACAGACCTTGCATGAGGAAACAGCGTGCAGATCCTTGTCAGCTGAAGTTTCTCAGGGATTTACCTCTCTGGTGCAGCCTGTAATTTGTGTTTGGTAGGGACAGATTCTTCAGCTGTTGTACATCAGAGTGTCTACATGATTCACAGCGAATGAGGACCCAGTCCAAGCTGTGTGTAGATTATTTCTATGATACGACAATGATTCTGGGGCCCATTTTTCTTGTGCTTTCTGCCTGCGTAATTTTGGGATAACTGCAGCAAACATAGAAGTAATTTAATCGTCCACTGAGAGGTAAATTAGCCGCAAATGATGTGTTGCAAAGATGTGCATGCCAGGTGGTGATGTGTTGCTTGTTGCCATCATCCAGTTTAAAACGTAGCAGGCGTATGTTAAAGTCTATGATATTCCTGTTAAATTGACCCCACAGTGGTGTAAATTATCCCACAGAACATTAGGGATTGGAAGAGAGCCCGAAAGATCATCCAGTCCAATCCCCCTGCCACAGCAGGATCCCCTAGATCCAGTAGCACAGGAACATATCCAGGCGGGTTTTAAACATCTCCAGAGAAGGTGACTCCACAACCTCCCTGGGAAGCCCCTTCCAGTGCTCTGTCAGAAGGATGGAGCCAGGCTCTACTCAGGGGCATCTAATGATAGGACAGGAGGCAATGGGTGTGAGCTGGAACACAGGAGGTTCTACATCAACGTGAGAAGGAACTTCTTGACAGTGAGGGTGACAGAGCCCTGGAAGGGGCTGCCCAGGGGTGTTGTGGGGTTTCCTTCTCTAGAGATGTTTAAAACCCGCCTGGCCATGTTCCTGTGTGACTGGGTCTTGAGGATTCTGGTGTGGCAGGGAGATTGGACTAGATGATATCACAGACTCACTGAACATTTGGGGTTGGAAGAAACCTCGAAAGGTCATCCAGTTCAATCCCCCTGACACAGCAGGATCCCCCTAGATCGAGTCGCACAGAAACATATCCAGAAGGGACATCTTTTGAGGTCCCTTCCAATCCCTGATGCTCTTTGATGAGAGAGTTCTGTTGCAGTGTTTGAAAAATTCTGCCCAACCTCTGCTGTTTGTCTGAGAACTTGCTGAATGCAGCTCTGCAATGTCAGATGCCTTTGATTTGATTTGGATGGGACCAGATGTCAACAAATTGGAGTTTAATGCTGTTGAGACAGATGACAGTGTAGGAAGCATAAAGGGATTCATTATGAATTAGGATTAAAGAAAACATTCCAATGCAGTTATGCAATTTTTATTCACCACAACTTACGTTAATTAGGGAAAAAAAATAATCAGAAAATCCTCATTTTTTTCCTCATTCCTTGTAAAGCAGTGAATGGGAATTTAGGACTCTGATCAAAAGGTACCAGTATGCTGCTTTTATATTTTAATTTTATTCTGTGATTATGGTGACACTCTTCCTCAGTGCTTTTAAAACACCCACTCTGATTTGCCTGGCAGAAGAATACACTGGAACTCAGCTAAAGCCCAGTGTTAAGGGGTAAAACCCATCGTTCTTTAGAGTTTCAGATTTATCTACAGTAGTCTGGCTGCATAAGTCTGATGAGGACCTCTGATTTCTTCATGTTGACAGCAGAAAATATACCAACAGTTGTATTTTACACACAAAAGTGATTCCAAGTCACACACAGAATCCCTCTGGTTGGAAAAGACTCCTGGGACCATAGAGTCCAACCATCTACCCTACCTGACAAGTTTACCCCTAAACCACATCCCTTAACACTGCCATATTTAAACAGACCCAGGGATGGCGACTCAACCACCTCCCTGGGAAGCCCATTCTAGTGCTTGACCAAAGCAGGTTCCTGAGTAAAAAATGCACAGAGATCAACTGTTGCAGCTGTCTGTGTGAGAATTTGTCTGGTGGTGACCTGTGATTTACCTAGCAGAAGATACAGACTAAGAGGGCCAAGACTCTCCTCTTGTGTGGAAGAGAGACTCTTCCTCTCAAGTGGAAGAGCTTCCTATGCAGCATGGAATCTGCCTTCCTGCAAGAGAAAGCTTCTTTCCCCCTGGGTAACAGTGGTGGTACAGAGGTTTCTCTCTCCACCCTTGGTTTATCAGCAGTACACTGAGCTGAGAGTGGTTATAAAACACACCCGGGCCTCCATCTAGGACCTTGAGGATGCAGTGCTGTTCTCCTGCAGCAGCTGGAGGGGTGGCAGTATGTGCTGGGTCATGCCAAAGGATGCTGTCAGTGTCCCAGAAGTGCAGGCCATAGATCCACGGCACACACATGCCATTCTGTGGCAGCAGTTAGGCAGCAAGTGAGGTATCATGGAGTAGCTAAAAAGGCACTAAATGACTGTGAGCAGCTACTCTTGCTCCAGGTGTGAGCAGTTAAAACCTCATCATTAATTCCATCTGCTCTTTAATGTAGAAAAGCCTGTGTAACTCGCTAATTACACCTTGGTGTTAACTTAGGATTCTCATAAACTAATTCTGTTTCTGGGAATTCAGATGAGGCTTTTTTGACAGCAGCTTTTTGCAGAATGGAATTAAGAAAGCAACAACAATTCAGCTGGGTTTTTATCCATGGCTCTAAGACTCACCTGATCTTAAACTGAGCAGGTTTGAGACACACTTGTTTTTGCAATCCTTTAAATGGTGGAGATGCTGCAGTTCCCGTAGGCTACCTCTTCTGTTAGAAAGTTAAGTCTCTCTCCTGTTACAATTTAAAACCCATTACTTAGGCTATTCAGAGCACATTAAAAAGCCCCAATGATTTATTCCTTTCTTCTTCAAACCAAAAAGCTTTCCTTATAAATGGCATCTTCCAGGTGTTTTATTCTCTTCAGCTGGTCCTATCTTCTAGCACAGCGAAAATGCTCCCTGCACAAAAGCTTTTCTTCCCCAGTCTACTCTCCTGCCAAAGACCTTTATGATGATAATGGTGAGCACTGAATCAGATGGTCTACATTTCAAATCCACATGCTTTGTCTGCCTTTGCTTTTGAGGAGCATTCACTGAAGACCCCTTTAAGTGTCTCATAGTAATAATCCCTAGTGTGCTGGGTCTGGGTTGTCTGAGGGGTTAGCTTTTTCCTCTGGTAGTAACAGTACAGTTGAAGCTTTCAAATTCATGCCTTGACTGTAATTCTACTAGGGCTGGATGATACTTGCTTTGAAATGGTTAGTTCACTAACTACTCCGAGTTGGAGTGCAGTGATGGAGCAGTAGGCTGAAGCAGCAGGTAAGACCTTTGTAAATCCTAAACAGTTCACCACTTAGCTAACTGTAACCTGAGTTGTTTTCACATGTGTGAAAGATCACTTAAATTGCCTACAATGTTATTGGCTCATCTGTGTTGCTGTTAGACAATCAATGAGGGAAGAATGTAATTGAAGTAACTCCATTAAAAAAGCACCAAACTCCCAATGCAACATCCATAGAGGTTCTCCTCCCGCTCTGCTCTGCCCTGGTGAGATCACATCTGGAATCTTGTGTCCGGTTCTGGGCCCCTCAGTTCCAGAAGGGCACAGAACTGCTGGAGGGAGTCCAGCACAGAGCCACAAAGATGATGAAGGGAGGGGATCATCTCCCTGATAAGGAAAGGCTGAGGGAGCTGGGGCTCTTGAGCTTGGAGAGAAGGAGACTGAGGGGTGACCTCATTAATGTTGATCAATACAGAAAGAGGGTGTCAGGAGGATGGAGCCAGGCTCTGCTCAGTGTCATCTAATGAAAGGACAAGGGGCAGTGTGTGTGAGCTGGAACAGAGGGGGTTCCACATCAATATGAGAAGGAACCTCTTCACAGAGAGGGTGACAGAGCACTGGAATAGGGCTTCCCAAGGAGGTTGAAGAGTCTCATTTTCTGGAGATATTTAAAACCTGCTTGAATATGTTCCTGTGTGACTGGATCTAGGTGATCCTGCTGTGGCATGGGGATTGGACTGGATGATCTTTTGAGGTCCCTTCCAATCCCTCATGTTCTGTGATTTCAGTTACAGGAGCTTAATGCAAAGAGTAGAAGAAAACAATGTTCGAAGGTGGCTTTAGGAGCAGGCAAACTGTGGGTGATCTTGGCTGCGGGGTTCCACCAAGTTCATAGCTGCTTTTAAGGTAATAATAAATTTTAAAATAATAATAAATCTGGCCCTTCTAAATGGGGCCAGATGACAGCCCCCTTCTAAATGACAGCTCATGGTGTCATTTTAATACTTGAACAAGAGAAGAGTTGGTGAAGGGGCAAAGTATTGAATTGGTTTGGTGATCCTGGAATATCTGAATCACAAGGCAAATAGACACTTAAAGTAGTTTGTCAAATTATGGGTGAAGATCAGATGAAAGCAATAAAAAATAGAAACAGAGGAGCCTTTGGGACGTCAGTGGGATCCATCAAAGTCTAATCATTATACAGCTCTGGCATTTTGATACCGTGTAGAGGGTCCCCCAAGCACTTCTGGTTGGTGGCTTTGCTGAGTAAATGTCAGTTTAATGCTGTTTTCCTGTTTTTGTGAAAAACTCCTGTAGGGTTTCTCATCAGCTAACCAGTTCTGTTACGTCTTTGCCGCCTCTAGCCAAGTATAAATGTTAGTTCCGTATGTAGCTGCTTCTTCACCTTGTTTCTGCTCACTCTGTGATGTCAGGTTTTCTCAGCCATAGAAGGGCTAAGCCCGGCTATTTTTGAACCATGAGTTGTTGGTGTCTTCACTTCTCCCTGGGTGCGTGTCGCTGAATCCAGCATGCACACGGTTATGACAGTTAGCTGAAATTGCCAGTTCCCCTTTACAGGTGACCCATGGATAATGCTGCCTGGTGATCGCGCAGGGAATAGATTCAGCTCTGCCTGCGTCTGTCACGAGCACCAACTCACTGGGTTGTGCCTCTCATGTTACATATCATGGGGCTTTGGGACAGGACCCTTGGCCCTTTTACATTGGCAGGTTATGTGTCTGACCACAATGGCATTCTGTAATTTGTCTCTCCATTCAAAATACAGAGGAAATTTGAGGGTGAGTTAGGTTAGAGAAATGCTGTCGCCTAATACTAATGAAAGTAATGGCCTCGAGTTGCATCGAGGAGGTTTAGACTGGATCTTAGGAAGAGGCTCTTTACTGACAAGAGTGGTTGGGCACTGGAACAGGCTGCCCAAGGAAGGGAGTCCCCATCCCTGCATGAGTTGAAAAGATACTTAGATGTAGTGTTGGAGGATCTTTTTTAGGGGTGAACTTGTAGAGTAGGTTTGATGGCTGGATTCAGTGATCCCAAGAGTCTCTTCCAACCTGAATGATTCTGTGTGAATGAATCCTTGATAAAGTGACAGAGGAGCTCCATGTCTCATCACGCAGCCTTGTGCTCTCATAGACAGTATTTTCTTAGCATAAGCGAGTAAGTTTTTAAAAAATCAGAAAGCAGTATTTCTTAGAATAACTTCTGATTTAGTTAGTCATGTTCTTATCATTCTTTTCTGCTAGGGTTTGGCACATAAAATATGAATGAAAGCTGCTATTGAGATTCCGCCTTCTTTCTGCATCTTAAAGTGATGCTATTTTTAAATCATCCCTGAATGCACCACATGATTCACTTTCATTAAATAAACATGTTAAATGTGTAAAAGCCACATTCATTAATATTTTTGAAGAAAAAAGATATGGCTCCCTATGAATAATTGAAGTGTTTTACCTCCTGTTTTGTTAAACTAAAATGATGGGTTTTCCTCATTTGTTTAATTCTTTTTCTTTTCATCTTCCATTTATGTTCAAGTAATTCAAATGCACTTAGTCTTTGTCCCATTCCCTCTGTTGTTTCTTGCGTCTAAGACTCCAGCTCCAAAGGGCTGACAAGGTGATCTACATAGAAGTTCAAGTTATCATCTACATAAAATCTCCATCACCGCTTGCTGTATCTGCCACTTACGGCTTTGCCTAGTGTTCATCCTCTGCACCTTTCTTCATCAAGAAGAATCTTGTGTCTAGTTCTGGGCCTCTCAGTTCCAGAAGGACAAAGAGCTGCTAAAGAGAGTCCAGTGCAGAGTCACAAAGATGATGAAGGGAGGGGAGCATCTCCCTGATAAGGAAAGGCTGAGGGAGCTGGGGCTCTTGAGCTTGGAGAAAAGGAGACTGAGGGGTGACCCCCATTAATGTTGATAAACATGGAAAGGGTGGGTGTCAGGAGGATGGAGCCAGGCTCTGCTCAGTGTCATCCAATGACAGGACAAGGGGCAACGGGTGTAAGCTGGAACACAGGAGGTTCCACATCAATATGAGAAGGAACGTCTTCCCAGTGAGGGTGACAGAGCCCTGGAATGGGCTACCCAGGGGGGTTGTGGAGTCTCTTTCTCTGGAGACATTTAAAACCCACCTGGCCATGTTCCTGTGTGACTGGATCTAAGGGAATCCTGCTGTGACAGGGGGATTGGACTGGATGATCTTTCAAGGTCCCTTCTAATCCCTATTGTTCTGTGATCATTTAACATCTTTTTTCAGACACTATCACAGTTTTATATCAGGGTTTAAAGAAAGATAAGGGGTTTTGTCTTGCAGAAAGCAATGTCCTTGCATATAGGGGATTCTAAAAGCTCTATAAACTTCAGCTAAACTGCTTCCTGTGAACTTCTCCTCAAGAAATAGGAGACGGTTTTAGAATTAGTCTCTTAGCTTTTCTAACGTAGAGTGAAAAGTGGTTTAGATTGGACATCAGAGAAAATTTCTTCCCTGACAGAGTAGTCAGGGGTTGGAACAGGCTGTCCAGGGAGGGGGTAGAGTCGCCCTTCCTGGAGGTGTCAAAAAAAACAAGTGGATGTGGCCCTGGGGGACAGAGTTTAGTGGTCAGGGTGGGGTTGGGTTGACAGCTGAACTGGATGATTGTGTGGGTCTCTTCCAACCTTAATGATTCTATGACAACATGCAGATATATGCGTTGTTAAAGCTAACGTAGCTTGTAGACGTTTCCTTTGCTTCTGGAACAACGTATGAGTGAACTGAAAGCCACCAAATGCTGCTGTGGTTACAGCTGCCAGCATCCCCTCCCCTCCCACTCTGAGTTCACAAGAACAACACGTTATAGAGACAAGCCCTGGTGATGCTACTTGGTTCATTTGTACATGAAGTACTGTTTGCCTGACTGCAGGAGGAATGAGAAACAAGGACACCATTTCCTTGCTCCCAAGTCTCTTGTCTTTCACCTCTCTCCCTCCGGGGCGTTTTGCACTAACATACTGCCAGAGCGTTCCTGCCAGCCCTTTGCTTGTTATTTTCTTGGCCTTTGCGTAGCTTCTCTGACAGACACCTCCAGCATCACAAGTGAGCGCTCAGCCTCTGAGAGATGGTTAGTTGATGAAGGGAGGCAGTTACAGCTGAATTTCAGGCAGTTCTCAGTACGATCCATAATAAATGTGGAGTGCTGGATATACCAGTTACTTACAGCACTCCCCACATCCTACCCTGACACCCACCTTTACTAGGACTGTCGAGGGTCTACACTTCTCCCTCCTGCCAGCAGTGGCATAACCAAACCAAGAGGGGTTTTCAGCAGTGATGTGGACTATGGGTCTGTGTCTGGTAGACTAATACTCATTAATTAAGATACTACACATACAACTCAGAGATGGAGGAAGGAGCAAAGGCAAAAAGATGCTGTGGGTACTCAGAGAGGGAGGAAGAAGCAAAGGCAATAGAGTACCATGGGTACTGTGGTTAAAGTGATCCCCTACGTACAGAAATTGTTCTTATAATGTTAAACGCCACATTCCTGTAAGAAAAGCAGCAAATTCCTGTACAAAACCCAAATTACTATAAGAAAATCAACAAATTCCTACAAGCAACAAATCCCTATAAGAAAAATTCCTACAAGTAAAGCAACAAATTGCTATAAGCAATGAATCCCTATAAGAAAAACAAATTCCTATAAGAAAAACAAATTCCTGTGAAAAAAGCAACAAATTCCTGTATGAAAACCAAATTCCTATAAGAAAAGCAGCAAATTCCCATATGAAAAACAAATTCCTACAAGTAAAGCAACAAATTCCTATAAGCAACAAATCCCTATAAGTAAAACAAATTCCTATAAGTAAAAGTAAAGAATTCCTGTATGAAAACCAAGTTCCTATAAGTAAAGCAACAAATTCCTGTAAGAAGAGCAACACATGAAAACCAAGTTACCATTCATCATGGTCCCAGTTCAACGTCTTAAAACTTTCCAGTCATGGAAACTCATGCAAAGTCCCATGTTCAGTTTAAAAATAATGAAATCTGCTGAGAACTAATTAAGGGAATTGTGATCTGGCCATGCTTTGTGCAGATGGTTGGGCATTTGTAGACTTTGTCTCTACTCTGGGATGCTGGATGCTTTAAAAAAATGACCCCAAAAGCTGAAATTCTTCCTTCCAGGGGGTTGTGTTCAAGCGCTGTCAGCAGTTCACCCTGCTGCCGTTTCACCCTGAGGTATTTTTATTAGTGTTTTGTTTACAGCAGCACAATGTGCTGGACGTTTAATAAACATTCAAGTGGGGATGGGTGACAAAGGCTGATGCAGAAAATCACGGTGCTTTCACAGTAGGAACCAGATGAAAATTAACTGTTGGCAAACTGGGACAAATTAGCGCTAAAGGAGTCTATCAAACGCAGTGACGAAGTGGCAGGGCAATTTTATCTTGATGTGAGTAGGCTTGAGATGGCTTTGAGAGATACACACTGGGTCTTATTTCCTCTCTAAACTTTCTTCATAACCTGACTCATATCAACACACGGCCCAGTTCCTCAATATTTCAAGGTAGCATTTTCAGATATAGAAGTCACAGGAGACTTCGGGGTTTTATTTCAGCAGGGTGACTTGACTTCTCTTCTTCCCCCCCCCCTTTTTTATGGATTGTAGTAGGAACGTTAAACCCACAATTTTCCATCCTGACTTTTGAAGCTGCAGCTTCATCACCGAAACAAATTCACTGAGATACAATCAGGAGAGCTGATAAATACTACAGACTCCTACACCCGGCTCTGATTGTTGCTATAATAAGGCTGCGTTTGTGCAGTTTGGTTTTCCTAATGTCAAACAATTGGCAGCTCTGCAGTGTTGGTGCCCCCCGAGGGCTGCCTTCCTCGTAATTGCTTCTGTCTACTGGAAGTAAACACACGAAGAGTAAACAACATGCCCACACAAGGCACATAAACACACACGCACCGCTGTTGTGGTGGGTCACAGGCACTCGTTTCTACTCTATCATTTTTTAAATCCTGATTTGCTCCTTCCTCCTCCTCCTCAGGTTTGGTGGTTTTTTTCCTTCTAATAGCAGAGATTTCTTTCTTTTATTATTTTTTTCATTTATTTCACTTCAGCTGGATGTTTTATATATACAGATGATTTCAATAAGCAATATTCAATATATTGAAGACAGCCTTGAGGAGAAGGACTTGGGGGTGGTGCTGGACTAGATCTTTAACAGGGGCCATCAGTGTGCACTGGCAGCTCAGAGAGCCAGTCGTGTCCTGGGCTGCATCAAAAGAAGCAGTGACCACCAGGTGAAGGAGGTGATTCTCCCTTTCTACTCTGTCCTGGTGAGACCCCACCTGGAGTCCTGTGTCCAGTGCTGGAGCCCCCAACAGTCAGTTGAAGGAGGTGATTCTCCCTCTCTACTCTGCCCTGGTGAGACCCCACCTGGAGTCCTGTGTCCAGTGCTGGAGCCCCTAACAGTCAGTTGAAGGAGGTGATTCTCCCTCTCTACTCTGCACTGGTGAGACCCCACCTGGAGTCTTGTGTCCAGTTCTGGAGTCCCCAACATCAGAAGGACACAGAGCTGGAAGGGGTCCAGAGGAGAGCAACTCAAATGATCAGAGGGCTGAAGCACCTCTACTCTGAGGACAGGATGAGCAAGTTGGGGTTGCTCAGCCTGGAGAAGAGGAGGCTCTCAGATGACCTTCAAGCAGCTTTCCAATCTCTGAAGGAGGCTACAAGAAAGCTTGGGAAGGGCTTTTGACATGGGTTGCATAACGAGGGGACAAGGGGAAAGGGTTCCAGACTTGAAGAGGGGAGATTGAGGTTGGACATGAGGAACCAATTCTTTGCTGTGAGGGTGCTGAGATGCTGGAACAGGCTGTCCAAGGCAGCTGTGGCTGCCCCATCCCTGGCAGTGTTGAAGGCCAGGTTGACTGGGGCCCTGAGTAACCTGCTGTAGTGAAGGTGTCGCTGCCTGTGCAGGGGGGTTGGAACTGGATGATCTTTGAGGTCCTTTCCAACCCCAGCCATTCTGTGATTCTATTCTTATTTCAGGACCATATGATGAACTGGTTCATTTTAGTCGTTCAATGAAATGAAAGACTGAACCTGTTTTAATGAGAACTGCTGCTGTCAGGGTGCTTTTCTGTCTCATGCTCAGTTGTGCACATGCTGCTCAGCAGTAAAGTCTTCAGCTGAATGTCCTGGTACCAGACACCGTTAAGTTCAGATGAATGGGAGGCTGAGCAAAGAGTTATTTTTGTTGGCTTTTTCAGGGCTGCAGCAGATGCTCAGAATTACGTTAGAGAATGGATCAGTGCTCTCTATGCTCATGTGGGTGTTCGCAGGGATGAGAAGAAATTGCATGAGAGGCATGAAGGCTGTGAATCAAGGTTGGATTGTGGACAACTCTAGAGGCAGCACAACTGCTCTTTCAGAGTTGTGCTAGCCTACACTTCAAAATGTGGATGATTGATGGCTTTTTCCAATAGGGACTGGCTGCTCAGATGTTTAAGCAGTTATCTGACAGCTGAAACTGGGAATGAGACTGGGAACTCTGCTGTGGGGTTGGGAACAGGTGGGACTTAACTGCTGTACTGCTAGACTGAAGAGACTAACGTAGGCCTGATGACAGTTGTTAGTAGCAGCTTGGGTGAGGTTCCTGGCTGCTTTAGGCAAAGCCAAGGACCTGGAGGCACCAGAAACCTAATTTCACAGAATCACAGAACATCAGGGATTGGAAGGGAGCTCGAAAGGTCATCACGTCCAGTCTCCCCGCCAGAGCAGGATCCCCTAGACCAAATTGCATAGGAACGTATCCAGGCGGGTTTTAAACGTCTCCAGAGAAGGAGACTCCACAACCCCCCTGGGGAGCCCCTTCCAGTGCTCTGTCACCCTCACTGGGAAGAAGGTCCTTCTGATCTTTATATGGAACCTCCTCTGCTCCAGCTCACACCGTTGCCCCTTGTCCTGTCACTAGATGCCACTGAGCAGAGCCTGGCTCCATCCTCCTGACACCCACCCTTCACATATTTATAGACATTAATGAGGTCAGTTCTGAGCCCCTCATTATGGGAAAGACATTGACATTCTGCAGTGTTTCCAGAGCAGAGCTACTGAGCTCGTGAGGGGTTTTGAGAACCAGTCATATGAGGAGAGGCTGAGGGAGCTGTGTGAGTTTAGTTTGGAGAAGAGGAGGCTGAGGAGTGACCTCACTGTTCTCTACAACTACCTGAAAGGAGATTGTGGACGGGTGGGTGTTGGCCTCTTCTCCTTAGTAACTAATGACAAAACCAGGAGGAATGGTCAGAAATTGAGGCAGTGGAGGTTTCCATTGGCTATTAGGAAGACATTCTTTACAGAAAGAGCAGTGAGGCAGTGGAATGGCCTTCCCAGGGTGAGGGTTGGGTCCCCATCCCTGGAGGCGTTTAAGAAACATGTAGCCATGGTGCTTCATGCCCTGCTATAGTGTCAGGCATGGAGGGGGTTAGTTTGTGTTTGTTGATCAATCAGGTCTTTAGGGTTTTTGTTGTTGTGGGTCTGGATGGACTCGATGATCTAGGAGGTCCTTTCCAGCCAGAATTATTCTGTGATTCTGTTGTCTGTAGTTGTTATTCAGGAATAGTGAGATGGTACGATTGAGCTCTGAACTAAGCCGAGCTTATCCCTCACCTGTGTAATTCTGGGACTGCTTGCTTATGCACTCACAGTTTAGGTATTTGCAGAGCCCAGTAAATGTACATAACGATTTTCCCAATGTTTTTTATTTGAAGGCGTATACACAGTTGGCAAGTCAAAAAGTGGATCCTTCCTTGGGCATAAGGAAGGACGATTCCTTTTCTGAAACAGCATCAGAAGACACACATCAGGAACTCGTTAACTCCCACTATCGTACACAGAAAGAGTTGAAGCATGAGGAAGAGTTTAAGTGCCTGTTAACCCAAAAAGGTGGCAGCTTGTGTAGCGACGAAGGAGATGTGAGTAACTGCCATGCATCCACTCGTCATATAGTCAGGACAGTTTTAAATGATCTGTCTCCAGCCCCAAGTTGTGACAGGCTGCCTGGCAGAGGTGCACACAACTCGTTTGGCTCTGGATCTTTACTGATAACAGTTACGCAAGACTGCAGGGTCATCGAATCTCGTGATCGGAGGGACTACCCAGCGCTGAGTGTGGTTCACACACAGTCAGTGTCTGATGGAGACTGTTGCAAAAAGCAAAAGGTTTATGAGACTGATGAATTTATCCATTATTTGCTGAACTACTACCACACTCCAGGCTTAGAGCCCAAACCCACTGCCAGCAAGTCCTGGTGGAAGAGAGCAGTGTCTGATGATGATGATGGTTTTGACTTCAGCTTAAGTAACCATCGTGCTCAGCACTTCAGAAATGAGACTCCATTACTAAATCTCAACAAGAGAAGTTGTACTAGAGATGGTAATAATAGATTGGTGATCACAGTTGGGGAACTTGGGTCAACAGACTCAGTGGTAGAAAGCCAGGCCTGCCGGGGGAGGCTTGCAGAGAAGTTGCCAGTGCAGAGGAATGACTTGCTCCCTGTTGATACTTTACGACACGCTGCACTGAATAATTCTTTGAATTGTACTGCTGTCACTCTTGATAAGGAGATCAAACCTGAAGATGATAGCAGTGGAGGTACCATACTGTGCAAGACCTGTAGATCTTCACACAGTTTAAAGGATGTTCTGGAAGATGTCCGTGATTCCGAGTACTTTAGAGAGGCACATAGTGGCTCAATGAAGAGAACAGAAAGAAGGTGTGAAGAAATCTGCAGCAGTTATAATAAAGGATGCTTGCCCATGAGAGCTGGGGAAAGAAAATTACTGGTCTACCTGGAAAATGGAACTCTGGAAGGTCCAAAGAAGGAAGGCAGCAAGTGTAGCTTCTGTTCTACTGTTCATAAGGACTTGGCAGCACAGTGTGAGCATAAGAAATCATGCAAGCGCTCTAGCAGTGAATTAAGATGTGAAGTTCAGAAAAGTGAGAGACAATCCAGGGAAGAGGAGAGAAGTGCTCACAAAATGAAGAAAATGCGAAAAAAGCTTGCTTCTAATGTTTTGTCTGATGACTGTGGCTTTTCAGAGATGGACAGTTGCATGCAGCTGGAGTCGCTCAGAAAAATACAAAGGAAATGTAAGAAAATGTTCCACAAAAAAGTGAAGTTCAAGACACTTCGCAGAACTGTGGCGGCGCCAGATGGTACCTGTCACAATGGCTCACTGCTTCAGGAGACCCTCCAGAGGACAGGTGAGAAAGAAGGACGCCAGAGCAAAGGCGATTCACTTTGACAGGTCTCTGGCAGGTGAGGTTAGTTGCTGCAGTTCTTAACAGCGCTGACTGGTTAGTGGTTTTAAATGGTGGGGTAAAAATAAGTACAAAGAAGTCTGACTTCTCTGCAGTTAAAAGTTTGTTCAGTTTAGCTCAGAAACACTACACATAGCTACAGAGCGAAGTATTTGTCTACTTTGTTGGATAGCAAAGTGTCCTGGGCACTAGCAGGTGTGTGGTTATGCTGTTACCAAATTAATGCTAACAGCTCAATGTGCTTTACACAAGTAAACAGTTAGGCAACTCAGTGTGTGGTGTATCTGGGTTGGGAAGTACTATCTGATGTCAGTGAGGTTATACATAGAGAATTACAGGTATGATTCTAGCTGTGGTTGCACACAACCCTTACACAATAGCTCTGCTTTCAGTTCAGTGCTGGATACCTTAAGGCCACCTCCCTGTACCCTTTCCGTCCCTGCTCCCCGACAAACTCACTATGAATAACTGTTTTGTGTACTTATCTACAGGAGACGAGAGGAAATCAATGTTGAGAAGAGAGATGGATGCTGATGTCAGAGGATGCCCTCTATTTCCTCTTGAGATAATTCAGACAAACCCTTACTCAGATACCTGCTGTGGAGCAGAGCCCAGAAGAGGATGCTGAACAGCTGCTGTATAATAGCTTTTAAGTTTTTATGTGGAAATGGGAGAAAAAAGCTCTTTAACCAGTACAAGGTATGTTAAATACTGGAGGGTTGGGGCTTTTTTTGCTTAGATAATTCCTTTGGTTAGAGTATCTAACTGGTGCAGTGAGCTACAAAACTGGAATCTGTTGGCCTTCTGGATAACAGAGGAGCAAAACTTTTACCAGAGCCAGAGAAATTTTTATGGACTCAATGCTAAGAATTCAGAAGGATGCTGATTGTGATCTCGGCGTTTTATACTGATTAAATGTAGTGAACCTGAAAATATCCAAGTTACAGTGTTTAGTAATAATGAATCATTTGAAAAACCACAGCTGTGTAAATCCTAGAGCAAGCACGGGAAGTGCCACCTCAGTTGTGTTGTTCAAATGGGACTGGAAGGTGTGGGGGACAGTTACACTCAGTTGTGGGATGTGATGGACTTCAAAATGTGAAAGCATCCTGTCTTCTGTAAAGTGCACACTGAAAAATTTTCTATTCATGCTTGTAGAGGGGTTCCTGAAAACTTGTGGATCTCACCTCAGTACAAGGGAGACATCGAGGTGCTGGAGCAAGTGCAGAGGAGGGCAACAAAGCTCATGAAGAGCCTGGAGAATAAATCTTGAAGAGAGATTGAAAGAGTTGGGGGCTATTTAGTTTGAGGAAGAGGAGGCTAAGGGGAGACCGCATTGCTCTCTACAACTATCTGAATGGACACTGTAGAGGTGTTGGTGCTGGTCTCTTCTCTCACAGGTCATTAGTGACAGAACCAGAAGGAAGGGCTTCAAGCTTCCACAAGGCAGATTTAGATTAGACATCAGGAAGAGATTCTTCATGGAGAAAGTAGTCAGGCACTGGAATGGGCTGCCCAGGGTTTTGGCTGAGTCCCCATCCCTGGCTGAGTTTAAAAGACGCTTGGGGGATCTGGTTTAGGGGTGAACTTGTGGAGCGGGGTTGATGGTTGGACTCAGTGATCCCAAGGGTCTTTTCCAGCCTGAATGATTCTGTGATTCTGTCTTTGGGAGGAAGGATTTCACTGAACTTGTGCTAGGTGTACAGCTTCCAGGAACCCAAATGATTGTCTCAGCAAAGCTCTCAATGTTAGATGGTGGAAGGGCAATGCTTGTCCCGCATGCTGGCAGTCCTCACGTATGTGCAGGCAGAAACGTTGTTCATGAGTTTTGGAAGGCACCTGTAATGAGGCAGCCATTTACTGTGAGTTTGCTTACAAAGAATCACCAGAGGAGTTGAGATGTTGTCAGACTTGGTAGGAAAATCTGTGAAAGTGATCTTGACTTCCCACCACATTGATTCCGCTGGCTATGTTTAGAAGACGGCCACAACTGCTTTTGGATGAAGTCCCTTAGTGAGATAGAGAAGACCAGTTACAGGTTCACTTCTTTCAGCTGTCCTTTGAACATGGTTTATTTATTACGTGTCCGTACAGTAGATTTATGTGCTAGTGTTGCCTTCACTACACAGACTCTTACCCCTGTTTGTAACTTCTGCTCTAATAAATAGTAAAACAATAAATTGTTCATGGTGACTGGGTTTTCTCCCGCTGTTCAATACTGGTGACTGCTACAGGATTCTAAACCAAGTTTTTATTGGTCTTCTCTGATGTTCTCAGGTGTTGAGTATCTCTTCAGGGTCATGAATGACAAACGGTTGCTACTCCAAGTACTGTTAATCTATTACTTTATCTAAAAAGATCTTATTTTCATGGTAGGTATTTTCTGACTATTTTGGAGAACATTTTTGCCCCTCTTATGTTTAGTATCTTATATAATGAAGATCGGCTATGAGTACCAACTGTTGTATCTGCTGTCTGTGTGAAGTGTTTTGGTGGCACTGATACGACATACCAAAGTTGTTTTTTCTCTCTGCAGTACCTGCGGATTAAAGATGACAGAAGTTCCCCCTGTGTCAGTCTATAGACAGTTGAGTGTCCATGAGTACCCATTTCCCATGAGACAGGCCTTTTGATTCCAGGTGAGGAAGTATTTATTTGTGTTAATCTGAGGACCAGGAACTACAGATGGCTTCTAGTAGAAATTTCCAGTGTTTTATCAATGTGTCACAATGTTCAATAGTGAATAAGTAACTTCTTCACTTACATAGGTTCTGTAACTGCTTGGGGTTGTTCAGCCTGGAGAAGAGGAGGCTCCCAGGTGACCTTCTAGCAGCTTTCCAATCTCTGAAGGGGGCTAAAAGACAGCTGGGGGAGGGCTTTTGACATGGGTGGCAGTGAGAGGACAAGGGGAAAGTGTTTCAGACTTTAAGACGGGAGATTGAGGTTGTACCGTAGGAACAAATTCTTTGCTGTGAGGGTGCTGAGATGCTGGAACAGGTTGCCCAAGGAAGTTGTGGCAGCCTCATCCTTGGCAGTGTTGAAGGCCAGGTTGGCTGGGGCCCTGAGTAACCTGATCTAGTGAAGGTGTCCCCGCCTGTGCAGGGGGGTTGGAGCTAGATGATCTTTAGGGTCCCTTCCAACCCTGGCCATTCTGTGATTCTACATTGATTGGAAATGATAAAGCAAATCCTTGAGCTCCAAGTCCTCATTCTGATAGTGAGTAAAACACGAGTGCACTTCAAAGTGTGAAAGACTGATGTAATCTTCATACTGAAACAACTTGTGTTTTCTATTTGTCTTGGAGGTGGAATTCTTCAGAAACTCTTCTCACCTTTCATTCCTTACTTTTCCTATCAACACAGTTAATTATAGTCCCACCCTTTCGTATGCTGACCTGTTCAGCATCATTTTGTTATCCTGAAGGTAATCTGTGGAGAGCCAGGTTAACAGTTTGCTGTAAAACTTTGTGTGTATGTAGCTTTGTAGATGCAGTTCTAACAGTTGTAGGAATAAATGTCACATCTCCAGTGTGAACGGTACAGGATTTTTAGACAGAGCATTGCATGGGTATCGCGTTAAAAGTAGCATTTCTGTAGTTCAGCAACAGCAACTGGTAAAGTTGCTGGTGTCATTTAATACCTTTCAGGTTGAGCCTGGCAGTTGTAGTTGGCTAGCGTTTCAAGAGACTCTGTTCATTTCTGGGCCCATCATTATAGGAAGGACATGGAGATGCTGGAATGTGTCCAGAGCAAGGTTAACCAGTTTGTGAGGGGTTTTGAGAACCAGTCTTACGAGGAGAGCCTGAGGGAGCTGGGCAGGTTTAGTTTGGAGGAGGCTGAGGAGGGACCTCATTGCCCTCTACAACTACCTGAAAAGAGGTTGTAGAGAGGTGGGGGTTGGCCTCTTTTCCTTAGTAACTGATGACAAAAGTAGGGGAAATGGTCTGAAGTTGTGGTAGGGGAGGTTTTCATTGGATATTAGGAAGAAATTCTTTACAGAAAGAGTGGTGAGGCACTGGAAGGGCCTTCCTGGGGAGGGAGTTGAGTCCCCATCCCTGGAGGCGTTTAAGAAACGTGTAGCCATGTTGCTTCAGGCCCTGCTGTACTGTCAGGCATGGAGTGGGTTAGTTTGTGTTTGTCGATTGATCAGGTCTTTAGGGTTTTTGTTGTTGCGGGTTTGGTTGGACTTGGTGATCTAGGAGGTCCTTTCCAACCAGGATTATTCTGTGATACTTTTTTTTCTTTATGGAAACTCTGTTTTCTCTCTGATGTGTCTGAAGCAGAGCTTTGGACTGCAGACCTTGCAATCAGACCTGACTTTCTGTACAGAATTAATGCAAATGCCTTGGAATTGAGCTAATGAGAACAGAAGTCTCCTCAGTGGAGCTGTTGGAACTAAGCTTTTTTATTGTAAATCCAGAACCTGTTGGTAGTACGCAGTGCTGAATACTGAAGTCAAAATCCTACGGGCTGTTTTCACAGCAGAAGTACAAACTGCCCATCATTATATCAGTCCACCTGCTTGAAAGACAAGAATGCAGCAATTGTGATGTAAAGCTCACTCTTCTTAATCCAGAGATTCTCGGCCATGCACAGAAATGCCTCACCTCTTGTAAAACACGTTACATAACTCAATGTGAGCTTTCATTACTCGACTGATTTTCATTTAACTGAAATAAAGTAGGAGCTGAAAAGATTAAGAGCAGGTAGAGTCCAGATCAAAGGTTGTCTGGATTTTACAAAGCTGTTGTCAATATGCTAGAGTGCGGTGGAAATGAGATGCCACTCACTTGTTTTGATTTGTCCTAGAGCTCCTCAAGCCTTTCGTGTCACGCACAAGTAAAGGTTGTTCGGATGCTTCAGGGGAGGGAGGTTGCTGACGGTTTCTGCTCTTAGTTGGCCATCAAGTCCCGTTTGGTTAATGTGCAGTCTGATAAGCTACCTGGCACAGTTCTTGCTTAGTCATTGCAGTCAGTCACTGCTGAAGGAAGGGGTCAAGTCGCAATGAACAGAAAGAGAACCCTTCAATTTTCTCAGTCACTTTAGGAGGACATCTGTGAAACCACTGCTTTTGTGACTTGTTCTCCCCCTTTCCCAGTAAATTCTTCGTCTTCTCTGGTCTTACCAAAGCATAATGCTTGCTTCCCGAGTGGCAGGGGTGCTGAACGCGAAGCTTTGTCTTGTCTTACTGCCAGTTCTCTCTGTAGTTTTTATTACTGTTCTTTGTGGTGCACCATGTTGTAACATGATTAACAGATTAATACGTTATTAATAGCGTCCAGTTCCTTGGGCGACGCTACGGACTAACTTAAGAGCCAGATGGTTGGGTCCACTGAAGGGCAGGTTACAGCCTAATTCCAGTACAGCCTTTGAAAGACCCTGCTTTTGCTCAGTGTCAAAACGTACTTGGGTGATTTTACACCTGTGTTTTTGCAACAACAGAACCTATTATACAGCACAAAGGTCTTCTGTATTTAATATTGTTAAAGTTACGCTAAGAATTGCATTCAGCTGTGTCCAGTCAGAAAGTATCATCATGGGTCCGTGCGCTGGATGATGTAAGACACAGGAGACAGTCAGTCATATAAAATCGGGAGCGCTGGGAAGGATTAAGCAGCGCATTTAGTTGCAGTAAATAAAGCCAAACACCACTGTTACGCAAGACTATTTTATTCTCTGCCTTAAACAAATAAAAGCAAATTTCCAATTTGAAGGAAACCATTAGTAGTAGCAGTATAAATGTCTCTAAAAAAATAAAACGGGAACACAGAGGTCATGAGAAGATTTACATTTGTCTCTGGACCCTCATTAGGTAGTTTGTGTAGTACCACAAGGTGTCTGCCTCCAACAATCACACTTCTTATTTGAAGGCCCAGTGTAATGGAAAGAAAATGTCAGGACAGTGTTAGGACTGAGGGAAAGCAATTTTGTTCTCACTGCAGATGGTTTCAGGCACTTCCATGTGTTGTGTCGATTTCTCTGTGAAATCTGCTGTTGTGCAAGGTACTCCCCACCAACTTTGCCTAGTTTACACCTTCCCACTCAGGACTACGTTCACCACTTAGGTTGTGTTGCCAAACTGAAATGAATTGACTGGGTAGCTGAACCAGAGAAACTTAAATAGGGGGAACTGTACCAGACAGGCACCCCACAAGGATCACCTGGAGAAGAGACATGTTTATAAGTGACCAGGAAAATCACTAGTTATTGCCTTCGAACTTCCGAGAGTTTTGCAGAAGTGTTTTGGATGATGGAGTAAATTTCCTTTTTTCCTTGGTCAAATGGGTTTACCCAGCCACCCCCCGGCAGGAGACGAGGTTACGCAGAGCAAACCCAGTAATTAAGCATAGATGTGAGCTAAGAGGAAAGTAAGTAAAGAAGCAATGAAATGGTCAGGTCCCCAGGTGTGGCATTGCTGGTTGTGCATGAGATTGTGCCATTGCTTTTATTAGCAACGTTCCAGAGCGGCAAAGGCCTCAATACCAAGGGCGTACACCATGCTGGTTTATTGTCTACAGGAAACCTGTGCAAGTTACCTCAACCAGCCATGTTTTTGTGCTAGTTAAAGCTGTGTGTACAAGAGCACTTGTTAATCATGCCAGACCAGAAAGTAGTCTTTTTCAGGTCTAGGAATCAATCACAGCTGATCCCTCACCCATTTCATTTTATTACAATTCATAGAAGAATTGTGAGGACAAGTGAATGACTGGTAGTCACCCCAGTTACACCCCATGGTGTACGTGGCTTTTAGGGGTGCCTCATTACACTTCATGTCTAAACCTTTGTTAACGCTTCAAATGTGTTTGAGAGAGACATTGAGCTGCTGGAGCAAGTGCAGAGGAGGGCAATGAAGCTGGTGAAAAAGTCTTATTAGGAGAGATTGAAAGAGTTGGGGCTGTTTAGTTTGAGGAAGCGGAGGCTAAGGGGAGACATCATTGCTCTCTACAACTATCTGAATGGACACTGTAGAGGTGTTGGTGCTGCTCTCTTCTCACAGGTCATTAGTGACAGAACCAGAGGGAAGGGCTTCAAGCTTCCACAAGGCAGGTTTAGATTAGACATCAGGAAGAAATTCTTCACAGAGAGGGTGGTCAGGCACTGGAATGGGCTGCCCAGGGTTTTGGCTGAGTCCACTTCCCTGGCTGAGTTTAAAAGACGCTTATAGTGCTGGGGGATCTGGTTTAGGAGTGAACTTGTAGAGTGGGGTTGATGGTTGGACTCAGTGATCCTAAGGGTCTTTTCCAGCCTGAATGATTCTATGATTCTATGTGCTTTAAAAAGTAACCAAAGAATATTAATTCATGCATCATCCCACGTGACTGAACACATCAGTATTCATCAGTTCTTATTAATTTCCTAAGTATCTAAAAATTATTTAACCACTCAAAAATTATAATCTCTTCAAAAAGCAGTTAGTGTTTCATCCGTAAGCCACCGCGCAATTCCTTAGAAGCCAAATTATCTTACGTTAATATTGAGTTACATTGCGCCACAAATGAGTGTGATGCTTCACAGACAAAGAAAATGCAGTTCCTCTTCTAAAGGAATTACAATGCAAGGCCCAGATCCTGCCGAAGTTTACACTAAACAAGATTTAGTGGAATTTGTGTTGCATACGTGAAGTTGCTCTTGTGCTCGTGTCTACAGTGCTAGTCTGGTTATAAAAACTTGGATTTCAACCTACTCTGCACTAAACTGTAATAGAAGAAAAACCAGTAATGGTCCTTTATTGCCCAAATTGCAGTTTACTTTTGCACCAACGTTTTCTGTGCATGCTTCAGATTATGGAGCTCCAGATTTATGGAGCTTCAGATTCTGGAGCAGATTTTAGACCTTTAGCAGTTTTACAGCTGAATGTGAAAAGCAAACCTTTGAAGAGGAACAATTCACTGTGTCTCTGGACCTCCTGCAAGCACTGCTGCTGTAGCATTGGTCAAACAGAAGTGGAATGGTACAAATGGTCCTTTAAGATTCCAAACATGGATTGTTCCTCACTGCACTCTCTAGTCTTTCTTTGCATCCTGGGCATCTTTTTCTTCTTCGTCAGAGTATACTGTGGGTTCCTCCCCTTCCTTCAGCAGTTTACCAACATGGTGATATTTAACTGGGGAAAAAAAAAAAGGATTAAAGTCATTCTTTTACCCTGATCCTTTTAAAACTGAATTTCCTGAATAACAAGACACCTACACTGTAATCTAACAGCTCTCAGTGACTGGTTCCAACTACTGTGGGGAAAGAGAACAGCTGATATCAACCACCTGAATTGCTATTTATGTTGAAGTGTAAGAAGTGTGGCAAAGTGAATGGAACTGTAGTTATCCTTCTGTTGCCTAAGCCAAAAGATGAATGAATGTAAAGACACAGGTAAACAGGGACTCATCCAGCTAAAGGGGCAGAATCCAGGATTAGATTATTTCTCTTGGCAGTGTCAAAACAAGCTGTTCAATGAATAACACTGCTAGATCATTTACATTATGTATTATACACACACGTGTGTGTGCGCACACGTACACAGCTTTCAAGGGGTTCTATTTTTTGTGATACATGTTGAAAACATCCACAGGACAGGGGTAAGATCCTTTCTCCCAAAGATAAAGATGGATCTGTTATCTGATTATGCAGTAGCTAATCCTCTGCCTTCGTTTGTATCTCTTTTTGAACATGAGAAGACACCAAGATTTATATAAATACACAAATATAAGTACTTGGAGCTGTGCTGTGCTGCCCACCTGTTAACTCCAACAACAGATGTCTCTTGGTACAGGTATCCTGGTCTAGTGTTGTTATAACAATTCAAAGGAACTAATTACTTTACTTGAAACGGTAGACTTAACACCAGCTTAGGTCAAGTATTAGGTAGCATAGTTCAGGTTTGTGTGACACGCTTGTTCACATCAGAAAACAGCCACGCGGTGTGGCACGATTAACAGTCTTGATTAAGACAGGAAGAGTAAAAAATAGACGGGTCACATCAGGTCAGGACTGAGATGTTCTAATATTATGTGGGGGAAAGCTCTATTCTAGCTGGTGATCTATGAAATCTTTAATGCTGAACAGGAGCCTTAAGAGTAAAACCGGTCTGATTTCCACTAATCTACTTGTATATTGGACTGGATGATCTTTCAAGGTCCCTTCCAATCCCTAATGTTCTGTGATTCTGTGAATGTCCATAATATACAGATGTATAGAAAACTGTCAACACTAGTAACTGGTACATTGATTATTGGTCTTATCTGCCTAGAAATAATCCCTTTGGTGTTCCATGTGGAGTCTCCTTCTCTGGAGACATTTAAAACCCTGGACATGTTCCTGTGCGACTTGCTCTAGGGGATCCTGCTGTGGTAGGGGGATTGGACTGGATGATCTTTCGAGGTCACTTCCAATCCCTAATGTTCTGTGATTCTGTGCAAAGGCATCATGAGACTTGAAGGAATTATTTTTCCATCAATAAGCTACATAATAGGAGAAAAAATAACCATAACTTGTGGGCCTGCCCTGGTACACGGTCAACAGGGTGAGTTCCACAAAACCAGGGGTTACGTTTCTCATTCTGAGCAGCAAGTTGAGGCACAAAACAGTCAGAATTGCCTTTTTTAAACTTCAGTTACTAAGTGTAGAAGCACAAGGCAGCTATGAAAACCATTTCCTTCTGTTAATTTTAGAACAAGCATCTCAAGCGTGCAAGCTGCCTTTTTCTGCCCTCTGGCCATCCCTGGCCCAGTAACACCCAGGCTCCTTGCAAGCACGGAGCAGGCATTTGCCCATTGCTGATCACCTTCTGGATGAGAAACTCAGCTGGAAACGACAGTCCGTGAATGTGATAAAGCCACCAGCAAGGCCACACAGATTAACTTATAGCAGAAAAAGAGAACTCCAAGGGGAAATGGCCTAGTTCAAAGAGTCTTCACAACTCAAAGCCCCCAAGAATTAACAATTCAGACGTTATGCTTATTTCTGAGAAGCTGAGTGGGATATAAGCTTCATGTTTCAGAGCCCTGAAATCCAATTATCTCTACAGAAATTTATCTCTTAACTCTTTCAAAAACATGCTCTTAATTTGCAATTCCTGGCAACCTTTTGGTGATCTTGTAGATCTTGTCCTGTGACAGAGAGCGTCCATCTCTCCTGGTGTTGTGTAAGAATCAGAGGGTGGGAGAATACAGAAGGAAGACCTGAGTTAACAATTATTCTAGTAATATTCCAGTAATAGTTAACTGATATTCTAATGCTTAGTTAACTGAGGTTTCACCAGCTCTTTAACCACTGGTTCCCTTTATACACTAGTTAGCTACTTCTTTGTAACAAGGTTTAAAATTGCTTACAAGTGAATTGTGACTCCCAGTCTCTCAAGGTCTCTTGCTGCGTAGGATTAAGATCAGAGAGGTCATCATAATCATCTTTCAGAGCCTCCTTATCCAGGCAGAACGTGGCAAGGCCTCGGGATGCATCTCTTCCAGCAAAAATCCCATACGGACCCTCTAAAACAAAAACATTAGCAGCATTATTATGGAGGTAATGGATGCTGTATGATCTTCATGGATCAGAGTGCCCTGAATGAAACCGGTGATGAGTTGCTGCTCAGAAGTTAGATCCCTCAAACTTCTGTTTTATTTTACTTGGTAACAAGGGAAAAGAGAGAAAGAGGACAAGAAATAAAACCGTGGGAGGAAAGACTGAGTTTGCTGAAGCGCTGGGACAGTTGAGCCATGCAACGGTGCACAACACATACAGACGGGTTAGAATCAGCAGACAAACCAGGGAGCACATCTTCACAAGGAGGAACAGAGGAAGCACTTATAAGTCTGAGGTGAAATGGAAGTTTTCTAAGAGATGCTCCTGCTTTAAAGAGCTGAAAGGTTGACTTTGACAGGAAAAGTGTTAGACATGCTAGACATTGCCAACATGGAGGAAACAGGTATTAAGACTTTTAAAATGTGAGAGGAGTTAATGTGATCCAAACGTGCAACTCACAGGTCAGACGTATCAAGACAAACTCTTGTGAAGCTTGATTAATGATTAGCCTGTTGGCACGACAAGCCAAAAATGGAGATACTACATGTTGCAACAGACATCAAAGGTTCCTCTTAAGGGAGCTTAAAGATGTTAGATATGAGTGCTGGTTTCTGTAGAGACTGTGTCACCTACCGCACCCCCCTGGGCGAGGTTTTTATGATGGAAATTATCAAAAGAATCTTGTTTTTCCATGAAAATGAAAACCTAACTGGCCAGACACTGCACTGAGCCATTCAACAGCTACCAAATTAGATGCAATGGGCAGTTTCTACTGTTTTCAAGGAAAGCATCCAAAGCAAGGGCCTTAAGTTGGGTACGTTTTAGTCTGCATGAACACAGAACTGCACATGTAGCTCAACTGCTGGTGTCATCTCAACTGCTGCAAAACGCAAAGGTACAGACCAGCATAATTCAGCCACACTCTTATGTTTGAACCAAAAGTCATAATCTCATCATGCTTCCAAATAAGTGCTGTATCCTACACTGTTCTTGGCTCTGAGTAGCACTGGCATCTCCTGCAGCTACCTGCTGTCTGGACAGCTCTGGAGTGGTTTTGCCAGACAACTCCTGGTGCAACTCAGCCAGCCGCAGTGAGGCTTTTTAACAGGAGGGATCTTTTAAGAATAAAAATAAAACCCCATGGAGGTGACTAAACTCTTAGACCTTGGTGCATATACTCCCACCCACCTCATCACTATCTGCTCTACGAGCCTCTGCATAGCTTGTTCAATCTCTGCATTTGAACTGACTGCAAGTTCAAGGACAAGGGGCAACAGGCACGAAGTGGAACACAGGAGGTTCAACATAAACACGAGGAAAAACATTTGTACGGTGAGGGTAACAGAACACTGGAACAGGCTGCACAGAGAGGTTGTGGAGTCTGCTCTAGAGACATCCAAACCTGCCTGGATGTTTCTCTGTGTGATCTCTAGAGGATCCTCCTTTGGCAGGGGTGTTGGACTAGATCTCCAGAGGTCCTTTCCAACCCCACCATTCTGTGATTCTGCACTGTGAATAGGCAACTGGTTTAATCTGAATTCCCAAGCATTTAGTAGAAATATTATGCAACAGAGCCATGTTCACTACAAGCTACCAATGGAATGTAAGCATGCAGAGAAACGCTTTGCTCCTGCCACCTGGCATCAGGCAACGGCATCCGAGGCTGGCAGAGCCACCCAGCCCGAGAGCAGCAGCATAGCTCGCTGTGGGGCCTGTGAAAGGTGTGACCACTTGCCTAGGGAAACAGCCATAGAATCACAGATTGGGTTGGGCAGGAAGGAACCTTAAAAGATCATCTAGTTCCAACCCCCTGCCATGGCCTGGGACACCTCTCACCACACCAAGTCGCCCAGAGGCCCCTGCAGCACCCCCCGTCCCAGCGCTGCTGTCACTGATTGAGCCGCGCCCGCCGCTGCCGACCCCGCGAGAGCCGAACCCCCTCCGAGATCCGGGCCGGGCCCCGGCCGCAGCCCGGCCACAAAGAGCCGCAGACGCCCGGGCCGGGCCTGACGCCGCCCTCACCGGGCCCGTAGAACTTCCTGGCGCGGGTCACATCGAAGACCTTCCCGTTGACGGCCATGAGGATGCGGGGGTCCTGCACCCCGTCGAAGGGCCGCAGCTCCGCCAGGGTGAAGTCGCGGCGCTTCATCTTGGGCGGCGGCGGCGGCTCCGCATCGCCCGGCGGCACCGCGGGCCGGTCGCCCCGCACGATCTGGTAGAGCAGGAAGAGGCAGAGGCCGAGCAGGCTCAGGTTCAGCGGGGACCCCACGATCTCCATCAGCAGCCCAACGCCGCCCCCCGTCTCGGCTGTCGCCTCCTCGCCGGCCATCGCGCTGCGCTACGCTGTAGCTCGGTGGGATCTGCGGGATCTCCGGGGGAGGAGCTGGGCGCGGCCCGCCCCGGGGCGCGGAAAAAGGTGCCCAGGGGACGGCCCGACCCGGCCCGGATCGAGGCGGGAGGAAGGAGGGGCCGGGGCGGAGCTGTCGCCCTCACATCAAGGGGTCGGCGGAGGGCCCCTCGCCGGTAGGTGACGCTGTGGGGCAGGCGATGGCGCCGAGGCCGGGGAGGTCGCTGGGAGCGGGGCGGCCCCGCAGAGGGCGCTGCTGCCACCGCCAAGTCCCCGCTCAGGAGGCCGCATGTTGGGGAGGGTTGGGCCGCGGCCCGGTGACACCCGGTGTCACAACAGTTCCGGCAGAATTAACCTCGGCGTTGGGTTAGACTCGTGTAAAGCTACAGGGAGCCAGCTGGGCCCCTTAGCCTGGAGTAAAGGCTGCCAAGGGTGACCCTACGGCTCTCTACCCTCACTGTCTTAAAGGAGGTTGTGTGTCAGAGGGGGGCGTCAGTCTGTTCAACTAAGTGATTGGAAATGGCCTAAACCGAAGAGGTTTAGATTGGACATTAAGAAAAATTTCTTCACAGGGTTATAAAGCCCTAGAACAGGCTGCTCAGGGCAGTGGTGGAGTCGCCACTCCTTGGTGGTATTTAGGACTGGTGCAGACATAGTGCTTGGGAATGTGGTTTAGTTGAGGCCTTGTCAGTGTGGGGTTCGTGGTAGGACTCTGGGATCTTCAAGGTCTCTTCCAGCCTAAGTGATTCTGTGATTACAGGCCCTTGCTCTTCCTGTGTCAGGGTGCCCCTTTGGTTCCTAATATTTTAATTTTCTTTGGTCTTTTCAAGCATTTATGAGCAATCCTGCCAAACCTGGGGTGGGATAAAAGGAAGGAGATTACCAGACTTCTGGGTTTATCTCATTCAGGTAACACCCCCTGACTCCTGAAACTGCAGAACCAACAACCACAAATTGTTGTTGTAACAGGAAAAAGCATCCAGTTGTGGACTTCTTTATTCAGAATCACAGAACATTAGGGATTGGAAGGGACCTCAAAAGATCCTCCGCTCCAATCCCCCCATCACATCAGGATCACCTAGATCAAGTCGCACAGGAACATGTCCAGGCAGGTTTTAAACGTCTCCAGAGAAGGAGACTCCACAA
>JAOXOE010000694.1:15514572-15541562 GCA_028565055.1 Phoeniculus purpureus
CCTCAGCCTTTCCTCATCAGGGAGATGTTCCACTCCCTTCATCATCTTTGTGGCTCTGTGCTGGACTCTCTCCAGCACTTCCGTGTCCTTCTGGAACTGAGGGGCCAAGAACTGGACACATTATTCCAGATGTGGTGTCACCAGGGCAGAGTAGAGGGGGGAGGAGAACCTCTCTTGATCCGCTAACCACCTTAATGATTCAGAAACTGAAAATGAAGAAAACACCAAATATTATTTCCAATATATCTGCTTGCTGGAGCCATCACATAGTTTTGCTGACTCAGAAATGCTGAATTTGGGGTGACTGCGCTACTTTACTCTTAAAACTGTAGAAGTGATGAGGATCTTGTTTCACAGCTCCTTCTGAAATTGCTGCTTAAAAGCCTGTGGGGGAAAATGGAGGTTAGTGCATGTACTTCCTCCGCTTACAACTTTGACTCTCTCTAGAGCTAACCTCAGCAAAACGGGAGTTACACAGCCTGCCCTGCTTTCACTACCATCCTTTGGCTTTTCATCTGGCTTCTTCATTTTTCTTCCTTCTGCTGAACATGCATTTCTTAAATCCACTGGATATTTACCAGTGAGAAGAGGCTGCCATCATTCATAGAAGTCTGTTAAATATTGTTGCTGTAATTTGCCAGAAAATGTTCCAGTAGCTTTCAGTCAGGTGTGTCCTTTCCTTTCTCTCTCAGTTTACACTTTTTGAGGTCGTTGTTGTACTCCACTAGTTTTTGCTTGAAGGATACCTGCCAGCACACTAGTGGTTAATGCTCCTGTGGTTTGCCTGGTTCTTTGCCAGCTGCTCTTTTGAGTGCCAAGATTTGTATTTTATTTCTTTAAGATTCCTGGCTAAGGAGAGTTGGAGCTGCAGCCCTGCCCATGGGGTCTGGGGACACTGATCTCACCCTGGATCATGGTATCTGGCAAAGCAGCATCTTTTCCCAGGCCTGTTGCTGACCCGCTGCACTGCCAGATAACAGAGGTCTAAGGCTCTTCGTTGCATTATCAGGACAAATTTTATCCCAGTGGTTCCAGCAACTGTTTGTATTTTCCTGAGCAATGATGGGAGGGGGAAGGTTTAGAGACTCACAGAACATTAGGGATTGGAAGGGACCTCAAAAGATCATCCAGTCCAATCCCCTCAACATAGCAGGATCACCTAGATCCACTTGCACAGGAACATAACCAAGTGGGTTTTAAAAGTCTCCAGAGAAGGAGACTCCACAAACCCCCTGGGCAGCCCCTTCCTGTGCTCTGTCACCCTCATAATGAGGAAGTTCCTTCTCGTATTGATGTGGAAGCTCCTCTGTTCCAGCTCACACCCATTGCCCCTTGTCCTATCATTAGATGACACTGAGAAGAGCTTGGAAGACACATTCTCTCATCCTATTTTCTTTCAAAGGAGTGTTAAGATTTCTGAGTTCTCCTGAGTTTAACCTCTGGTCTTTTAAATGACACATTTCATTATCTCATGAGGAGGAAGTGAAAGGGAGAGGGAAGGAAAGCAGGGAAGGTAGGCTGTGTGGTTAACTTCACATTTGAGAAATGGTCCAAGAATTTCTCTATAAATTTAAACTATAGACCTGTAGTGTAATTACCCAGGGAAATGCTACAAGCGGGCAGCGTGTATGAGCAGTGCTTGCTTGACTCTGTGGCGTTTTCACTCTATGTGTTACATTGGATCTGCCAGCTAATGATTTAACATCTCATAAGGAGCTTGGAAATTTTTATAATTGACTCTTTAAATCATAGTTAAAATAAGGGAGATGCCAACACAATGTCATAGAGAATGGGGCATAGAAAATCTCCTGTGCATTAGGAGAGTAAACTCAGCTGGAGATGCCATTTCAGAATTCCCTTGTGTAAAGTACTAATGAAAATTCTTTCTAAAATCCTTCATTCTTGTTCTTTGCGGATGATTAAGAGAGACCTTATTTACAGATGCATAAAGCTTTACATTTTTAAAGCTTTTGGTCCTTTGAAAGAGACGCAGCACGCGGCTCTTCCACGTCAGAGTAGATTTCAGAGCCACAATGCAACGTGCTTATGTGCTTTTAAGAGCTCAGAGCGATACAAAAAGCACAAGGGCATTACAGTGTTTATACACCTGTTGTTGACTACCAGCATGTACTTCTTTATGCATTTATTTTTTAATGCTTAGTTTCTTTTTTTTCTGGATCTATCTGTCTGTCATACATTATCACTTCATTGCTGCTGTGCTGACTGAGGAGTGGATTTAATAAGAGTTAAACTCCTAAGGCTGCGGGTTCTGCAGTAATTAAAAATAATATCTTATTGTACAAGAAAATACATCAAAATGTTAAGGTTCTTACAATAAATCAGCTTAAAGCAAGAAATCTGAGTCAAGGAAAGACTAGTTTATCTCAGTTCCTGCTTTGGTTGATTTGCTAAGCTTCTAGGCTATGCAGAGGGGTCTGTGTTATCTTTCTAACGAGCAGCAGTGTAAAACCACGTTAAAAAGTGGAAAGAGAGAAAAAAGGAAGGAAACCAGCCATTATCACTGTGATGAATCTGAAGAAACTGTTATAAACACCACCACTACTACTTCTGTGGCTTGAATAATAGAAGAAAAAGAATTACAGAATCACAGAACATTAGGGATTGGAAGGGACCTCGAAAGATCATCCCCTCCAATCCCCCTGCAACAGCAGGATCACCTAGATCAAGTCGCACAGGAACATGGCCAGGTGGGTTTTAAACATCTCCAAAGAAGGAGACTCCACAAACCACCTGGGCAGCCCCTTCCAGTGCTGTGTCCTCCTCACCATGAAGTTCCTTCTCATATTGATGTGGAGCGTCCTCTGTTCCAGCTCACACCCATTGCCCCTTGTCCTGTCACTGGGAGCCCCTGAACAGATCCTGGCTCCATCCTCCTGACACCTACCCTTTCCATATTTCTCAAAATTCATGGGGACACCTCTCAGTCTCCTTTTTTCCAAGAAAAGAGACCCAGCTCCCTCAGCCTTTCCTCATCAGGGAGATGTTCCACTCCATCAACCGCTGGACTCTCTCCAGCAGTTCTGTGTTTTTGAACTGAGGGGCCAAGAACTGGACATAATATTCCAGATGTGGTCTCACCAGGGCAGAATAGAGTGAGTTAGTGTTATACAAGCAATTTACTTGCTCTGATTCTCGGGATCACACTACTTCTGCTCTGGTGGCCCTCAATCTGTGGTTATTGCCAGTGCTCTTCATTCTGCAGGTACAAGAAAGATAAGAACAGTCCTAGGGTGTGACTGAGATTTGATCCTGTGAATTGTATCAGCCCAGCCATGTGTCCTCATTCCTCCAAAGAAAATATAGTTCAGGTTTTGAACAGCTGTTCACTCGATGGAAGGAGTCCTACACTTGCAGTGTGTGTAGGACCCCTCAGAGATAACATAGATTTGTCAGTTTGATACCCAGTTCTGGTAAAAGTAGCAGCTTGACTGTATCACTTGGACCAGTTTTACTGATAACCAGTGGTTGTTCTGCAGCTCTCAATGGCATTTCCTGGGGATGTGTTTTACTAATGTACCATTATACTGAGCAGTTACTCACGAGTTCATGATGAGAAAACTCTGCACAAACTCGGAAAAAACACCAGAAGTCTCATTAGCGTTTGGCGTTTGTACTTGGTTGCAGCTGCCTTTGTGAAAAATCAAACATCCTCTGCAGTGAGAACATACTACACTAGAGGTATGGTGTAATTAGGCAAGCAGTGCAGATCCAGCTTGTAACTTAGCTCGTCAACCCTTAGCTGCTTTTACATAGCGTCATAGAATCATCGAGTCATCCTATCTGGAGAGGACCTCCAGGGTCATCAAGTCCAGCCCTCATCCCAACATCTCCATAACCCCTAGACCATGGCCTCCAGTGCTCTAGCTACTTGTTTTTTAAACACCTCTAGGGATGGTGACTCCACCACCTCCCTGCGCACCTTGTTCCAGTGCCCAACCACTTGCTCATTAAAGAGCATCCAATCTAAACCTCCCCTGATGCAACTTGAGGCCATTTCCCCTTGTCCTATCACTAGTAATTTGAGAGAAGAGACCAGTACCAGCCTCGCTACAAACCTCCTTTTAGGTAGCTGTAGAGAGCAACAAGGTTTCGTCTCAGCTTCCCCTTCTCTAGATTAAATAACCCCAGTTCCCTCAGCTGCTTTTCATAGGGCCTGTTCTCCAGACCTCTCCCTAGCCTCACTGCCTTTCTCTGGTCTGGTCCCACTCCATACTAGTAGTCTGGTCTACTAGTAATCTACTACTAGTCTAGTCTTGTACATGTTATGTCTAAATAGCCCTCACCTAGCATTTTTGTGGCTGAAGTGAAGCTCTCTGAGTGCAAAGCAAGTGTAGTTCATCTTTATACTTCACGCTATATACTCGGCAATACGTAGTACCATGATAGCCTGTATCAGTGTATTGGCTTCTTTGTAGTAACTGAGGGAGCTGTTTTGTGAGAGGATCTGAGTTTGTATTCTTGTCCAAGTTCTAATAAAGCCTATGGAAGGGGCAGGTGACTTCTCAGCTACATGGTGCATAGTGACAGCTGCTCCCTTTCCTGTTTGAACTTGTAGCTTCAACTGTTATTTTGTTGTATGGAAACTACGTAGATGGAAGAAACCTAATAGTAAGGAATCAGTACCTGAAGTACTGAATCAGTGGACCTCAAGTATGTTCTGTGTAAATGCTGTGAATAGGAGCCACAGTGGTGAGGCTGAGAGTGATATTTATCTTGGGAAAGCTGTAGGTATCCCATAACCTTCATGATAAAGCAAAAGGCTACTAAAGTCTCCTTCTCTGGAGACATTGAAAACCTGCCTGGACATGTTCCTGTGCGACCTGATCTAGTAGAGGGATTGATGATCTTTCGAGGTCCCTTCCAATCCCTTGAGTTCTGTGATTCTGCAAAGCAATAGACTTCTTGTGACTTGTAACTATGGCTTTTCCAGGCACTGCTGATTGTGGGATGACAGACAGACCTGTCAGCTCAGTGTGTTACTGAAGTGCATTCCCAGCTCTGTGGTTGCACTGTTTGAAATGGGAAGGACCAAGCAGGGATCTTGTTTAAGCTTGTGGTTATGTGACTTGGTGACACAGAACTTTAGTTTATTCAATGGGTTTAGGTAAAATTCTTCTGCAATTAGCTTACTTCCTGCCTCTGGAGATTTGTTAGATATTTTCCCTTCCCATTAGGATGGGAACAGCTCCAGCATATTTAAGGGACAACTGGGAACACACTGAGGCATTCAAATATTCCTGGAGCTTGATTCTGAGTAAGACATTGGGCTGCTGTGTAAGGTCTCTGCTGTGCCCTGGGTCTGTTCTGGTGAAACCTGCTCCGTACGAGGTATTTTTTATTATGTGATGATTGGCCGAGCCAAATCATGCACTGCAGTCACTGATTTCTGATTTAACTCAACATTGTGATGTGATCCGATAAAGTTCTCACGGATGAAGGTTGGCCGGTGAACTTCAAGTTATCTTGGATATTTATAGGGTGCCTATTCTGGTAGAGTGTTTCTGTCTGTCCATATTCAGTGAGAGAAGATTGGGAAAGACTAAAACAGGCACCAGGAACTTTGGGTTCTATTGTAGCTTATGGATTCTGCAGTGATCAGTGAGTTACTCTTCCTCAGTTCTCCCAGCTGTGTCTGCAGAAAGGAGCCCTATTACATCCTTTGCAGAGGGATGCGCATCTGGTACTTGTGATTAATCTTGCAGATCTCAAGTGGTTGGAGTAAATGTGTTATTACTCAATACTGTCTGCTTATTTGGCAGACTGTGGCATGAACCAGGTTCCGTGCTCATGCCCTTGCAACAGACAAAAGCTAACACAGAGAGTGCGATGCGGCCATTGCCTCCTGATTTGAGTTAAACATCAGGAGTGTGAAGTTTTGACTTTATTTTTCTGTTCACTTCCCCTTGGAGCAATAAAGCCTGTGGACAGGACATTCTGGGACCTCACTGCCCTTCTCTGAAGGTTAATGGTCACTTTATCTTTAGCCTTGTGTTTGCAGGCACCAGAGTCAGACAGCCTTTTCCCCAGAGCTGCGCTTCCGTGATTTCCCGTATTATTACTTCAGCCAACAGCCAGTGGGTGGTATGAGAGATGACCTTCGCTTTTGACTTTTTATTTCAGTTGCAGTTGAAAATCAGGATGTTGATGGCTTTAGGAATTTTATTCCAGATGTGTGAGTCCTTGGTTTTCCTCTTGCTTATACCTGTACAAACAAATTGGGAGTAATTCTGTTGCAGAGGTGGGTCCCCATTAGTGCAAAACTAATAGACGTGGGAAGTCATTAAAGTTGATTGCTGTTAAAGCACAAGCAGTAGTGGCAACGTCAGCCTGATCCTGCCAGGGGAGCTTGGCAGGAGTATTGCAAGGACATTGACTGGATCTGTCCCCAGAGGGGAATTTGGGAAGAATGGGGTGTGGAAGATCCAATTTATTATTCACATCATCTCAGGATGTTTGCTTAGACTTGGTGGCTGTTACCTCTTGATGTTTGACATCTAGACCAGGCGCTCGTCCACGTGCCTGTAGCTACATACCGTGTTCTCACATTACTTTCCAGATGGTCCTGTATACTGGTGACTGCCAGGACACCAAGAAGGAAAAGTTGTGTTGTGGAACTTAATATTTTTTAACGGGGTATTTTCTTAAGTCAGAATGTGTAGAAATAGACCTTCTTTGTTGAGCTACTGCACTAACCCCCCGTCAGACCAAAGAACCACAGTTTCCCACTGTAGAAAATATTGACCGTGCTAGTATTTTCACAGGAAATACCGAGCTCTTCCACTGTGTAAAAAATAATCTGCTTTTCATTCAGACTCATTAAAGTCTTGGATTTTGGATTTATGATCTTGGATGAAAAATCCAGATATGTGGGAGGCAGCACATCCTGGTTATACTGTCTGTGTGTATGGGGATGCTGATTCTTTCTCTATAAATAAACGACATCTTTATGCGCAGATCAGTCCTTGCAGATTTGTAAAATGTCAAACACTTCTGTCTCTTTTATCTGTGTTATTTGTTTGGCAGTTGGTATTTTCTGACTCTGAAGTCTGAGGTTACATCTGTGATCCTGTTGCAAATCCAGGGGAAATTACCTTGTGAATGACACATGGCCTGACCTTCATCTCCAGATAATCCAGGAAGGGCTCACGTTGGACTTTGGGCACACAAAGGACAGATTTAATATCTCTGGCTGTGTTTTGGAAGTCAGTAATGCACTGGATACCCCATACAAGTCACAGAACTGATTGAGAGAGTCCAACACAGAGCTACAAAGATGATGGAGTGGAATGTTTCCCTGATGAGGAAAGGGTGAGGGAGCTGAGTCTCTTGAGCTTGGAAAAAAGGAGACTGAGGGGTGACCCCATTAATGTTGATAAATATGGAAAGGGTGGTGTCAAGGAGGATGGAGCTGAGCTGTGCTCAGTGGCACCTAATGATAGGACAAGGGGCAATGGGTATGAGCTGGAACAGAGGAGGTTCCATATCAGTATGAGAAGGAACTTCTTCCCAGTGAGGATGACAGAGCACTGGAAGGTGCTGCCAGAGGGAGGTTGTGGAGTCTCCTTCTCTGGTGACGTTTAAAACCTGCCTGGCCATGTTCCTGTGCAGTTTGATCTAGGGCATCCTCCTCTGGCATGGGGATTGGTGTGCATGATCTTTTGAAGTCCCTTCTGATCCCTAATGTTCTGTGATTCTTCCTTAGAGATGAAGACAGTCTGTTTGTGATAAACGAATCAGACTCAGAACTAGCAAACGCTGGAACCAGAGGGATTATATGTATTGCTTTCTTTGAAATACTCTTTTTATTGAAGGAGCTTGCAGGAAGCCCTTTAACAGGGCATAACAACAATGAAAATCCCCTAAATCCCACACATTGTACACAAAGTGAAAAAATAGATATAATTAGAGCAACATACAGTAATTAGATTCCAGAGCAAATATCAGGGCAAATTCTTCAGGCTTATATGCATGAATAGAAAGCTGATATAGTTAGAGGCCCTTGACCACATGCTACTTTCAGAGGTAGGTTTTGGTCCTCATTTTCCTCCAAATATTAATCACAGATGGATGTATAAACTCTGCAAGGCAAAAATCCTCTTATCTCTTCTTTGTTTCGTGCAGAGGACTGTGTTTGATTCCAGCCCTGTTTGTTTAAAGCTCTGATACTGCAGCTTTTAACACTGGTGTGTATTTAATTGTTTCTTTAGTATTGAGGGGTTTTCATTGAAAATTTCCAAGCCAGGCTTGTTTGTCTGAAAGAATCTCACTTTCAGGAAAGCTGAATCAACTTGTGCTTCAGCAAAGTGCTTCTTGAGAGTCACATTTATGTTAGCACACAGGTAAGCAATCCTCCTGCCAAATGCAGAAAGAATTGTGGTACAGGAAAGGTGATTAGCAGTGTTATGGTTAGATTCCTGGACAGGGTTTATTCCAAGTTATGCTGGATTGAGCCATAGCTGGAATGGCACATTTTTATAAACACTTGAGCAAGTACAAGTGCAGCATCAAATCTAGCCTGGAAGTTAGTTCTCAGTTAACCCAAGCTTCGTTGCTCAGTGGTAAAGACATGACAACCAGGAGCTAGACTTAGATTTGGCTGGATTTTCCCCAAATGTTTGCTTTTTGATGTCCAGACTCTGATAGGATTAGTTTTTCAGAGTTGAACAAACAAATAAAATGGGTTGCCCAGGGGGGTTGTGGAATCTCCTTCTCTGGAGATGTTTAAAACCCACCTGGATATGTTCGTGTGAGACTTGATCTAGGTGATCCTGCTGTGGCAGGGGAATTGGACTAGATGATCTTTCGAGATCACTTCCAATTCTGATTCTATGAAACTTGATTTTGGTAGAGACTGAAGGTGAAAAATGAGACACCAAAGTCTACCTTGTTAACGAAGGCACCAGAATACACAGGAAATCTGAACTGCTGCGGTGTGTCAGTTTGCTGTAGGATTTCTATTCCTACCCCTAAGTTTCTTTAGTGAAAATATTCACACAAAACTTCTGCTTTCTGAAAATAAGTGCAAAACTATAAATCAAACATCCATGTTTAAACGCTGTTTGTGAGCCGTGGGATTTCCTGACTGGGTGACATCTGGTCCATCCCTGCTGCTCCGCACGGTGCGTGTGCCCTGTTCGCATGCAAGCCAGCTTTGACTGGACATTGTGCCAAGTGTGAAGTGTTCCCGGTTGGACAGCTGGGAGGTGAGGACATGGTTAGCCCTTACAGAGATCTAGTTGCAAGAGGCTGCAAGAAAAGCTGTAGATCTGTTGGACACAAGACATATTTTGCATCGCTGGTTGTGTGCTGTATCTCCTGACACCTCTGCTGTCAGTCTGCTGGCATGTACCCTGTGTACGTGTTTGTGTAGGAAGTGATTATGGAAGCATGCCAGTGTCTTTTAGCTCACTTGGAGCTTCCCCAGTGGGATTGCTTAGCTGCTGTTGGTTATTGACATCAAATAGGCCTTTTTAGCAATAACACAGGTGAAAGTGCCTGTGAAACAAACAACTCGCTGATTTTTAGGAGCTCTATTTTGCTGTGAGCATTTCTCAATGGTCGGGTTTCTGGGCCTTGCTCAGACTTGTCTCCCTCAATCCCTTTGGAGAAATGAAGAAACTCACTGAGAAGTTCACCAGGCACTGGCAGCAGTGCAGCTGACCCATCATCACTGTGGCACCATGAGAGGAGGGCAGCTTGCCCTGGACAGTTTGTTCTGCCTGCGGACTCAGATGGGGAAGTAAAGCAGGTTTGGATGTGCAGTGTTGTGCTGTTAAGGGAAAGCAGTGACAGTGAGTTTGACAAAGTCAACAGGGAAGACCATAATTTGCCAATTTGGGCTGTTTTGATCAAGCCCAGCCACAAACTTTAGAGTAAATCCAGATCTGAGTCCATTTCCAGGTGTTTAAACTTGCTGTCTTGCCTGTCATTAAAGAATCATCTTAACTTTGCTAAAGACTCTGTTCTGTGGGTATTTGGTGTTCATCTACTTTCCAAGCTGCAAACAGCTTCAATTATTGAGCTGACAGTAGAGCAACCCATTTGCTGTAGCACTCGTGGAGTGAGGAGCTCGTGTCGGTGCAGTGACTGTTTGGCTCTCGAACCTGGGCTGTGGTACAAGACTGATTTACCTCTGGATGCAGAGCCGTGGTGTTTATCAAGATTTCACATCTGTACCTGAAAAGTTGAGTATGCAGCCATCTGGAGCTGCGCTAGGTGATAAAGAGGCAGAGCAGTGAACAAGGAAACCACCATGAAGTGGCTTGGAAACTGATAGGAAGATAAGGAGTCAAAAGGGATTCAATCCTGAGGTGGGGTAATTATCTTTAATGACTGTTTACTAGTCTGCGCCTCTTGGAAAGCAAGGGGGTTTCTAGATGGTGCAGGGTGTGTTGCTGGGAACAGGACTGTGCTTGACCTAAATGGAACCCGACAGATGAAGGCTGACATGTGCAAGTAGGAAACTTCAGGACAAAAATACATAAAAGAAAGAAGAATAATTAAAGGAAACATGTTCTGAAGGGGAACCATCTGAGGAGGTTGGGAGACAGTGAATCTGCTTCACGTTAGCAAATAGCCTGATCTTTTGAAGTTTGTGGGCCGTATTCTACACCAGTTAAAGAGCTGAAATTCTGCCAAAGCCATCGGGATTACACCCTTCCACTGGCTTTAGGGAGTGGGCCTTCCCAACTGGAAGTCTGTGTGATCTTTCTTGCTTTTAAATACAAACACAAATTTCTCGTGAGGTCTCCTTTATTTTCTACTATAAATGTTTCCCTTGGCAGCGTTTTCTGAGCTAAATGCCAGGCGGATGCAATCCCGTGTCCAAGGTTTTGCACGTTAAGCCAGTAAGAAGGTTTCTCCAGTAATCTCCAGGAATTCCTTTCTGGTGGTTGTCACCCAATAACCAGACTCTTAATTTTAACTTCCTTTTTTTTTTCCTCCTGTGGGCTCTCTCTGATGGGTGGAGACTCATGCTCTCTAGGCAGCCTCTTTCTGTCAGGATTAGGTGCAAAGTCATCATGAAAATGCAGTAATTCAGGACAACAGTGACACTTGTTTGGGTAAAACAAGTTTTTTGCTGCTTTGTTTCTAAAGGAGAGAGAGCGTATCTGCTTGCGGTCAGGTTTGATCTGCAGTTCTTCTGTGGATTGTATTGAAGTTGCTGCTTGCAGAGGCTTTCTCTTTGCTGCTAAGTAGGAAACTACAATATGATTCAGTTCCTCTTTGTGACGCACTTTGCACTTGCTGTCATTTATTATTTGTATTCAGGCTTTCCTTTGTATAGGGGTCCTTATGGAAAATAGAGAAATGGAGATGTCCTTTCATAGAGTTCAAAGTTCTGCACCATCATGAAACTGCTGTAGCTCAGTCAGTTGTGAGACTCCTCACCAGATATGCATGTTCTCAATCTTCATCTCTCTCTTACAGGAAAGATGCAAAAATATTTGTTTCCCTAGTATTTCAGATTGTCCCCCTGGACTCAGCACTGGTGAGGTCACACCTTGAGTATTGGGTCCAGTTTTGGGCACCTCAGGACAAGGGAGACATCGAGGTGCCGGAGTGAGTGCAGAGGAGGGCAGTGAAACTGGGGAAGGGGCTGGAGAATAAATCTGATGAGGAGAGACTGGGAGAGTTGGGGCTGTTTAGTTTGAGGAAAATTGGTTCTGAGGTAGAGCTCAATGCTCTCTACAACTGTCTGAAAGGACTTTGTAGAGATATTGCTGATCTCTTCTCACAGGTCATTAGAGACAGAACCAGAGAGAAGGGCTTCAAGCTTCCACGAGGTAGGTTTGGATTGGACATCAGGAAGAAATTCTTCATGGAGAGAGTGGCCAGGCACTGGAACGGGCTGCCCAGGGTGATGGTTGAGTCCCCATCCCTGGATGTGTTTAAAAGACGCTTAGATGTGGTGTTGGGGGATCTGGTTTAGGGGTGGCCTTGTAGAGTAGGGTTGATAGTTGGACTCAATGATCCCAAGAGTCTTTTCCAACCTGAGTGATTCTGTGACTCGGAATAACTGCTCCTCACTAGGTCTAGTCTTGCTACTCAGTGCCTTGGAAAAGAACTTGCATTGCAACACTGATGTGATGCTCCCTCTCAGTGGCTTGCCAGACCCAAGTATTGAAAAACCTTGTGCTAGCTGAGAGACACAAATAAACATGGTTTTCTTGTGAACTTTTAGGAATGGGTGTAAATCTTTCCTTTGCAATTATGAGAGTAATGAAATTAGTACCTTTAAATACGCACTTTTAAACATCAAGAGCTAAGATTCTTATCAAGACCTGTGACCAACAGGAACAGGCCAGCTCTTCATTACTGGCTTCTGATACCCCCTAGCTGTATGTGGGCAGCACCAGCCATGTCTTCCCTCACCTCTCTGCTTTTACCTCATGAGAGCTCATTCAGATTCGTTTCCACGCAAGGCAATGCCAGAAATGTGTCTTGTCCCCAGGGCTTGGATTCCCCTGGGAATAAAGCTGCTGGAAGTTTATACTCCCCAGCATTAAGCCATAGACATTTCCCTCCCTCCACACCCAGTGAGGGCCTCTTTGACTGTGGCAGTGAGTAACAGCTGTCAGTGTATTGGCAGAGGGCATCACCAGGCAGAGGTTTTCTCATAGAGGGGTGCATTGGCTACTTTAAACTCCAGAGCTTTTTGCCTGGTCTTGCAGTGGTGCAGGAATGGTTGTTGTTTGAGATTTTTAGTGACTGGTTTCCTCCCCCCTCTTTTTTTTTCTGTTAATGTAAAGAATAGCTTGTTAGAATAAATTGTCATTCACAGTGAGATGTGTTATGCCTGTTCTGGAAGGTCCCGTACACCCCTTAAGTGCTGGAGACTGTGGTTTTAGCAACTTATTTCAAAGATGTTGCGAGTATTTTCTGTAGCCTTACTAGTCACCACTCCCTTTTTTTTCTGTTAATGTGCAGAACAGCTTGTTAGAATAGATTGTGATTCACAGTGAGATGTGATATGCCTGTTCTGGAAGGTCCCGTGCATCCCTCATATGCTGGGGATTGTGGTTTTAGCGACTTATTTCAAAGACGTTGGAAGTATTTTCTGTAGCCTTTCTCTGTCTAAAAAAGTAACAATAACAATTAATCTCCTCAGGGCTTCTTTACATCCCGTTTACAACCAAGCTTCTCATTAGTCCCACAGCGAGACAGAATCAAATGCCATATGGTATTTTACACTTAGGATGCTGTGCATACCCAGAGCTGGAAGGAGACAGGAAAAGGGGGAGTTAACAATTCATAACCATTTATGGAGCAGGCACAGCCCTCCTTGGACCCAGTTCAGCAGAGTCTGAGGGCCTCAGATCAGGAACTTTATCTGGCTAGTAATTGCATCGGCACGCCGGCTTTCTTGTGTGTGCGTGTGGGCATTCGGTGAGCAGGACCCGAAGCTGCAGAACCTTTGTGCTGGCACCCACACTCAAGGATGAATTAAATGCACACACGCCTCCTGGGAAGGACCATGGCTGGATTCTACGGTTGCCTGAAAAGTAAAAAGTAAGTGCCATGCTGAGCCCTCCCTTCCACCTCCCAAACTGAGCTGAGTCTAGTGAGTACTTTGAAATTTCTGTCTTTGTTGTATTTCAGCAGCAGCAGGGAGCAAAATGCTGATGCCTTGAGGTTGAAGTACCATTCTGAGTACAAAAGTAAACCAAATCAAGCCTGGCTGAAATACCAAACTGGTGAAAATTGGTCATGTGTTTTTCCTTCAGAGGTATATTCAGGGGTTGTGGAGTCTCCTTCTCTGGAGACGTTTAAAACCCACCTGGACATGTTCCTGTGCAAGTTGATGTAGGGGAACCTGCTGTGGTGGAGGGATTGGACTACATGATCTTTTGAGGTCCCTTCCAATCCCTAATGTTCTGTGTTAAGCATGAAATATTCCAGGAGGAGTTCAGAACCTTTCTCTGTCTAATTGTAGCAAGAGGAAAAGAAGTCCTCTCCCTAATTGATTTGCTGTACAGTTACTATATTAGCAGATAAAGGGAGGTGGTTGAGTCCTCCCAGGGAGGTGGTTGAGTCGCCATCCCTGGATGTGTTTAAAGACCGTTTGGATGAGGTGTTGAGGGATGTGGTTTAGGGGTGATCTTGTAGAGTAGGGTAGATGGTTGGACTCGACGATCCCAGGGGTCTTTGCCACCCAGAGTGATTCTGTGCTTCTGTGATATAGAAATACAGGCGTTGTCTTGCAGTCTGCCTTTGCATTCTGATGGTGGGTGTGCTTCTGCCTGTCTTGTGAGGCTGGAAAATTTTTCCCTCGTGATACCCTTGTAAAGACAATTTCTTCTTCTTGCTCTTTGTATTCTGATGGGTTATGGAGAATTTAATTACTGCTCTTTCACCCTCTCTCTCACACTTAAAGACTGCAAGACTTGAGCCAAGGTCCCTACTTACCATTATGAACCGAAGCTTGTACCTGCCTGCCACCATGGTTGGTTGATGGCTCAGACACGTTCAGAAAGGCATCAGAGCATTTTTCCTTGGCTCTAGCTCAGTCAGCACTCTTCAGTCAAGTACGATAGTTCAGCTCTGTCACCACAGTGAATTAAGTGGTCAGTGCTGATGCATCTCTGAGCACAAAGTTTTCCACAGAGACTTAAATATCATAAAGACCTCTTTTTAAAGATAACCTCTCATAGTGTGAAAGGACTGATAAGGATTTCTATTTCTACGCTTGGAAATGTGTACTTCCTGATCACCTGAAAGAGTTCTGATAATTCTTGGTAGTCTGACCTCAAAACTCGTGTTCCTACGTCGTCTCTCTAAGAGTCAGTGAGAACTTAAGTTCATCCTCACGTGCTGGTTTATCTAAAGATTCGTAAAACCTTCCCTGCACCTTGAATGCTTTGTTGTACTGAGTAATTCCAGTTGTTCTCCCAAATGGGTTGTTCCAAATGACTCCAATGGAAACAGGCAGGCATCCACTAGACTGAAAGTTCTGTAGGCAGTAAGCTTTCATTTCCTTGCTGTTGTCCTCGCTTCGTGAAGAACGAAGAAGTGAAGAACGAGCACATCTAGAAAACAGGTTTTGGTGGAAAAACTGTTTAACCTTTCTGTTTGGCATCTTTTTTTATCCCTATTAAATTTCACTGCCTCATTATATTCAGTCTCATCAAGAGTTTAACCACGTGCTCTGAAAGCCAGGACTTTGCTGTAGCTAATCCTCTTGAGACAGGGAGACCAGCTGTTTGAACAGTGAGATGCAGGATGAGGTAAGCAATTCTATGGCACTTGGGCATCATGCAAGGTGTGTTTTCCTGTGTTAGTCTGTGAGGCACAGTTCTGCCTTCAAATGATGTTGTTAAGCTGCTTGAAGTTTTTACATTATTCTGGGTTCTTAACTGCTCATTAGTGGTTGAAGGAGACCTTCCTGTTTGCTTAAAAATCTCCCATCTCAGAGCTCAAAACTAACTTATTTAATGAAGTTTAATGAAGGTGTGAAGGCAGAGGGTTAACTTGAACGAAGTTTCAACAGTTACCTTTAAATTGAATTATATTTTAACTTAAGTTTTCTTTAAATAAGTGTGGATCTTGTGTTCTGGTTCTGTTGAAGTCCATGATCTGCTTCTTTCTGCTTTGTAGTTTCACTTTCAGAGAAAGTTTGGGTTCAGCATTCAAGAGCTTCCTCACCGACTGATGTTTCCCAGCTAGACATGTTGTCGTTGCTGGAGGACTGCTGCAGAGAAGCAGCAGCGTTTTGCATGTTTTCATACGTTTTACCTTAGCTGGGATCTGAGTTTCATAAAACTCACCTATAAATTGTATTTTCTAACAATTAATAGGAACTTCTGTGCTAAGCAAGACTCCACGTGTGTGTTGGCATGTCACTGCATGTGATGTAAGTGTGTTGAAGGGTTATTTGCTGTAAAGGAGGCCTGTCTCTCTTCTCCCCCTCTACTCTGTCCTGCTCAGACCTCATCTGGAATATTGTGTCCAGTCTGAGCCCCTCAGTGGCAGAAGGACACAGAGCTGCTGAGACAGTCCAGTGCAGAGCCACAAAGATGGTGGAGTGGAACATCTCCCCGAAGAGGAAAGGCTGAGGGAGCTGGGTCTCTTGAGCTTGGAGAAAAGGAGACTGAGGGGTGACCTCAGTAATGTCTACAAATATGTGAGGGGTGGGTGTCAGGAGGATGGAGCCAGGCTCTGCTTAGTGGCATCTACTGATAGGACAAGGGGCAGTGGGTGTGAGCTGGAACACAGGAGGTTCCACATCAATATGAGAAGAATTCTTCACGGTGAGGGTGACAGAGCCCTGGAAAGGGCTGCCCAGGGGGGTTGTGGAGTCTCCTTCTCTGGAGATGTTTAAAAACCAGATGGATGTGTTCCTGTGTGACTTGGTCTAGGTGATCCTGCTGTGGCAGGGGGATTGGACTGGATGATCTTTTGAGGTCCCTTCGAATCCCTAATGTTCTGTGATCCTGTGTTTTAACTTTCTTTGTATTTCCAGGCTATTTAGAGCTGTGTTCAAGATTCTTGAGGAGATAAACAGGATCTTTCTGAAAGTTGCATTTTAAAAAAACCAAAATCAAAAGGTTTTGGTTATGTTTGCCTTTATAGAGAGAAAAATCTTGTCCTTCGTGCAATGTAAGCTTTTTTCACTCTTGTTTTGTCTGAAAATAAGCTGCAGCCGTAGTGACAGGCTGACATATGACTGTGCTTATTAAGAGGAATTATATAAGTTGTGTAAAAATAACTCCAGTTGAGTGCAATAAAAATACTCTGCTTATGGAAAGGTAAAAACAAAAGCTAATGATGACTCATTAGATGAGACAAATTGTATTTTGCATGCCTGTGACTGCAATATGCATCCTGTAAATATAAATAACACTTGGATGTTCACAGTAAATTAAAGCTCCAAATGAATTAGGAGAAGATGTAAGAACCTGCAGGCACTGAAATAATACGTCACAGCTTAGCTGATGTTTTTTGCACATCCACAAAGCTGTTATGAACCTAAAAAACCCCCCCAAAACTAAGTGTTTAATTGAACTAGTTCCAAAAACTGTCTTCTATGTTTAAGACAAAGACAGTGTTTTCTCAGATTATTAGGAGAGGGTTAATAACCCCTGACAGTGACTTGGACTTAATCTTCAGCACTGTTTGCTGCTTTCCAATAGTCTGCTTGTGTCTTGTGTGGCAAAGGAAGCAGCTCACATCTCTCTTGCATTCTCTTTACTGGAGAAGGAGGATCAGGAGCAAGCAACTAGCTGTCCTGCTGTACTGGGTCTGGCTGGGATGGAGTTAACGTTCCTCACAGCTGTGAGCTTGTGCCCAAAGTGGTCTCCATGAAGTTGCAGTGCTCTGGCTTTTGCTGAGCGGTGCTTGCACAGTGTGGTTTTTCTGCTGCCCCTTGCCAGGAAGCGACTGGACATCTGCGTGCTGATGGGAAGTCAGAACCGAATTTGTATTTCTGCTGTGCTTGCACATGTGGCCTTTGCTTTCCCTGTTGAGGAGTTATCTCAACCCACAAGTCTTCTCACCTTCTGTTTCCTCCCCATCCCAGAGGAGGGAGGAATGAGTGAGCAGCTTGTGATGATATTTTGCTGAGATCAATCCACTAAAACCCAAGTGACCCGTTGTTGTGTGAAAAGGGGAAGGGGGCTGGAGTTTGGGTAATTCCATGAGGAATAAACCTTCTTAGCTCTCAGCCAGGTTCTCCTGTATTAGAGGGGGCTTGAGCAGCTGATTTACAAACCAGCCTTCAACTGAGCAGCTGTCAGATTCCCAAACAGTATTAATTGACTATAGATCTGACACTAGACATTCATGAATCAGCCCTCATGCTGTTCATCTGGTCCTCTTCTAGGGAGCAGTTGGTCTCATGAGCAGCGATATCGAGCTATCTGCTATTGCTCTGACACCTAGACACTTACAAGCACCCACTATGCTCTGGGTCTGGTCAGTGCTCATAAGAAACAGCGACTGGTATGGCCAGTCTCATGTGTTCGTAGAGGCAGCCTTACAGACAAGATCTTTGGTATCGCCATGGACAGATGTGCAGAAAGGCACTGTGCCTGCAGCAAACACTGACTTGGAGAGAGGCTCCAGAGACCTAAAACAGGCAAGCAAAGATCCGAAACAGACACATGGCCAAGTTAGCCGAGGCAGAAATCTTACCGCCAGGGTACCTTCTCCTGGGTGTCTAAAGAGGGCGAAGGGTACAATCTTTTTGGTGTTGGGTTAGTCTTGCTCTCTTCTCCTTGGTCTAGGTGGTCCTGCTGTGGCAGGGGGATTGGACTAGATGATCTTTCACGGTCCCTTCCAATCCCTAATGTTCTGTGATTCTGTGAGGGGAGTAATCTGCTGAATCTCCATGATCACAATGAGCAAGTTTCCTACACCCCGGCAGAGGTCTCAAACTCTTTGACTCCTTTGAGGTCCCTTCCGATCCCCAATGTTCTGTGATTGTTCCTGTGATTGGAGCTAAGTGTCCTGCCTCCAGTGTTGGTGGGTTTTCTAGCTGTTATGTGAAACAGGCTGCTGTTACACCGAGCTAACTCTTCTTTCTAGTTTTCAATAACCTCCTGGATCCACCAGCCCCTGGTCCTCAGACGCTTCATACAAGCGCGGTAAGAGTACAGCGTATTCACGAACGCCCACGGTAGCCGCATGCCGTGGCAAAGACCTGTTGGGTTTTGTAAAAAATCCCCAAGGAATCCTACAGTGTTTTGACTGAACACTTAAACGGAGTAGAACATGGTTGCTAATGACCTGTGAGAAGACACCAGCACCATCACCTCTACAGTGTCCTTTCAGATAATTGTAGAGAGTGATGAGGTCTCCCCTAATAGTTCATCACTGTCCAGAGTTCCTAGTTGTCAGAAGCCTTCCTGTTCTGGTAAGACACACGAAAGGACCAAATACCCCAGTGTTATGCATCTGATGCTGCTGGAGAAGCTCTTGCCAGGAAGTGCTTGTCTTGCGGTGCCTACCTAATAGCGGTTGACTTTAATAGTCCGTTTGAACTCGCGTGGTGACACACACCTTATTATGTAGAACAGCAGGCAAGGTTGTTAAAACATGAAGGATAATTGCTGATGTTTCGTTGGCAGTAGACGTTGCTATGACTAATTAAATACGCTGACCTTTAGTATTAGCAGCCTTGATGGGTTTCAAGCTCCGACGCAGTTTGATGCCAGGCACGGCTTTCAATCCGTCTTGCCGGCTTTGAGGTTTTATTCTGAACGAAGCTTGTGGATCTTCCTGTTTATTTTGGGCAGTGTAGGAAAGGGTCTGGTGCGCTCGTGCTCCCTACGGAGTCCTGCCACTGTGCTTGACTGCGTCACGCTCAGTCCTGCGTTCATCTAGCTGTCTGCTGTCTGTGGTGCCACCCTGTGTGACCTTCTGTGCAGCACTTAAATAAACCAACGAATGTACTGGATTCCTCAAAATTCAGCAGAGAAATTTGGGAGACATTGTTGTGCAAACTGTCCATCTTCCTGAGCTTGACTAAAGCCCCCAGGTAGCTTTTCTGGCCCCACGTTTTCTGACCCGTACGGTAGTCGATGTGCTTGTCCTCCACCAGCACGTGGCTGCCTGGTGACGTTGGGTTTTTTCTCGTGGACAGTTTCTTATCCCTTCCTGTTTCTCTGGCTCCCACCAGCAGGCAAGGAGGGTATGTCAGTGTAAGTATTCATAGAATCACTAGGGATTGGAAGGGACCTCAAAAGATCATCTAGTCCAATCGCCCTGCCACAGCAGGATCCCCTAGACCATTTGAAAGCATTTTGACCCATTCAAAGATCTGCTAAGGCCAAATCTATCAGGTGCTTGGAGGCAGGGGACTACAGTACAAATCAATGTATTGTCTCCTGTTGTACTTGGTCATTAAAGGTCAGGAGATGCTCAGTTTCTAGCCTCTAACTTCCCCAGATTTTACAGGTTCCATCACCCTGGTCTGATGCCTCCTTTCCAGGGCTTTCCTGACCTGCGAGGACTGGTGGTGATGCGTCAGCACTTCCTTTCACAGCAAGTGCCGTTGCTGTGCCGATGTGAGCTGCAATCAGGTGTGCAAATGAGCCATCCTGGGCTCTTTTAATTCGCTCCTCTGTGTCATCTGCTGAGCATCACTTACATGTTGCTGGGGGGGGGGAATTCCCCCCCCCCGAGGAAAACTTGTAAGTCTGAGCATGTCCTTGCATATGTTTCAAAGTCTGTTCCTTTGTACCCCATACATCTCCACGCTGAAGAAGCTGCTGTGTGGCAGGAGATTTGCCCAGGATTTGAGATAATCGCTCCACAACTCGCCAGCTACAGCTTTTTGCAAAGGAGGAAACAAAAGCAAAATATGAAGACACAAAGGGCTTGAGAGAAGACACATGTCCTGCTGAAGTTCTTTTAATGCCCAATGGAGAAGTCAGACTTGATGTGAAGTCTGCTGCTACCCTGATGCCTTGGTACAGTCAGATCTGCCCTCTCCCTGTGTCTGTCAGGGATGTCAGTCATACCCACAGGAGTACGAAGGTGCTGTATTTGCTCCAGGGATTGCAAAAACAATGCTAAGGATGCAGAGGACAGAATCACAGAACATTAGGAGCTGGAAGGGACCTTGAAAGATCGTCCAGTCCAATCCCCCCACCACAGCAGGACCACCTAGACCAAGTTGCACAGGATGGTCACTGGAAGCACACGTTGTCCAGAAATCTGCTAACTCCAGGGTGAGGATGACCCCAGCAATAGCTGTTGTGGAGTCACAGCAAAAATTGACATCCTCCCTCATCCTTGCTGGCAATTGACAGGTAAGAAGAAACGTGGGTATGTTTTGCTGTGTTCCAGTATTCCAGCTTTAAGTCCTTGGGAGGAAAATATCCCAGAACAAGGAGGTCATCAAGTCTGTCACCACTAGGTGCTGTCACTCTGTCTCAGCTTGTTCCAGCAGAAGTCAGCGCAGGTAGGTCATGGCAGAAGAAAGCACTGGGTATGTCCAGGGCATGTCAAGCTTTCACAGAATCACAGAACATTAAGGGTTGGAAGGGACCTCAAAAGAATCTAGTCCAATTCCTCTGACACAGCAGGACCACCTAGACCAAGTCACTCAGGAACATATCCAGGTGGGTTTTGAATGTCTTCAGAGAAGGAGATCCCACAACCCCCCTGGGCAGCCCCTTCCAGGGCTCTGTCACCCTCACTGGGAAGGAGTTCCTTCTGATATTTATATAGAACCTCCTGTGTTGCAGCTGACACCCATTGCCCCTTGTCCTATCACTAGATGATATAGAGAAGAGCCTGGCTCCATCCTCCCAACATCCACCCAGACGAAGTCACACTGGAACGTGTCCTTTCTGCCTTGTTGTTCCTGGCCGTGCATTGGCACAATTGAACCAGCGCAGTAGCAGCAGGCTGGTCTCCTGTGTGATCATAGAACAGACCTGACACAAAGCAGCTCTCGTTTACTTACGAAGGGTTCTGTAAAATAAATCAACAGTAAAAACTTCCTTGACATGTGATCAGCCAAGACATTTCCAAGATTATTTTCAAGATCAGGATGAACACAGTGATCTTTCAGTTGGGAGTCATAGACTCATTAGGGATTGGAAGGGACCTCGAAAGTTCATCCGGTGCAATGAAATGCCGCTAATGAAATTTTTTGATAGGTTCTGATCTCATTAAGGAAAAGACGCAGCCAGGCAACTACAGGCTGCATATTTTACACATTCATGTAAATAATAACCTGAAATGTTGTTCTGACAACTCGCTAACGCATCCGCTGAGCCCGTGTAGTCGCGAACGCTCTCACTTCAGCACTTTCAAAGCCATTTGTTTGCTCAGTACTCTCTTTTGAGTCTTTCATTGAACTAGCTTTCCTTAAGCAATGGAATGCAGCTTTTCAGGAGAGGTCCAGGATCAAAAATTCTGGTTAAGTGGGAATTGTATTTCCTCCTCCAGGCCGTGGCTTTGTCTTTGTAGCACAGAGATATAATTACTATAACTCGGGTTCCTTAGGACCCAGGAAGCAGACTCACAGGGTCCCTACGCTGAATGAAGTGTGAAATGGTGTAAATGAGGGCTACAATCAGGGCAGACTTGCAGACTCCATATACTAAGTACTTAGAAGAGTGAGTGACATAAGGTAAATGAGGGCTAAAATTCTGCCTCCTTTGTCAAAGCACACACTGACTATGAAACAGAATTTGGCTTCCTACAGACTGCAATATATAAACCAAATAACGACAGGACAAGAGGCGATGAGTGTGAGGTGGAACAGAGCAGGTTCCACGTTAATATGAGAAGGAGCAACTTCACGGTGAGGGTGACAGAGCACTGGAAGGGGCTGCCCAGGGGAGTTGTGGAGTCTCCATCTCTAGAGAGGTTTAAAACCCGCCTGGATGTGTTCCTGTGAGACTTGGTCTAGGAGATCCTGCTGTGGGAGGATTGGACTAGATGATCATTTGAGGTCCCTTCCAACCCCTAATGTTCAGTGCCTCTGAACTAGTGACGTGCAGTAAGAACTGATAATACCTGTCAAACTATTAGATTCTTTCTTTGCCTTCACCATTTGTGGTCCTTTTGCTGCGCTGCCAGTCTGCTGTGTTGTGATTCAACTTGTTATTTTATACTGAGTCAGTGACAGTCTTGTGCCCCATCACCTGTGATGTTGGGGAACCACTGCAGCTAACCCTCCACCTGTTGCACAGTGTGTTTTGGTTGCGGTACCTCTGTGTGGTCAGATGCTTGGTGTTTCCTTGGATGTGACATAACATAATGCATCCTTGGCCTCAGGAACCTTTTCTTGCTGTATCATCTGCTAATTGCTTCAGGTGGGAAAAGGGAGATGAGTAAGATAGTGCTGAAGTGAAAAAGCAGAATGAAGAAGTCTTTGCATGGTACAAGATACTACAAAGTGATTCACGTGTTGCACGCTGCTTGTCAATCACACAACGTTGGGGATTGGAAGGGACCTCGAAAGATCATCTAGTCCAATCCCCACTGCCAGAGCAGGATTGGCTGGTCTAGGAAGCAAGCATTTGCTTAACTGAGCAATGCCTGAGAGACAAGTCTTCAAGTTGAGTGTGTGTTGTACACTTTTGATATTGTTTTCCTTTTTCTCCAGGACTGGAGAGCACATTGTCTTATAGAACTGATGTAGAGAAGTCACTCGACTTAAGTCATACTGGACAGCTTGTGTCTCATCTTCTAGATCATTAGGGTTTGGAAGGCGCCTCGAAAGATCATCTAGTCCAATCCCCCTGATAAAAAAGGGATTATGCTGCAAGACCCTGTTTAAGGTCAATGAAAGCAGTCCCACTACTGTCAGCGACTGCCAAATCCAACCTATGCCATTTATTTTCTGGCTCCCTTTAGCTTAGGGTTTGCCAATTAGAAGGACGTTCCACCCCTGATTACTGTCAAGTGCAAACCCTTTGTGGTCTCCTACTTTATATATATTTTTTAAATGAAATGCTGAAGGATCGTGGTGCTTATGATGAGACTGAAATGCATCTCAGAGCCTTATTAAGCCTATTTTTATATTATGCTGCTCAAACTACAGTCGTGCTCAGAGCTGTGGTGGGGGTGGAAATAAAATTAATGGGTTTCTCTTCAAGTAGAAAAAAATCATTCCTTTTTGATAAAAGATCTTTTGATAAGTTACTCTTGACTTCACTTCTTGATTTCTCTAATCTCCCAGCATTAATTTGTGTTTAATTTTTCTTCCCCATGCCTGTGGAGGTTTTTTCTGGCTTCGGTTAACAGCTCTGAGATGGTTGGATTGATGGTCTACAAAACTTAACGTTTTTTTGAACTAAAAGGAAAAAGAGCTTAAACACTTGAGCTAACAACCAATATAACCTTCACGTAATAAACGAGAGATGCAGCTTCCCGCTGCCTTGATGTAAGATGCTTGGCATTGATTATTTCGTTCATCGACTCCATGTCCCTGCTCCACCTGGAAGGTTCCATAGCACTGAACTTTTCTTTTAGAGATGCTCAGAGTGTTTACAATGGCTTAATTATTGATACTTCCACTGTTTCCCTTGAGGTACCATGTGTAGGCTGATATGTATTGTTGACAGGAAGATTTGGGGCTGCATCAGCCTGTATTTCCTTCAGATATTTTTCCACCGGTGAATCCTGCTGCCTTGTAGGGAACCTTTAAAGTAATTAATGAAAAAATCCCACCATTTAAAAGTAGTTTTGCTATTTCCACCATCCAAGGGAGCATATGAGCTGTGCAGCTTACTCCGGAAGGTCAAGTGGCCTGAGGCTGCTCTGAGAAATGAGTAGGATGAGCTCAGCACTGGTGTGGCACACTTGCTCACGGCTGTTCTTGCATTCAGATGGTCCCTTGTCTTTGACCACAGCTGGAGCTGATGGGATGTTTCAGACTCACAACCAAGAGCTTTGATATGGTGACTTTCCCCTGTAAACCTCCAGGCAGTGAATGCATCTCACGGAAGACTGGTGGGGATTGGACCAGATGATCTTTCGAGGTCCTGTCCAATTAGAGTAGTGTCTTTTCTTCTTTTAAATCCTCTTATTCTCATTTTACACGACTCATTTTATAGTGACATGCTGTTATACTTTGGAGAAGAGATATTTCAAAGCTGTGTTTTAAAGTTTAGGGTTGTTTGTGGGGTTTTTTTCCTATTTGCAGAGTCGCTGCTTTACTTGCTGGCGAGGTGGTACCGGTGAGGGTTTCTTTTCATTCGGCTCGTAGTGGGGAAAGCACCACCTGAAAACTCAGCATAGTGTTTGCTGCTTATGTGATCATCTGCTGCTGCTGTTTGTGCTTCACCTGGATATCTAATCCTTTTAGCAGTGTAGAAGATTATGAAGCTACAGACAAGAGATTACAGCTCCAGGTGAGGGATAAGCACTTGATCAAATGAATGAAGGAGAAAAAGATTCTTTCAATGCAAATATCCCCCACTAATTAGGGCCGGGGAGAAGAACTGAAAGGAAATATGATCAGGATTCTCTGGTGCTCTCAATAGGTTTGGGGGCTTTTTTCCCCATGGAGAATTCCTTCAAGTTTTCATAAATGATTAAAGCCATTTGTAAAAAACAAGCCTTTGGAAGACTGAGGAGTAGAGTTTTGGGGCTCTGTGGAGTTTTTGTCTTGCTCTAATGACTCATATGTGGGTATAGTTCCTATTGTTTGAGATAAATCTATATCTCTTTTTGTTTTAATCATAGATAGACTCATAGAATCATTAGGGGTTGGAAGGCACCTTGGAAGATCATCCAGTCCAATCCCCCTGCCACAGCAGGATCACCTAGACCAAGTCACACAGGAACATGTCCAGGTGGGTTTTAAACATCTCCAGAGAAGGAGACTCCACGGAATCACAGAACATTAGGGATTGGAAAGCACCTCTGAAGATCATCCAGTCCAATCCCCCTGCCACAGCAGGATCACCTAGACCAAGTCACACAGGCACACATCCGTATTGTTTGCTAGACGTTCTAATCGTTTCTCAGTGCGACTCAATGAAGTGCAGGTAATTAAAAGCTCTTTCACAAAACCAACAAAAACCCCCTTCTCTACCTGTGGAGAAGGAATTCCTTCGAAAAGGAATTACCGCTTTCCTGACCGTGCCTGGAATTGAAGCAGCGACGTGTGAAGCATCTTCACGATACGATTTAGGTAGGGTGGTTTGCTGGGGGGGATGTGCTGTCGGACGAGCCGCCTCTTCTCAAGCCAGCAAGAAAATTCTATCCTGTTCTGCAGAAAACAAAAACAGAGAGAGAACAGAGGGGAAAAAAAGCAAGTGCTTGTTTGCCTCTCTGGATGGTTTAAAGTTCTGCCTCCTGGCTCAGCTCTTTGCTGAAGTGTGGGCATGTGAACTCCACAAACGGAGCGCGCGACACCACGGCAGAGAGGAGAAGCCTTTGCAGTTTAGTCGGGTGGTCGGTGAAGGCTGACGTGTCCATCCCGGGAAAGCCATTGTGGATGCTGACACTCGAGTCACTATTTCAATCTGAGAGCCGGTCTGTTAATATTCAAATTCATTAACAAAGATATCTGCGGGATACATCTAATTAACTGACTTGTACAACACTAGTCTTTTCCGGCTTTTGAAGTCGGACCAGTATTTACAGCAAAAAAAAAGTGCTGCTAGGGACTTTTGAGTTGTAATTAATAGTTATTCTATCTCATCATTTAAAAGGCTTGTCCCATCAATATGTTGCTGCAGTTTATTGCTTGGGAGTCTGGCAATAATTAAAAGTGAAATGGTGGAAAGTAAATTAAATTCTGCATCACAGAGATATTAGTGGGGAGCAGATACATCTGGTACGATTAACAGCACGGAAGTCAAGTGTTTATTTAAGAATAAGGGCTGTGCTTCTGTTCAGATGTAGGATGGATTTAAAATACAGAGTTTTAATCAAAAGTGCATCCATTAAATTTAATTACAAAAGATTGCAGATTACAAGAGTAATTTGTAGGTTTTGGATAGCACCGGTGCAGAAAGATCAGCTCTCGAGATGCTTTGTGGGTGGGAAGGCAAAGGAGCGAAGCACCAAAGTGGTATTTCCAAGGTCACAGCTGGTGTCGTTGCTGCAGATAGACGTCCAAAATCAGGCTCATTTCTTACTAGAGAGACACCTCTGCTTTGTGCTGATCTCTCTCATCCACTGAGGTTGGCCTCTTATAGAATCATAGACTGTTCTAAGCTGGAAAGGACACCTAGAAGTCATAGAATCATTAGGGATTGGAAGGGAAGATCATCTAGTCCAATCTCCTAGGTCATCTAGTCTGACCTCCCTACACAGGGACATCTCTACCTAGGTCAGGTTGCTCAGAGCCTCATCAAGCCTGACCTTAAATAACTCAAGGGATGGGGCCACCACTGCCTCCCTGGGCAGCCCATTCCAGCCATTGGAACACCTCCCTTACGAGGAGAGGCTGAGGGAGCTGGGTCTCTTTAGCTTGGGGAAGAGGAGACTGAGGGGTGACCTCATTCATGTCTATAAATATGTGAGGGGTGGGTGTCAGGAGGATGGAGCCAGGC
>JAOXOE010000694.1:15596314-15609653 GCA_028565055.1 Phoeniculus purpureus
GATCCTGCTGTGACAGGGGGATTGGACTAGATGATCTTTTGAGGTCCCTTCCAATCCCTAATGATTCTATGATTCTAATAATTTGGCAGGATTTAAAACCTGCCTGGATACGTTCCTGTGCAACTTGGTGTAGGTGGCCCTGCTGTGGCAGGGGGGTTGGACTGGATGATCTTTCGAGGTCCCTTCCAATCCCTAATGTTCTGTGATACCATTAAAACAACAGAGGATTCTGAAAAATCTTCAGTGCTTTGACAATGAGGCCACGTAGCTGGTACCTTTTAATGAAGTGATAACGTGAAGCTTCAGTTTGATCCTGTGTGGGTGGATGCATATGTAGATGGGTATCACTTACTTACAAACAATTCTTTAGCTCTCTAACACTGCATCTTTTATTTTCCAGGGTGCCTTATATTGTCTTCTTGGGAATCATAGTGGAGTATGTTTGGCGAATCTTCACGACTGGGATTGTATTGCACAAACGTGGCCAGCAATTGTTTCTTCTGGGCTTAGCAAAGCTATGTCCTTGGAAAAACCATCCATAGTTAGACTCTTTGATGACCTAGCAGAAAAAATCCACAGGCAGTATGAAACAATTGGATTGGATTTTGCAGTAAGTGGCTGATTGCTTGGTCTTAATGTCTTTGGATTCAGAGAGCAGCTGACCACATAAATGCTTGAAGCTCACGTCTGTGCTTTGAATTACTTGTGATGCTGATAGCATTTAGATTTCTGTTATAGAGGAGTGTCAGATGTCAATTAGCGTGGGTCATGCTGGTCAAGCTGTGTGTTGGCAGGGCACTGTCATCAGCATTTGCAGTGTTGTCCCGCTTTGATAACACACAGCACTCCCTATAAAACTGCCTCATGCCTAATCAGCGGGATAAACAGTGTGGGGCTTACTCCAAAGAATCACTGTCCATTAACAAACAATTTTAATACTTAATGAAATACCTTGTCTTTACCTTTAATTTAAAATAGAGTAAAACGTTTACTTTCTGTGCTGTGTGAGCACAAAAGCTCTCCTCCCTACTGCTTCATGCACCTGTCTCTGTGAACAGAAAACCCTACACTCACCTTACTTAAAAGAAACCACAGCACTAAAAAATAGTGAGTTGCCTCTCAGGCCCTAATCCTTTTTTCCTCTGTCACTAGGTTCCAGATAAATGCATTGAGATTGCTGTTATGCTGCACAGAACAGAATATCCAAGTTCAAACTTCACGGGTCTGTGTTCAGAAGAAATACAGTTAGGAATTCAGCGACAGAAAGAAAAGAATGCTGAGGCTCTGCGGTAAGTTACACTTCCCTTAACACAGTGTCACAGTACATTAGGGATTGGAAGGGACCTCAAAAGATCAGCCAGTCCAATCCCCCTGCCACAGCAGGACCACCTACACCAAGTCGTGCAGGAACACATCCAGGTGGGTTTTAAACTTCTCCAGAGAAGGAGACTCCACAACCCCCCTGGTCAGCTCCTTCCAGTGCTCTGTCACCCTCACTGGGAAGACGTTCTGTCTCCTTATGCTTACTGTACATTAAATGTAGTAATCCAAAACTGATAAACTAAACCTTAAGGTCAATAGATTCAAAACGTCCAGTGATTTTTGTGTATCTTCTCTTGACTTGGCAGCACCTCTATGCTCATATTTCCTTCCTTCATATCCTCCTTCTCTACCCTGTCCTTGCTGTTGGTGCTGTGTTTACTGCATCACCTGTTGTTTTATTTTTAAATGGTGATCTCAGTCTTGTGTGGTTGACAATTTCCTCTTTTTCCTTCAGAAACTATGAAAATTTGGTCAACATGCTGCTGGACTGTGTGGAACAAAGAAATCTGTAAGTTATCTGCACATGAGAGTTTTTGGGGGTGGATTGGAGGTGACTGCATGAATGAACATGAATTTATTACAACAGGTCACCAGTTGGAGGTTGTTTTCCAAAATGTTTATGTCATTCCGGGGGGGTGGAAAAAGCTCTGGTTCTGTCTGGAATACTGTCACAGAATCACAGAACATTAGGGATTGGAAGGGACCTGCAAAGATCATCCAGTCCAATTCCCCCTGACACAGCAGGATCCCCTAGATCCAGTCACTAGGGATTGGAAGGGACCTCCAAAGATCATCCAGTCCAACCCCCCTGCCACAGCAGGATCACCTAGACCAAATCACACAGGAACATGGCCAGGCGGGTGTTAAATATCTCCAGAGAAGGAGACTCCACAGTAGATGTTAATCAGTAGCATTACAGTTGTGTTTAAAAAACTGTAAATACAAACCCATAGGGTTATATTATTTTAACCTTGAACTGCTAAGATCAAAAGGGCACCGTTAACCTAACAGGTCTGATGGCCCTGGTTTTCCCAGAGCACTGGAGTTTTCCCTCAGTGACAGTTTGTCTCACTGACTGTAGCAGTGATCTAGAGTGTTATGTATGCCAGTCCAAACACACTGATATCATCCTGACGTGCATAACATGTGCAACTCTGCTACTTGTTTTTCAGTCCTTGGAAGTTTGAGCACATAAGCATTGGATTTCTGTCGCTGCTCCTGAGGGACGATAGGATACTGCCTGTCCGCGCCATCAAATTTTTCGTGGAGTGTCTCAACCACGATGCAATTGTAGTTCGTAAGGTAAAACCTCTGTGATTCTGTGTTTTACTTTTGCAGCTCGTCGGGGTGTAGGTGAGGTGTTTGTGGTGGTTTGCTGTGATAAAGCAGGTAAAGCCCAAAACCCAAGGTGTAGGTTCATCCCCCCCATCACCCAGCCGCCCTCGCACACCGAAGTTCCTAATCTCAGAGAATGACGCCCTTGGCAGCACTGAGGCTGTGACATACGGTGTGAAGTCTATAAAGTGTGGAAATGTGAACAGACTACTTCTTTCTTTCTCGTCTCGGAATTCTTTGGCAGAATTTCTTTTGCAGATTACTGCTTTATCCATCTGCGGCTTCTTACTTGAAGGGAACTATCTGTGCGTTGTATTTGTGCCTTTCGTTCTGCTTGCTGCCTCAGTGATGCTTGAAGCTAACGGCCACTGCCTTTTTTGTCCTGAAAATGGGGAGATTTGGGGCTAGAAATGTCACCTTGAAGTCATGTGCTGTATCCCCTGAAATCCCATCTTTATGTGAGGTATCAGCCACTGTGGTGCTGTTCACTGTCATGATGTTCGCTGGCTTTTAGAGCACTTAAAAATCTGTCTGATGTGTCTGCAGTGAGATAATCAGACATATCTGTCTGGAGGTGGTGTATGGAATGGATGTCTGAATGCTCATTTCTCTCTTTCAGGTGGCCATCTCAGCTGTGGCTGGTATTCTTAAGCAGCTTAAGAGAACACACAAGAAAGTGCCCATCTGCCCTTACGAAATAAGTAGGTTTTATTTCAATATCAGAAGTGTCACAGACTCACAGAACATTAGGGACTGGAAGAGACCTCAAAAGATCAGCCAGTCCAATCCCCCTGCCACAGCAGGACCACCTAGACCAAGTTGCACAGGAACATGTCCAGGCAGGTTTTAAATGTCTCCAGAGAAGGAGACTCCACAACCCCCCTGTTTAGCTATCTTTAGACTGAAACAGGCTGCTGCCAAACGATAAAGTCTTTTTTGTGGCTGTTGTGGCTCTTAAGACTGAAGAACCAACCCATCTTTTCCTTCACAAACAACTGTGGGAGTGCAGAAAGCCTCCTGAACCCACAATTTTGATCTCAATAGTTTTCTGTGGAGAGTGAGGAAGTTAAAGTTTCCAGCAGGATGACCATGAAGCAGCAATGGGCCCTTCTGGCCAAGGTCAGTCACATCCTCGGGTGGATTAGAAGGAGGGTGGTTAGTAGATTGAGAAAGCTTCTCCTCCCTCTCTACTCTGCCCTGGGGAGACCATATCTGGAAGATTGAGTCCAGTTCTGGGCCCCTCAGTTCCATACAGACAACTGCTGGAGAGAGCCTAGTGCAGAGCCACAAAGATGTGGAGCATCTCCCTGACAAGGAGAGATGTTCATCTCCCTGGGTCTCTCTAGCTTGGAAAGGAGGAGACTGAGGGGTGACCTTATTAATGTTGATAAATATGGAAAGGTGGGTGTCAGGAGGATGGAGCCAGGCTCTGCTCAGGGGCCTCTAATTACAGGACAAGGGGCAATGGGTGTGAGCTGGAACACAGGCGGTTTCACATGAATATGAGAAGGAACTTCTTCCAGTGAGGGTAACAGAGCACTAGAGTGGGCTGCCAGAGGATTGTGGAGTCTCCCTCTCTGGAGACATTTAAAACCTGCCTGGCCATGTTCCTGTGCGACTTGATCTAGGGGATCCTGCTATGGCAGAGGGATTGCATGAAATGATCCTTTGAGGTCCCTTCCAATCCCCAATGTTCTGTAAAGGCAAGTTCTACTATCACAAAAAATGGAAAGTAAGAAAGCAGCTAAAATAAGCCAGTGCTTAACAAAGCAGTCACTTTCTGAAGTCCTTTTGTCAACCGGGTAAATCCTGTAGTTCTAGGAGGGCACACGGCCTGTGCTGACTTCAGGCCATAGCTCATAGCCTCTGCATCTTTGCTGCTGGGGCAAAATTTGCTCAGGCAACGACCAAGGAATGTATCGCTTCCTGGCAAAACTCTTAGGGACATACTTGTGGTCCCATGGCATTTAAATGAAACTTTAAACATATGCTTCATGTTAGGAGAGTTCTTCCAAGGTTTACTCATGGGGCAAAGGAGTAACTTAGAATATTTCAGTTGGAAGGCAGCTACAATGATCTCAAGCAGCTGCCTGACCAGTTCAGGGAACTGCAGCCTGTGTTGGACTGTTTACTTGACCCCAAGGGCTTGGATATCCTCAAACCTATGACTCACATCCCAGAGGCTGTGTGCAGCCTCTTCATCCTGGGGTCTGACTTGCACAGTTAATGAATGCAGTGCTGGAGTGGTCTAGAGGGTTACTGCCTCCTACTCTTCACTGTCATCACAGTGCTGGAGGTTCCTGCCAGCGGTGAGTCAGACAATTCCGTTCACATCGAACATAGTGGAAATAAATGAAACAAGAGGCAGGTGTTTCCAGTTAGAAATCTGTGACATTACTGCTATTTGCCCCATTTTGATCAACCAGAAAAGACTGAGACTGCATCTTTCCCCTTCTGCCATTCCACACAATCAGTCAATGCTTCTGTCTTGATCCACAGATTTCTAACTTACTTCACGATTAGCTTTTAAATACCTGTAGCTGTACCTCAGTCACTTAGTAGGAAGCCAGACAGCAATTTTACTAATGCAAAACTCAAGTTCAAATTTGTCCTACTAGACAAGGAGGGTTTTTAAATTGTATTTATTTGAAATAGTGCAGAGCTTTCTTATAATACACTCTGATGTGGCTTCTGGTAGTAGGCTTTCAAAAATAATTAGTGATGAATCATAATCAGAGATAAATGACTCTTACATCTATTAAGACAGTTATTTAAACAATGTTTTGATGAATCATGCAAAAACGCTCGCAAACACCATTATGCTTTTTCAGATATATGATTTTGTTTTTCTTAAGTCTTACAAAGAAACACGCTTGTGCTCTTAACGCTTGAAACTAACAAAATATTTACAGCCGGCCTCACAAATGCTACACGGCAGTTCATATAGGCCAAGAGGTGGTGGTCCCCTGCTCTGCATCCACAAAACACACTGAGGACTTCAGATCCCTTCTGTAAAGTCTCGATTTAAAAGTGGTCAGTCCTGGATCTTCAGCACGCTCCTCTTCTCCAGATCGTTCATTTCCTTCAGTATCAGGGCCACATTGTATCTCAGTTCTTGAAACTTTGCAACTGGCACCTGAAACAGAATATTCAGGTTAGAAAACATGAAACCTCTTATGAAGATGGACTAGGGCATGCCCACAGATTTGGTCAGCCCAAAAGATCTCTTAAAGTCCTCTTTTTTAAAAAAAATAGACATGACAAAGGATTTGAGGTTAATAAAATTCAGTGGGAAAACCCAGAAATAATAGCCAGATAGGACATTTTCTGTACTGCCTGATATGAGAAGGCAGCTACTCCAGAACATAAATGGTGGTGGCTGTGGTGAAGTAGGAAAGCCATAGATTGGAAAGAAAGATAAGGACACTTGAACGTCATGGAACCTATAGAATTTTAACCAAGACATTGTCTGTTCAAACATGACAGAGAAAGGAATTAGGCCTTAAAGCAAGAGACTTGTCAGCAACCTCAGAGCAAAGAGCATGGGGCACTGTCTATACATAGAAGGCAAACGATTTTTATTAAATATACAAAGTATTTTCAACTGTGCAGGAGACTAATGAACTTTCTTTTACTATTCCAAGCCTGAGAACCCAAATGGATGAAACCTGTTAAGTCAGAGAACCACATCTGAGCACAGGCACAATCTGGAAGATGAACATCAGTGCACCAAACAAACGCGTGTGCTCACAAAAGCACTAGCAGTGGCCCAGTCAGTCCTAGGCTGCTCTGCAGAGCACTGCCTGCTTTCCTCTGCTTCTGAGATTATGCTGAAGAGACACAGTTCTTTTGACAGAGTCCCTCATCATCCTTCTGCCTACTGGAGCACAGACATCAATTATGTGAGAAGAATTCAACATTTGATTTGCATTTTCCATATGGATCACAAATGCATAAAAAGGCATCATGTCCTTTTCACTTCTGACATAAATACAACAAGGCTTGAAGTGCTGCATTCCCACTGCTTTTAAAAAATCTTCACTGTGAGAAGTCACACTGCTATTAAAAAAATCAAACCCAATGCAAGAGACCAGAGTGTAGCCTCTCTCTGTGGCATAACACATTTAAAAACTGTTCACAATGGAATGAACTGCCGGACTTCCCCTCTTGCATAAGCACTGTTAGCAGGGCATTCTTAGCCTGTCTGAATGAAAGGAACTGAAGAGCCACAGACTATCTTTTCTTGTATATTGTGCCTTGAACCAAAACACAGGTTTATCTCAAATGGCTAACTGCAAGAAGACCACTGAGTACACACTGAAATTTGTTTACAGCCAGATCTTTGTCATGCAGATCTAAGCAGCAGCAGGAAAGAGCTGATGCTAAGCAAAGCACTTGGTTTGCTACCAGATACCTGCACTTCTCTGTGTGCTGGACAGACACACCAACACATCTCCACTGCAGAACAGCAAAGGGTCTTCCACAGACCTTGCAACAAAAGACTAAACCTAAACCAACCAGCAACAAAGCCACCAAGACTAAGGCATGACATCATATATCAGAAAATAAAGCCCCAAGTCTAAACAGTAAAGAGTACCCATAACTTTTTATTCCCACAAGTGGAACCTTGTTAAAAAGAGCTAACCTGAAGTCCACTGCTCATTGAAGAGCTCTTCCCAGTGTCATCTAATGATAGGACAAGGGGCAATGGGTTTGAGCTGACACATAGGAGGCTCCACATCAATATAAGGAATTTCTTCACAGTCAGGGTGACAAAGCACTGGAAGGGGAAGCCCAGGGAGGTTGTGGAATCACCTTCTCTGGAGATGTTTAAACCCACCTGGATATGTTGCTGTGTGACTTGATCTAGGTAATCCTGCTGTGGCAGGGGGACTGAACTGGATGATCTTTTGAGGTCCTTTCCAATCCCTAATGTTCTGTGATTCTGTGATTCATATGGGATGCTCTGAGCTGGACTGTCCACAGGAGTGAATTTGATCTCCTGTGAAGTGCCACCTTCAACATGTGGCAATGTAGCACAAAATTTGTGCCTTCCTCAGTCACTAATACCTTGTGAAGCATTTTAACAGTAAAATCATAGAATTATAGAATCATTAGGGATTAGAAAGGACCTCGAAAGATCACCTAGTCCAATCCCCCTGCCAGAGCAGGATCACCTAGACCAAGTCACACAGTAACACATCCAGGTGGGTTTTAAACACCTCCAGTGAAATTCAAATGATATCAGTCCATCTCGTCCACCCAGCAGTGCTCTGGTGCTTCCTCCAAACTACTCCTAACACATGAACCGAAGCCAAAATCTTTAGAGTTCAAATGCAACAATGCCTGCAGTGCACTGGGTTCCCGTATGCACCACTACGCTATTTATAGAGCAAATAGCATTCCTTTTCAAAGGTTAAAAATATGGAAGAGTTTATGCCACCTCCTGGCAAGCCTTTACATGCAGTGTCATAAATACTGCCAGTGACTAATTCCAAAGTAAAAAGCAGAGAGGTTGTGGGTTTTTTTTACTGTCTTTCTAGCAGCAAGAATGTATTGAAGAAAAAGAACAAGACTACCTCTGGCATAGAAGGGCATGTTGCCATTCTCTACCAAATGTAGGAGGTTTAGAAGTGTATCATACATTACATAAAACACGCCAGTCATTTTTCTGCCCTCAAGAGCCACCATCAGTCTGGAGACATTTAAAATCCGCTCAGATATGTTCCTGTGCAACTTGGTCTAGGTGATCCTGCTCTGGCAGGGAGATTGGACTAGGTGATCTTTTGAGGTCCCTTCTAATCCCTAATGTTCTGTGATTCTGTGATAACAAAAACTATAATTCAAAATCAAACAAAGCCTCTGTGCTTTACAGTAGTTAATACTCTAATAAATGAAGTTTCAGCCAAATGTGTGTAGGAACAAGCCATTACATGGTTTTGGTTGGTGTTTTGTTATACTCCTGTATACACTGAACATAAGGATTCCAAAGCAAACATAACACACTGCTTACACAAGCTTTAATATTTTAAAGAGCAATTCAACTTTCTAAAAAAAGTTGTTAGAGTGATTTGTTTTTTATTTATGATGGCAATCAGACTTACTTCAAATCGATGAGCTGTCCCATCTGAAAGCTGCATCATCATTAAAATGGATGGTTGAAGTGCACGGGCCAGCGAGCTGAAATTATTTACAACATTAGAATTACAACAACAGACATCAGCAAGGTGATGAGTACAGCATTGTGCAATTTAAGAGGTTCATGAGGGCTTTACATAGAGGAAGTCATAGAGTACCTGGCTGGCTGGAAACTCATGAGTGCAAGAGTCCTGTCCAATCTACCTCTGTATTGAGACTAAAAAGTTGTTAATAATTTAGTAACTGCAAGTTGAGGAGCATTTTCATTTTACATAACAATCAGTTTAGTGGAACTCTGCCAGGGATAAGAGCTCACCAAGTCCTGCTAGTAATAATGCTCAGTTCTCTTACTTTTCTATTCCTTCACACTTTCAGCTGCCATCTCATTTGGGAAATCAAGCTCCTCCAGTCTTCAACCTAAATTTGTAGGCTGTTATTTTGCTTGATGACCCAAAAAGGGGAAATGAATCATTCTTGTGCTGCTTCCATCAACCAACACTGCCAAAGCCTGCTCAGGTACTGACAGGCGTTACAGCCAGAAGCCAAACCTCTTCACAGAGGCTGCTGCTGGATGATAAACAAGAAATCCCAGTGGGGAGGCTCATTGCAATGAAAATAAGAGGAAAGAAAATAGAAGAGGGGAATGTATTGTTCCTGTGTTGTATGGGAACAAGTCATAGGATTGGGCAGCAGCATGCAAGCCTTGTGCCTGGGGATATTTATCCACACATTTTGCTGTCTTACAGGCACAGACTGTTTCTGCATAGCGATACCTGTGTGGTGCTCACAGCACTGCTCATCTGACAGTCACCTAAACTGCTTGTCCATTACAATTGTCACTTAGGAGCTTTCTTCCTTGATTTCATAAAGACTATCCCTGGTTATCCATGGGCCTCTAACTATGACAGCAAAGAAGTCTCTTTGCACTCTCTCTCAGATGCAGGTATTGATGAACACAATGTTAGCATGATAATTTGTGCTGCTGACAGATCCTGGATCATTTTCCAATTTCTTTCACCTCAGTTTGGTTACAACTAGAGAGAGACCAGGAACAGCACAGACAACAGGTTTCTGTTTCCTTCTGGCTCTAGTAGAAGATCCACCCCCCTCCCCAGCTGTCTCTTCTGTGGCAGGCTGCAAGAAACTATTCACTGCAGGTACAGCAGAGCCTTTTACTCCTGGCAGTGAAAGGAACTACGAGGTAGATCAGTGACCATTTGTTTACGGCAGCATAAAGGTGCTGTAATGTAAAGGTGATTCTCTTTGCAGAATCTACAGCAGACTGTACAGGTGATGGAAAGTAATTTTATTTAACGAACAACAAACAAATGAATGTCTGCTCTACATGTTGAATAGCTGTTTCCCTCCCTCGCTCAAGTGAAACTGAGAGCTTGGCTGCCTGCATGAGACTTAATCCATCTCATTTATTCCATCATCTCTGAGGACCTATGTAGTTCTATCGGCTCCATTAAGTTTTAAAATATTGAAAGAGAGACTCAAACTCTGAGTGAAACATTTCTAGCACAGAGGTTTCAGAGATCAAAACAAATAAGGAGCCTAGAAGGTGTCATTAGTAGAAGAGGAAGGCAGCAGGCTGTTGGCAGGTCCATGTTGTTAACAGCAGTATGCAGCACATAAACTGACTTCTATGCTGTTCAGAAACCTCACTCTATTAAATCTTACCATTTAATGCAACATGCCAGTCCCTAATAGCAAGAGAGATTTTAACGACGTTTACATCTTTAAGCAGCACAAGAAGTCAGTTTAACCTTGGGCAAAATAATTTCTAGGGTCACGCAGGTTTCTCCTTCATACCTTGTGGATATGGCTACATCCACTCTCCACTTGAAGTCCTGGACGCTGGGCAATCTACTTCTTTGTATCAGAGCTGTGCCTTCCAAACCAGGACGCCTGCAGAGCAAATCAGAAATGGGAGACTGAAATGCCATTTCACAAAAGAAACAACAAACTAAAGAGAAAATAAGATTCCATAAAACAAACCTGTCCACAACTTGTTCCTCTCCTACACCTACCCTCATTTTGAGGGGTCTGAATGAGTGGGGGTTTTGTGTATTGAGGCAGCTGCACTCACATTACTCGCTTTTCCTATGTGTTAAAATAAAGAGACCGAGTGGCTTTGTAATTTCAGTAAACTGATGTCACTATAAAGTTTAGTGAGAGTCACTGTTGTGGCTGGTATATCTATTGCTTCGTGGTTTTATGATTCTATGATTCAATTATATACAACTGTGAGGCACAGAAAGGCATCTACAAATACATCTTTACCTTCATGCAGATCCAATAGGAACAAGCAAGCAGAAATATGACACATGACTTCAGCAAAGTTGGGAAAGGTCACTGTACTCCTTAGCAGACAGTTTCTAGTATTAGTGAGCAGCAATGTTTTAAAATATAATAACAGTAGAGTGTTCTTTGAAACATACTTAAAAAATATAAAAACCACAGAGTGGTACTTGCTAATCCAACATAATGTACAAACTCCGGGTTTCTTACGTAACGTTCACTGCCAACCCCAGCACAACCTTCAAGATTTTTGTCTCATCGAATGTGCAAGAAGCCAAGGACTTCATTTATTACCCATACTGCAGGGGGAACTGGGCTGATCAAGCCTCAGTTAATTTTTGTGAGGAAATACATTTCAAATGGTTGACAACCTTCAAATGTTAACAGCATCTTAAGCTCTGTGTAAGTAAACAAGACAAATCGGATACAAAGACATAACCACTACCCATTTTCTGATACATATGCAGGTATTTCTTCAGAGTGAGGTCGTCACTCAGCTTCTCCATTTGAGAGCTAGTCTGGACCTCATGATGATTTTTAATGGGTTTTTTTGCTAAGCATCCCCTACCTCTGAAAGCTATTTACGGTACAATTCAAAGCTACCCTAGTTCTCTAGCTAAGGGCAGGATAAGAAACATTACATCCTTGATCCACGGTGCTAGACATAATGTAATTACATACATCAGAAAGGAATCCTCTCTGAACAAACCAAGGACTGCAGGAACTGATACTCTCTAACATCCTTACTCAGATTGTTATGTGCAAGTTCAGTGGTGCTTTCAGAAACTGCCCAGAAACACTAACGATTCGATAAGGCACATAGGACTGACAGGCTGAGATGCTCCAATGCTCTTGCAAAGCAGTATAAGAAAGGATTTATCTTTTTTTGGGGTAGGTGGGTGGTGTCAGAAGTGACACAGATTCCTAATAGTATGGGAAAGGAATAAACGGAAAAAATAGATCAGCTGGTTCTTACTCACTGTCAACTACTGCATAGGAAGTAGGTCACCACAGCTGGGTGCAACCACGAGGAGATGGAGTCTAGAAACGGTCATTAGCAGGATTAAACTGTAAGAACAGGCCTTTCCCCTGGTGGTGAGCTGCTGCCAGAGTGTTGCTTAATTTAGGGAATGCCTAAAAAGCGCCGCACTTCTTTTAGTGGAAGATAGTCCATGCAGTGCAGCACCGGCATTTTGGGGGAGCAAGGAGTAAAGAAAACAGGGAGAAGTTCTAGCCAGTGGTGGAGGGAGAGATCTGCAGTGCCCAAATGCCTCTGCTCAAACAGAGCTCTGTGAAGCTTCCGAACATTGTTAAGCAATTGCATTTCAGTGGCCAAACCACAGAGCTTTTGTTGTGGTCAGGAGAGCACTGCAGTACCATTCTCTCAGAGTCGTGGCTTTTATAGATTACTTCAAGCTTCTGTCAGCACCTCCCCAGCCCAGACAATACAAGAGCTGGAACTACAAGAATCTTGTAAGGCTGACAGAGTGTGCATAGTGGCCAACATACAGAAATTAAACAGCTCATTAACCAAGCCACTGATTTCTAAGAGCACAGCAGAATGTACTTGGTGGAGCTTATGTCCGAAACGTACACACTAATCCCGTTTTGCAATCACTTTGAGCCAACACTGTCAGCACACAGTGCAGAAGGCAGAAGTTTGAACAAATAAAGCACCACAGATCAGCTAGAGACTGTACGTGGAAAGGATGAAATGCCTGGTGACAAGAATATTGTCTGCCAAAGCACGCAACAGAAGAGCACCCAAAAAGTTTAGAGAGTCTGGAGCAGCAGCTGACCTAATAATATGAGAACTAAAGCCACTAGTGGATGGTTCCCTAAGCACATAACCAGACATGCCTAGCAAGCCGCAGAACAGGGAGAATGCATAAATGTCTGTGTGTGCAACGACGACAAAAGGCACTCAGCACACACCCTCCTGGTAGAAACTCAAGTTACATGATTTAAAAAAAAAACACAGTTGCTATAAATCCTCAGAGAGGTAGAAGTTAAGGTTTTCCTTTTCCTTAATTAAAAACAAGTGTTAATTTCATGCTGTTATTTAATGGTGTCAACGTGACATGTTTTTCTTTCCTTTTAGTCCATGTAGCGTGATGGGACCGTGGGGATGCAGAAACACAAATGGCAAATTTCACAGAACATTAGGGATTGGAAGGGACCTCGAAAGATCATCTAGTTCAATCCCCCTGCCACAGCAGGATCACCTAGACCAAGTCAC
>JAOXOE010000694.1:15618853-15631811 GCA_028565055.1 Phoeniculus purpureus
GCTGTTTAGTTTGAGGAAGATGAGGCTGAGGGGAGACCTCATCGCTCTCTACAACTACCTGAAAGGACATTGTAGAGATGTTGGTGCTGGTCTCTTCTCACAGGGAATTAGTGACAAAACCAGAGGGAAGGGCTTCAAGCTTCAACAGGGGAGGTTTAGATTGGACATCAGGAAGAAATTCTTCCTGGAGAGAGTGGTCTCTCCATTCCTGGAGAGGGGGAATGGTCTGCCCAGGGTAGTGGTTGAGTCCCCATCCCTGGATATGTTTAAAAGTCGCTTAGATGTAGTGTTGGGGGATCTGGTTTAGAGGTGAACTTGTAGAGTAGAGTTGATGGTTTGACTTGATGATTGCAAGGGTGTTTTCCAACCAGAATGGCTCTGTGATTCTGTTTGGATAGTTTTAGTTCCTGCTCCAGAGTTGCAAGATACTTTTACTGGTTGGTACAGTAAATGCCAAGGTTAATATTTCAATTAAATTTGTATGAAATAATGGACAGTGAAGTATAACTCACATTTTGAAATGATTCAGCACGAAAAGCCTTGATCAAGTATGATAACACTCTCATGATCTAGTTTGTGTATTTTAAGACCCAATTGTGACATGAACAGTAAGAGATATTTCTAGGGTATCTGTAAGAAAAGTGTGTGATTTTTTTTTTTTTTTTAACCCAATTTACACTGAATTAATTTTTGCATGTTCTGCATTGTTCCTCTTCCAAGAGTTGCCTGTTTTACAAACCCAGGCTTGCAACCCAGGCATCTCGGGTGGATATTTCTCCTCTTTGGGCAAAGACATGCCTTGTCTTGCGCTGATTAAGCCATTGCAGATGAACAGTGCTGGCACAAGGCAATCTATTTTTTTTAAAGTTATGAGTAATCTTCATGTAGTTCTAATTTCTTGTTCAGCCCAGCAAGTACAGCAGGCCTCCCTAGCTGTGAGAAGGTGAGGGCAGACTGCCTGTGCCTTCGGCAGTGCTGTGTACCTGGAGGAGCTGCACAGCTGGATGGTGGTAATGTCCTTCAACCTCATCTTCTGCTTTGATGGGTCTGGAAACTTTGGGCACTCTGTTTCTCATTTCATCTATATTTCATGAGTACTGAAACTGTAGTAATGTTCAGAAGTGTGCTGTGTCACCACACTCATGTCCTGCTTCATACCGATAGATTACCCTGCTTGCAAAAGTCTGCCCCGCTGCGTGTGTATAAGGGATACACAAAAGAGGGAGGGCGAATTCTCCTGAATCTGCTAAAAGACAAGTTTTTGAAATTGGGTAAATTGGCCAAATAAGTGTGGGTGTGAGTCCATCACAAACCTGTTTAGCTAATTTGAAATAAAGACAGTGAAGACCAGCCTTTCTGGGTGATGGTGTTACTCAGCTTTGGCAGCTGGGGGAATGTTTGTCTAGTTAGCCAGCCTGAAGTGGATAGGCTGATGGAACAGCAGTTGATCCGCGTGGGCTTGTGTGGTGAATGTTAGAAGCCCTTTTCCAATTGTTTTGGCCATATTGCAGTGCTGTGCTGACTCATAGTTGTCGCGACCTACTTTTCACCAATATGTGAAATCCAGATACAGACACTGATTTCGTGAGCTTGTGAATTTCTGCTACTCTCATTAGAGTAAAAAACTTGTTCTGTAAAGTTTCAGTCCTCAGTTGCTTTTTTTAACAGCGTTGACTAGCTTTTCAAGTGAAATTATGAGACGGGGAGAGGGGTTTAGTTTGGGCATGGTAGCATTTTCACACAGTTCATTTTCCCATCTGACATTGCTGTTCCAGCAGCACGTTCAGAGTTCAAAATAGTGAGTAATGGAGCCTTGGGTATTTCCCTAATGTGTTTCTTTATTAAGCCTTATGCTTGTATGTGGAGTTATCAACCTAGAGTGTCTTTTTTACTTCTGTTTGTCCCAATGTCTGATTGATTTACTTCTTAGTTTTGCTTATTTTGATTTATGTAGAAATTTAAATATAGATGAAAGGAGAGACTAAGTGCCCAAAGTTTCCAGACCCATCAAAGCAGCAGATGATGTTGAAGGCCATTACCACCATCCAGCTTTGCAGCTCCTGCAGGTACACAGCACTGCTGAAGGCACAGGCAGTCTGCCCTCACCTTCTCATAGCTAGGGAGGCCTGCTGTACTTGCTGGGCTGAACAAGAAGTGGGAACTACATGAAAAATTAGAAAAATTAAAAAATAGCCTTGTGCCAGCACTGTTCATCTGCAATGGCTTAATCAGTGCAAGACAAGGCATGCCTTTCTCCAAAGAGAACTATCCACCTGACATGCCTGGGTTACAAGCCTGGGTTTGTAAAACCCTTTCTTTTAAGAACAGTATTAACTAGCTTTTAAAATAAAATTATGGAGGGGGAGAGAGAGGGTTTAGTTTGGGAATGGTAGTATTTTCACATAGTTAATTTTCTCATCATGCACTGTTTTCTTCCAACAGCATGTCTAGTGTCTTTGATGTTAAGAGTGAAAATAGTCAAGAATGGAACCTTGGGTATTTCCCTAATGTGTTTTCCTTCTTAAGCCTTATGCTAGTGTGTGGAATTATCAACATAGTGGTTTTTTTAATTCCCATTTGTCCTGATGTCTGATTGATTTACTTCTTAGTTTTGCTTATTTTGGTTTACATAGAAATTTAAGTATCCCAGCATATGGGAAATCATATTTTTAGTTCAGTGGATTTGATGGAAAAACCCACAAAAAACCGGACAATTTGCACACTACAGGATTCATGGCTCTGAGGTAGAAACTGTTAGTATATTAAAGGTATAATTATGGTAACTGTATATGGATTTTTGCCTTGCTGTTTTTCATCTTCAATTCCCTTTGGTGTTGCTTGTGGATCTCTTAAAATATTTTAAGATTAGATACTTCAGTTTACATAATTACAACTTATTTTGATAAAATCGCTGTATAATGAGCAAAGTGGAGACAGTTTTGGAGGCTTAGAAGACACACGATGCCGATGTTTGCTGCTTTCTATTTCTTTTGTCCTGTTTTGCAGGTGGAACTTGACGTCTTGTGGAACCAGTGTAGCCAGCTCAGAGTGCAGTGAGGAGCTGTTCTCATCGGTTTCTGTGGGTGATCAAGATGACTGTTTCTCTCTACTGGATGACCAGGAGTTCACCTCATTTGATTTGTTCCCTGAGGGCAGTGTCTGCAGTGATGTCTCCTCTTCTATCAGCACATACTGGGATTGGTCAGACAGTGAATTTGAATGGCAGGTAAACTGATTCCACTCAATGTTAGGTCTTATGTAGAGTGTTTAAGTGCTGTGATGGCACTTACCAAAAGCCCTCAGCATTTGGTTCTTGTTGAGTACTGAGTGTAAGAGCTGATATCTGAATCCACAGCAGTAAGGAAAATGTTTTGTTCCATGGCTCTTAATCTGGAGGAGAGACTGACGGTCAGCTATGCAAAGAGGCATATTTACATATTATGGTAGTTTGTATTTAGTGACTGACATGTGTCTGTTAGCAATGAGCTTAGATGCTTTGTACTGAGCTGCCCTGCTAATGATATCTGATTATAGATGTTTTCTTCCAGTGATTTGGTCATTCAGCCTTCTTTGGAAGGGAGCTGGCACCTAGGTAAAATGTAGATGCACTTGCCATAGCCTTTAGCCTTTTTTTTTTCTTGTGCCAACAAGAGTACAGCCATCACATTGTCTCAACAGGATGGAAAAAGTGTGAAGGATGAATGAGGTCCTTTTTCTAGTGCATATGAGATACAGCTGCGGTCAGGGATCTCATTTGCAGTGGACTTCTTTGTTCAATGGTTTTTCAACTGTGATATTCAGATTTTTTTTGTATATTAGAGACTTAAAATGACTTTTAGTACTATAAACTTGAATCAACTGCAAATATATACATAACTTTGAAATAGGAAACACGGTGCTTTGTGATATATCAGGGAATTCTTCTAAATTTTATCGTAAAGCTTAGTCAAAGCATATAGAGAGCCTTCTAGTGCAGTAGGCAGAAAACACTGATTTCAAGAAAGCACGGTGTCCCAGAAGATTCAAGTAAACTCAAGATAACATGAGCTGAGATTAGGTCTGAATTTCTTACTGATTTAGTCTAACCTGTGTTCTGTGTCATATCGCAGCAGTTAAAAGCATATTTGTGTAAAGCAGCCTGGAAGGAACAACTCAGGTCAGACACCAATGAGTCGCAGCTTTTTTGAGTTGTAGCTCACTGATAAACTCTTGTGGTTACTTAGCCATAGGAAATAGCTTATTTTCTTAGCTGACAGCATGTTTGATGAGTAACTGGCTTTTTCTTAGTCTTTACTTTTAAAATAAGAATTTCTTGACATTTGATTGAATCTGTGGATATTTGAGAACTTTTTTTGTAGCTCTTTATTGTGTTATCTGTCAGAATCTGGGCATGAGTAATTGGACCATCACGCTTTACCTGGACGTGCATTCAGAAATTACATGTCAGCTGTATAAATGAAGTTAGGTGAAGCTCGGCAGTTGCTTACAGGAAAATGACAGTGATTTTAATTGAACTGTTTTGTGTAATTATGGGGTGTGGTATAAATAGCAAAATGCTTTTCCTTAAACTAGACCTAGGCTTTAATCTGGGAGGTTTAGATTTGGGTTTGGATGGTAATGGACAATTTACACTGCTGGAGAAGGTAAATAGTTGAAATGCCACATCGCTGCTGTTTTCTTAAACAGAATTTCTTGAATAGGATTGATAGGTGGAGAATAGCATGAATTGAGTTTGCACCTGTTTGAGCAATTATTAGAAGTTGTTGAGAACATTGAGTGATGCTTTGTTAATTTGATATGTTTTGAATTGTTACTAGTTTAATAGAATGATTTTAAATCTGCCTACTGTATTCTGAAGGTTTGATCTTTCTCTTGCATGTTACAAGTTGCCTGGCAGCGACATTACAAGTGGGAGTGATGTACTTTCTGATGTTATACCTAGTATTCCGAGCTCTCCTTGTTTACTTCCAAAAAAGAAGAACAAGCACAGGAATCTTGATGAGCTTCCGTGGAGTGCAATGACAAATGATGAACAGGTGAAACTACCCTTTGTCCTGTGTGAGAACTGGGATATACAGAAAAACTGAGTTGGTGCCAGATCGTGAAAGACATATGGATTGCTGTGGGCAGAGATGTAGACCTGTGTGGTCCTACTTTATTCCTGAAACAAAATCTTCTTGTCTTCATGGCATCGGTAGCTTAACATGTGCTCAGGTTTCACCCTGAATTTTTTTAGGACACTCAAAACCAGCTAGAGTTAAAGGAAATCATGGAATCATCATGACTGGAATAGACCTCCAGGATCATCAAGTCCAGCCCTCATCCCAGCATCTCCCTAACTCCTAGACCATGGCCTCAAGTGCTTTAGCTACTCTGTTTTTTAACACTTCTGAGGATGGGGACTCCACCTCCCTGGGCAGCCTGTTCCAGTATCCAACCACTCTCTCAGGAAAGAACTTCCTCCCAATACCAAATGTAAACCTCCCCTGATGCAACTTGAGGCCATTTCGCCTTGTCCTATCATCAGTAATTTGGGAGAACAAACCAGCACCAGCCTTGCTGCAACCTCCTTTTAGGTGGTTGTAGAGAGCAATAAGGTCTCCCCTCAGCCTTCTCTAGACTAAATAACCCCAGTTCCTTCAGTTGTTCTCCATAGGGCCTGTTTTTCCAGACTTTTTCCCAGCTTCCTTGTCCTTCTCTGGCCCCACTCCAGCACCTCAGTGTCCTCCTTGTGCTGTGGCACTCAAAACTGGACCCAGTACTCAAGGTGTGGTCTCATGAGTGCAGAGTACAGGGGCACCATCACCTCCCTACTCATGCTGGTTACAGCATTCCTGATACAGGCCAGGATGCTGTTGGCCTTCCTGGCTCCCTGGGCACACACAAATCACAAATGTGATATTTGAGAATGTTTTTTCTGTTAGTCCTTCCCTTTTGGCTCTAAATGAGTGACAGAAATGGTAGCTAAAAATGACTTCTCTTTTGTTGGGTCCTAGGTGGAATATATTGAGTATTTGAGTCGCAAAGTCAGTACAGAGATGGGCCTTCGAGAGCAACTTGATATTATTAAAATTATTGATCCTACAGCTCAGATCTCACCTACAGATAGTGAATTCATTATTGAATTGAACTGTCTAACAGATGAAAAACTGAAACAGGTGAGTTACGTCTTGGTTGTTTGACTTTGGGGTTTTGAGGTGATAAGTTTTACAGAATTTCCTTTGGAGATTGTATGTGATCATTTGACACAGGGAGATGCACTAGAGCACCATATTGTCAGTGAGAGGAAAACAGTTCAAAAGCCTATTGTCTCTTATCAGGCTTTAACACATACTGTTTATGTAGTCTTGAAATGTGTTTAGGCTAACCTGATGTATGCATAACAAGTTATGCTGAGGCCCAGTACACGTATGACTGAGTAGTCCATTTTATGACTATCAACTGATTGATCTACACGTGCTCACTAGATATAAACTAGCATTTAAAACTCCAAAGGATTGGAATCTGTTGGAAGACCGTATATTTAGTGTTAAAAAAAAAGTACATAGAAAGATGTGTTATAAAGATGTCAAATAGAAACTGTGACAAAGAAGGGTACCTAACTGGTATGTGCCCTGGTTTAACTGGGATGGAATCTTAGGCCAGCTGTGGTCTGCAGGCCATTGGCAGTTTGGAGTCAGCCAGGAGCTTGAGCTAGGAGAGTCAAAAGCCAGAGCAGCTTCCCTGAGCTAGCTGGAGGTATGTTCCAGACAACAAATATTATGCTCAGTGTAAAGGGGGATGTTTGCTGAGGATGAGGAGCTCCTTTTGCTCCTCTTCTTCTTTTCCCTATCCTTGGAAGGTCTTACTTATTCTGTTTCTGAGAAACTGCCTTCCTGTTTGTTGTGACTGTGGTATGCTCACTGGGCTGAGTATAACTTTGTACGCTTCATACTGGTGGTGTTTTTAACTTAGTTTGGCTGTTCAGTTAAATCCATTCTCACTTTAGTCCATCAATCTCCTCTTTGCTTGGGAGGAGTCATCGAGTGGTAGAGCAACTGCTGTAGTTTAGTCCCGGAATGGAGCTAAGTGGAGAGAATATGTCTCCTGTCCTCTTCAAGTCACAGAATCAAAAAACATTAGGGATTGAAAAGGACCTTGAAAGATCATCTAGTACAATCCCCCTGCCAGAGCAGGTTTACCTAGATCAAGTCTAGTCATTCTGTGGTTTTGTTGAGAGAGGATACAGTATCCCAACTCCTCAGTGTTACTCTGATTATCATGGTGACTACTTAAAATGGAAAACATTCGCTGTTCTTATGGGCCTGGCTTATTTCATACTTCAGGCATTTTATATGTGTCATCTTCAAGCAGAAAAGGAAGGCTTTCTTTACACCCTCTTTTATTTGCTGGAGAATCAAAAGCCAGCTAAATAAAAGGGTTTCATAAATTAGACAACTTAGTTCTGTTGAACTTGACTGATATTCCTCTCGAGTGTTGTAGGAACTTACGTAGTATAAACTTTGGGGAGCAGGAGATTGGGGGGGAAAAGCTTCAAACCTTATATTTGGTTTTCTTCCTTTCATGATGAAGTCAATATTAACTTGTTTTCTTGATGGGTTGATTTTTAAGCAGCTACAGCAAAATGTTTTAAAATACTAACCAAACTGATCCAATAACTGTTATTAAAAGGCAAATTGAGGGGGTTTTTTCCATGAAAATGAGTGACTCAGTACAGTATTTATCAGACTTCAGTAATTCTGCTGCCTCTATTCTAAAGGTCAGAAACTACATCAAGGAACATGGACCTCGTCAGCGGTCTGCAAGGGAAAGCTGGAAGAGGAGTAGCTACAGTTGTGCGAGTACAAGCGGTGTGAGTGGTGCCAGCGCCAGCAGCAGCAGTGCCAGCATGGTCAGCTCAGCAAGCAGCAGTGGTTCCAGTGTTGCAAACTCCGCTTCAAACTCAAGTGCCAACATGAGTCGAGCACATAGTGATAGTAATTTGTCCACAAGTGCTGCGGAAAGAATCCGGGATTCAAAAGTAAAGTTTCTAACTATGTACATATGTATTACGCTGCCATTACAACTTGTTATGGTTGCTTGTTTTGGTCTTAACTGGGGTATTTGAACTAAGTACTGTGATTAGGGTCTGCTGAAGTAATCTAACTAAATGCTTTTTCTTCTGACATGGCCATAAGGAATTTAAACTTGTCCTTTTTCCATTACTTCTGTCCTCAGTGAAAGCCTGATGTTTCTGTATAGTAGAACTTCTCAATATTCTATTTACATTGAGTGGGAGTTGAGTAAGTGCTTGTACATCTATCTTGATTATCTGAGCACACGGTTTTACAATAAAAATTGATTCAAGGCTGATCAACCTAATCTAATTATTATGTCTGGACAGCGAAGACTGTCTTGGTTGTGTGTGTTTTGTTGCTGTTTTTGTACCCTACCAGCAGTTTTATCAGGGTTTTTGAATCTTCTTCAGTTGATAGTTCTCAGTGGGTCTCCTGAGGGACTCTCCTCTCCTCCTGAGGAGTCATCTACCAAAGCTTGTTTCAGTTAAAGTACTCCTGTGGCACTTGTCCCATGTCTGTAATTTCAAGTGTAGTGGAGAGAAGCATGTCCTGCTTGCTCTGCAACATCTCGGGTTGTTGTAGTGTGACTAACATATCCCTGTAATAAGAACTTCAGCTATTTTCAGCATAGACACTATCTTATAAGGTTAACTTATATTTGCCAGCTTTACAAGTGGTTTCTAATCTGTAGAACAAGGTCTTATTTTTTTCCTGTTGTCTGTATTTTGACAGAAACGGTCCAAGCAACGGAAGCTACAGCAGAAGGCCTTACGCAAGAGACAGCTGAAGGAACAAAGACAAGCCCGTAAGGAAAGACTGAGTGGATTATTTCTTAATGAAGAAGTGCTGTCTTTAAAAGTGACTGAGGAGGACCACGAAGGAGATGTGGACGTTTTAATGTGACAGGAGTGAATCTATCAGTGTTCTTTCTAAGCCTTAAGTGTATTATCTTTATTGTTTACATATATTTCTTGACCAAATTTTGATTGGTGTTAACAGTCTAAACCAGATCTTTTTCTCTTTTTGGTAAGAAGGTCAAAGTATTGAGTAACTGCAGCTTTTTGAGACTAACTTTGCAACAAAGACCTCAGAAACCTAACTTTTTGCTGAAAAGCTGCTGAATAAGTCAAAATTTAAGGAAGTTTGAACTTGGGTATTGTGCTGGCTTATGTGCAAGGTCTAGGGATGTTTTCGGATGACACTAAGCATGCTTTGCTGCGCTTCAACTCTCTTGGTTTTGCTACCTGAGTGTTAGTATCACACTTGGCTTGTTCTGTCTTTTCCTGTAACAGAAGGATTGTTTAGTATGAGAGAGAGATCATTATCCTATAGGGCTTTCTTCAGCTGTTCTTGTGGATCATACAAAATCAAAGTTCTGTGATTAAATCCTTTCCTAGAAGTTAGGATTTAATTCCAACTACACAGAAAGCAAGAAACAGGACTTCTGAGAATCTGTAACACAAGTGATGCTTAACAATGTTCTTTAGGTAGTGATTGCAAGTTTGATGTTTGGGGCTTACTTCTAAACTTAGCTTTCAGAAGGTTGTTTTGCCACTCGATATCTTATGGTGTGATCGTTATTAATGGTTGACCAGTAGATTCCTGGTATTGCTATGCTAAGACTCAAAAGCGTCTTTATGCATTGAAAAGACATTTATCTGCACTGAAGTTGTCTGGGACACTAACTACAATAGTTGAAAGTGCTACTGGAAGAGAAGTGCAAGCTCTGGTGACTTTTTTTCCCCCAGAAGCGTGTCTGAATAGATTCATGTTGTTGGCAGGAGAGCTTCATTAACACAGCTCTGCTTTTTAACTGTATGGTTAGCTGAGGATGTCTTCTGTGTGGGTTGCTACACCATTACATGTTCCAGCACTCCTTTTGTTGTCTGTCTACTTCTGAAACTTCTTTGCTAATAAAACATGGTACAATGGTGGCTTGCAGGAGGTGAGGAGTTAAAAGTACTTGTAACCTGCTTCCTAATTCTGACGATCTATAAGGTGACTTTTGTCTTGTTCTTAGAACTGCTTGTTACAGAACTCCTTCCTCCCACAGCTGAGATAAAAATGATACTTCTAAATGTCAGTGTGAAATTCAGAGCTAGAAAATACTTCTATAATCTTTTTGAGTTTATGATGTAATCTTTCATTATCCCGATGCTTCATTACTTTCATTTTACTCTTGTGAATTTGACGTAGCCTAGTCCTGCAGCATTGCCTGCTCATCTTAATATAGAGGTACTCACCTTAGTTTTGCCTGTCCTGTGCAGACTTTTTAGCCCTGACAGCTGAAGTATTTTTCGTTCAGAAGTGGCATTTCTAATTGCCTCAAAATAAACTGACTGGTAGAGTATCTGAATAATGGCCTATGAAAGGGCTGTGAGGTCCATAATCAAACTAGTGTATACAAACTGCTGCTACACAACAGGTATACAAACCTGATGTCATTTTAAACTTGAGTTTTAGCTGTCCCATGTGGCTAGTTACTTGGTGACTATCCAAAAGTGGCCTCTAGTTGCCAATACTTGCTGGTGCTGTACTACAGCTGGTTGATGCCTGCCTTCCTCTTGTAGAAACAACAGCAAAACCTTCTTAACAGTACAAAAGTTACTGAGAATTCAGATTCAGTTATTTCTGAGGTGTCTTGTAATTTCCAACAAGTGTATTTAAAAATTGAATTACTGCCAATTCCAAGGTGCAGTTGTTGACCTCTTGTGATTTAATGTGACCCTAGTGGGTGACTTGATCATGAAGCACTTGCCTGTGTACACTCACAGTTCAGTGCAACCTTTGTTTTCTGCACTGACTTTGAAAAGGTTTTGGTTTTCTTTCAGAATGAAATGAACTCTCAGTACTGTAGAGGATTGAGACTCTGAAATACATTGTAAGAAAGGTGTGATATCACAGCTTGGTGGGGCATGAAAGTGTCACTATTCTGTTTCAGCAACTCTTCAGAGTTTAAAATTACTCAGTCTTTTTTTGAGAGAAGACCTGCAGTTCTTCTTGGCCACCTGTCTGCTAGCTTCCAGAGATGATAAAATACAGGAGGATAGCATTTCCATCTTGATCCTACTGTGTAAGTTCAAATTAATCCAAGTGATTAGATGAGTCCAATTACTCATGAGTTACACTGAGGAACAGGTCCTGGGTGCAGCAGTAGCTAGTGGTGGTAGCAGTTGTCTCCAGCTGGGTGCTCCAATCACTTGTGGGACAGTTGAAACAATAGAAGAGAGTGTATTTCCAGAAGTTCAGTGGTAATTACTTTTAGTTTAAGATTATAAGCGTCATGATCCCAGGGTGCTTATAACCTAAGAATGTCCTGTTATGAATGCGGAAGGTTATTGCTTACCTGGCTGTTGTGTTTGCCAGGTACTTGGCATCTCAGAGAATCAGGTGTGAAGTAGCTGTGGGAGTCAAGGGTTCTCACATAGTTGAACATGTTTGGGTGTGTTTTCCCTTTTCTCATGCTTTTAGTTCTCCTGACATGCTCATTTCATGGAGGGGAAGGTGTGTTTGTCAGATTCTTATTTTTTCCCTTTGCTATGCCGTGTGCTGAGTCACCATCCCTGTAGGTATTTGAAATGTACGGTGCTTAGGAACATGGTTTAGTGATAGACTTGGCAGTGTTAGGTTTATGGTTGGACTTGACGATCCAGCCTAAATGATTCTATGAGCTTGTGTTGGATACCCATGACATCAGCCAAACAGCTGGAATTCTAGTGAAACCTGGTCCTGCTTGTTGGCCATTGTGGCTATTGCTTTGTTTAACAGGAAGTTGTCTACAGGTTATTGGGTTCAGATAGATAAAGAAGACTTCACATAATGTGTTCTTACTAGTGCTTTTTCAAAATAAAGAATCGAATAGCTGCTTTCTATTCATAGATTAAAAAAGTCAAACTTCAGAGCAAAGTAGAGACAAACAGGAAAAGGCTCATGTTTGTACAGCCCCATGGTACCGAAGTGGTGGTATCTAGGTGCTTTGTACCCAATGCAATATGAATGTAATCAATTTACACTTCGTAACGTGAACAGCTCGCTTCCATGGTAACTTTTTCATGTAAAAAGGCTTAGAAGGAGCACTGAAAGTCTGATGGCAATAGAACTGTAAACAATAGAGAACGTTCTTTTCTAATATGATTTTAAATACGAGGACAAAAACTAGCTGCCTGACAAAGCTGTCTTAATTCTTGTGTGTGTATCTAATGTCATCCTTCTGTCTGTGTTAAGATGATGACTATGTTTCTTCATCTGGGAATCTGCTATAAGATGGGTGTAGTATGCTCAGTCTGAGGTGCTTCCCCAGAAAAGCACAAACAAGTCTTTGCAAGACTTTTCCTGGACTTTTAGTTCTCATTTTGTGGTTTGAAGCCTGTGAAGATCATTCTCTGGGTTAAAAAAACAAACCTACCAACCTGCTTGAACTCTTTCTTACATGTTTACATCAGAGTGCACATACTATATAGAAACAATATGGCAATATTTACTGTTCATCTATGCTGAATGGCCTGAAGCTGTTTCTTTTCTCCTAATACTCTTTAAGCTTTGAAATTAGTTGATTGCATTTGTCTGTACAGATTAATAAACCTGACTGTTTGGGGGACTGGAAGTTCATCCTTATAAGCCACACTTTCACGGCAAGTGTTAGATTCCCTGGTTTAATTTCGTTAGCTTACTGATCTTGGGAACAGAAAAGAAAAGTCAGCATGCAATTTTCTGTTTAAGGGTTGCAAAGATAGTTTATTAAACTACTAAGTGCAAAATGGAGTGGAACATCTCCCTGATGAGGAAGGGCTGAGGGAGCTGGGTCTCTTGAGCTTGGAGGAGACTGAGGGGTGACCTCATTAATGTTGATGAATATGTGAAGGGTGGGTGTCAGGAGGATGGAGCCAGGCTCTTCTCAATGT
>JAOXOE010000694.1:15631911-15650781 GCA_028565055.1 Phoeniculus purpureus
GAGGGGTGACCTCATTAATGTTGATGAATATGTGAAGGGTGGGTGTCAGGAGGATGGAGCCAGGCTCTTCTCAATGTCACCTAGCAATAAGACAAGGGGCAGTGGGTGTAAGCTGGAACGCAGGAGGTTCCACATAAATATGAGAAGGAATCTCTTCAGATTGAGGGTGACAGAGCCCCGGAAGGGGCTGCCCAGGGGGATTGTGGAGTCTCCTTCTCTGGAGACGTTTAAAACCCACCTGGGTATGTTCCTATGTGGCTTGGTCTAGGAGATCTTTCTGTGGCAGGGGGATTGGACTGGATGATCTTTCGAGATTCCTTCCAATCCCTGATGTTTTGTGATTCTGTGAAATCCTACTAGTATTTGAAGCTTGTCTGTTTCGGCTATCAACTGATTGATCATGCTGGTATTCTCTCTTACCTGGCTAATTTAAAAGAACTTCTAAATTACAATTAAATTCTTCCACTTAAAATAAAAACCTAATTTAACATTGAAGCCTTGAATATAGTTCATAACCAAAGCAAGGGAAAAGTGGGATTTCTCTGGGGTTTCTTTTTCTTTGAGGAGAGGTGGGTTATGGGTTAGAGTATATGATACTGCTTCAACTGAGGCTTGTTGTGGTTTTTCTCCCCCCCCAGGTTGTCTGCTATAATTATATTGCTAAAATGCACTTTTGTATAGAAAACTGTCCTTTGTAAATCCTGTATCTACTTTACACAGTGTTAATAGAGATTTTTCTGAAGTTGTGAAGGATTTACTGAAAGCTGCAATGCTGGTGAGTGATCCTGTCTGCTTCCAAGTTTTCACTGTATTTAAAGAGTTCTGTGCATACTGAAGTACAGGTTGGAATTAAACTTGATGACCTAGCAAAGCTATTCTGATGAAACCATGTGGTGTTTTCTTCAGAGCAGGGGGATTCATTTATAAGGCTTTCATACTCCTCATTCAGGTAGAAAGCGTGAGTAAGGTGGCACCTGTTAACTGTTTTTTGTGACAAAAAGCAAAGAGGTCCCTCCTCAAAGTAGTGCAGTTTGCTATCAACAAAATCTGTTCATACTTGTTTGATAGGACAAGAATTACTTGTGAAGTATCTAAGCCCACACTTTGTACTGGAAGCTATCTGTCCTTAGTTCCTGTTTCAAGAGGATATTTTTCACGGTATGTATGTGCTGTTTGCTATATGCACTATGCAGTATAGTTGTGGACATGAAGTCTAACCAGTTTTGTTGCCACCAGAGACTGAATCTTCTGCTGTTGCACTCAGTGCCCATAGCCAACAAAACTTCACCTATCCTGGAAACCTGAGAAGAGAGTTAATCTGGCATAAGGATGTAGTCTTCAATGTTCAGAAAGTCTTCTGCAGCATCTCAGTGATCTGAAAGGCCTTGTTTGTCCCAGGTAAGGCTCATGAAACATAGGTGATTCTTACCAAACACAGAAGTTTAAATTGACCAGCCTGTTCCTGTAGATACTGAGGGATGGAGGTGAACAGATGGGGATGGGAATGCTGCATATCAGAGCAAGATTCATCAAACTGTCAGAGACCTTTAACAGTTGTGGAGTCTGCAGAATGTAACTGTAGAAGCTATTGCTCTTGCAGTGCTTTGCCATCACTGCAGCAACCTGCTCGTGTTTCTCATTTGCTTCTACCCTAAGGTGACAATGCAAATTGTTTAGCAGCAAAAGGTGGAAATAATACCTTGACCCATTGTGGTTGCTTGCAGAAAGCATTTAATTGCTCCCTGGGTAGCACCTAGAAGCTGCAGAGAAGCTGGTGCTTAGGCTTTCTGAGCCAGGGGGTCTTGGTGAGCTGGTCAGGTCCACCTTGGACTTCTGAACTTTCCCATAAAGTCCTGTTGCAACAGCTCATTAGTGAAGTAACAGTTGCATGGATGAGTTGATACAGCTCCTGGCAAGCACCTACCTATCTGTCAAGTGAGGGCATGTGGTGCATTTGATCCAAACACTTCCCTTTTCAGAAATAGTTATGGTTTGGTTTCCTCCCGCTCGTGAGTATCCTGTGTCCTACTGGATAGAAAAGCATTTTTTAACTCCCTTTTAGAGTGTTTTGTTATGAGTGGTTTCTCTTCTGCTGGGATGGATCAGGAACATGAGTTTAAATTTAAGACCTGATTTTATTGCCTTTCCATGCTGCAGTGGCTTGTACCTGGCAGCATCACTGGTGTAAAAACTTGTTTGCCACAATGTTGACCACATTCCTGAGCCCTAAGGGTGATCACTCAGCTTGGCTGTAGAGTCTTCTTAGTGCTGCTTCAGCTGAAGTAGCTGCTGTATTACTATAGTTTCTTGAACAAAGGAGATCTATTGCAATAGAGCAAATTTAGAGTTTGACCAACTATTAGCTGGCTCTAATAGAGGACAAGTAACTTGCCTGTGTGTGTTGCCACTAGAGGGAGAGCTGTGGTTGCCTTACTGGCCTCTGCCAGCATTGCTTTGCTGCAAATTCATTTATTCTATGATGTCCTGCTAGAAGGTATTATGGGGGGATTGGCTCTCCCTCTAACGCTGCTTTAAAGAAGCATCGTGTTTTTTAAGACTTGGCTTTACACTAACAATATTCCCAGGGACTAGGGGAAAAGAATTGCTTTTCCCGTTTGTGAGGCTTGCTAATTCCTGCCTGATACCACTGGTTGCAATTCCACAGAATCACAGAACATTAGGGGCTGGAAGCAACGTCAATAGATCATCTAGTCCAATCCTCCTGCCAGAGCAAGACCAACTTGCACAGGAACATATCCAGAGAAGGAGACCCATGTATTCCTTTGTCTGGATACTGTATTGCTGCTTTGGATCTGGGTACACTGTATTGCTTTCTGTCTGGATCCTGGTACCTTATAAATTCAGCCTTCCTCAATGTGGGCTGAGAATTTTGCAGTTAAACATTAGGTTATGGTAGAAATCAAGCAGTTGGCATTTATCGCGCTGTCTCATCATATGTACCTGTCTGTCCCTGGGAGGCTGTGGAGAGATGATGTAGTAGCTTAATACCTTCTGAATTGGACTCTAGGGCCTCTTTTGAAGCAAAGAAAAATCCTGCTTCAACAGGAGCTGTTCTGTCTCTACTCTTTTCTCCCTACTTGTCTGATAATAATTGATAGCTTTAGAAACAAAGCTTACTGAGGTATAACCAGAGAGAACATGTGAGGGAGTCTTCTTGGAAGTCAGACTTGGAATGTGCAGAGTTAGGAAGGCTTTGAGCACTCGGCTGTGATCGTGCATGCATGCTAGTGACTCATCCTTCTGTCTCTGTGCTGGTAGCTGTCATAAAAACAAAACAACTTCTAGTCATTGAGTGAAACACTCATTTAAACAAGTCTTTGCTCAGTGCATGGCTTATAAGGCCTTTGTTTTAAAAGTGTCTTTCTTCTACAGTAATGTGACACCTTCTCAGGTTCAGCTGGGAAATTGCTGTCAGCAGGGCCTTGAACATGCCAGCTGCTTGGAGAGCGTCTGTGAAGCTGTGTCTGGTCTTTCCATTAGTCATGCTCCCTTTACAAAAAAGCTGTGTTTTCTCTGTTCTAAGTCCTTTGCACAGAAGGATCATCCTGCAAATACTATGATCCAGTGACATTCACAGTGTACTTGAGCTGCTGTGTCTTTTGGTGTTGGGAGAACTAATGTCACTGGCCTAGCACTTGGGAAATTCTGAAGTTCATAAGCACTTGTGCTGTGTATTTCCTGGTTGCTACAACATGGGATGCTGCAGCAATCAACATCCCATCTTGTAGCAATCCAGAAGATGGGATGCGTCTAATTGTTTCAGTTGGTTAAATACTGTTGAGTATGATGAGCTGCACCGTACCACGACATCATCAAAATGTAAGTTGCCTTACATCTAGTAGCAGTGTGTTCTTTCTGCTGTGAGAGAACTGTGGTGGCTTGGTGCTCAGACATGCTTGTGCTAATGTACTGTGATACTGCGCTTGGAAAATGGGGAGGCGATCAGAAGGTTACGCTGTGACCACTTATGAATGCTTTGCTTAGCCCTCCAAAGCAGTGTCTTGCAAATGGGAAAGAATACAGGCCATTGGGCTGAAGGCAGTGGTGCCAGGATCAAAGCACTTGAATGTCTGCATAGGTGCTAGGTGAGCCTGCTGTGACAGGGAGATTGGACTAGATGATCTTTTGAGGTCCATTCCAATCCTCGTAATGTTCTGTGATCTGTGTGTGTGTCTGTAACATGGCACCTGTGAAGGTGCATCTTGCAGTAGCAGATTGTGAAGTCCTTAGTTGTAGGACATCTTCCCCAGGGAAAAAATGTGTGCCCAAATAAATAGGAGGGAATAAAGTTTTAAATCATGATTTCAAAATAACAACTTTATGTAGCTTTGACTTAAAAAGCTTCAGTCATTGTTTATCTTGTCACCTAGTTCTTGTCTGTACTTTCTGAGAAACATAAGTACAATGTGGCAGCTCATCACAGGAGTTGCCAAGTCTCTTTAATCATTGTAGACCCTCCTAGTTACTTAGGTCAGTGTCACACATCTGGAGTATTGTGTCCAGTTCTGGGCCCTCAAGAAGGACATGGGAGCTGCTGGTAAGAGTCCAGCGCAGAGCCATGAAGATGATGGAGGAAGCAGAACACCTCCCTGATGGGGAAAGGCTGAGGGAGCTGTGTCTCTTTAGCTTGGAAAAAAGGAGACTGAGGGGTGACCTTATTAATGTTGATAAATATGTGAGGGGTGGGTGTCAGGAGGATGGAACCAGGCTCTGCTCAGTGTCATCTAGTGGTAGGACAAGGGGTGATGGGTGTAAACTGGAACGTATGAGGTTCCATATGAATGTGAGATGGAAATTCTTCCCAGTGATGGTGACAGAGCACTGGAAGGGGCTGCCCAGAGGGGTTGTGGAGTCTCCTTTTCTGGAGACATTTAAAACCTGGCTGGATATGTTCCTATGCAACTTGATCCATGTGATCCTGCTGTGGCAGGGGGATTGGACTAAATGGTCTTCTGGGGTCCCTTCCTATCCCTAATGTTCTGTGATTAAAAGGCAGTGGATTTATTCCTTGCTATCTGCTCATTATAGATTACTCATGGGATTTTGTTTCAGCTTCCATTGTGCATAGTAGGAGCACAGGAAGGTCTAGGAGAAGTTCATTTTAATAGCTGCTCATGTATGGACAGCTTCTCACAGGCATGGTTTGGATTACTTGGTAGATTTGTGTGTGTCCAAAAATCTTGTACTTGACCATTTTCCTAGGTCAGAGCACAGTTCACTGCCAGAAAACAGCAGTGTGAGCTGCTGTGATATTAGTTTTGCTTACGGCCTCACAACCCTTGGATGCTGCTTCTTGGCAACTCCTCTCTGCTCTACTAGAACACGGGCTGGAGGACCTTGACACACATCCCTTCATGAATACTGCTCCCTTGGAGGGAGTATAACTGCTGTGTCAGTGTAAAGCTTGTGTTTTCCAGATGACTATGAGATCCCTTCTATTACACATAGCAGAGAACCTTGGTGTGTGCTAGGAGGGTCTAAAAGCTTGTGAGTTATGGTGTTGGCTTCATGACTTACCATACAACCACAATGTATTATAGTCAACCAAAGACTCCCTTCTGACAGCAGAATTGAAGACTACATTTGATCAAATAGTCATATATTTAGTGTTTGTTGAATTATGGTGTTTAGCCAACTTTGCTTTGAAATAATCACAGAATCACAGACCATTAGGGTTTGGAAGGGACCGCGAGAGATCTAGTCCAATCTCCCCACCACAGCAGGATCAGCTAGATTCAATCACACGGGAAAACCTGTCCAGTACCACAGGGATCTAGGACCTGTCCCATCTAGGGTTGGTACAATCTTTTGCCTTTTAAAGTTACCCTTTGGGGGCTAGAAATGGTCACTCCAGGAACTATTTATACTGACAGATGAAGTAGTCAGATACACACGAGTCTAGACGAGTATTTAATGTCGTTAATGCTGTTTCTTTCACCATGAATTTGTGGGTGCTACCAAGCCTGTATGAAGTCTGAAAGGTGTTTTTAATATTTCAATAAGGTGAATTTACTTACCAAACAAAGTATTCACAGTGTGTGCATGACTTATAAACATGTTCCTCAACAAATCCATGCACTTCCTCCTGAAACAATTTAGATCATAAAACTGTTTGTAGAAGTTACAAGTGTTAGTCAACCGAAAATGAGGCGGTTTAAAATCTTAGTCCAAGCCCATTTGCGGACTGATAAACCCATTTGCAGACTGATAAAATGAGTGTAAATTATGGTCTAGGTACCTTATTGGCAAATGTATTAAAATTCTGGTGTATGTCTCTTTTTCTTAGCATTGCATTAGCTGTAATTTCTCTGTAATGCTTCAATTCATTTATATATTTGCACAACAGACTATCAGATAAAAAAGTGCCAAAATGTGTATAAGGAGGTCATCACTTTAGCTTAATTGCGCACAAATTTCCTGCAGACTCTGATGCTTAAGACCAATAACGAGACTGCTACAGCTAGAATAAACGCATTAGCCTATAAATTTAGAGCTTCTACCCGCTTTGCAAAGGGAGAATCATCTCTAAATGAGCCTAGTAACATTGATTTGTGATTAATCATTTTACTTGGTGACTCATCTATGATCACAGTACAACAAAAATGTCATGTTTGCTTAGTGGCATTAACTCCATTTATCATCTTTGCATTCGGAGAATTGCCGTGTTGTCAATGTGGGACTGGGAATACAGCTCAACAGTCCTGTTGTTAGAGGACCGATGATGCCAGTTTACCTAAAGCAGTAATGATCTTATGAAGCAAAACTAATTTAGCCTTGAAAATCAGGATTATTCTAGTTGCTTCTGAGGCTGTCTCTGCAAGGTATCAAGTGCTCTGAACTCTGCTTTTGAGACAGTTTTCCTTTATGTTTTATGTCCTTTTCACCCAACCCTCCCTCATACTAGAAGACCTGGCTTTGCCCTGCTAGCACTGGGTTTCTAGTTGGATGCTATTGGATTTGCTTCTAAAAGAGCACTGCTATGGAGGGTTCATGGAACAGCATGGTCCTTGTCTCTAAGAAAACTTTTAACAGCTTTTGTTAGAAGCAGTAAATCCATGCAGCATCCCCTCCCCAAGACAAAAAACAAGTTGAAGATCAACTGCACTGTAGTAGATTCAATAAGGTCCCATCTCAGTCTTCTCTTCACAACACTAAACAACCCTAGCTCTCTTGGCCTTCGTGCACAGGAGAGATGTTCAAGTCCCTTAATCATCTGTGCAGCTCTCAATTGGTCTCTTGCTAGTAGCTTCCTGTCTCTCTTGAATGAGGGAATCCAAAACTGGACGCAGTATCCCAGGTGGTCTGACCAGGGCAGAATAGAGGGGAAGGAGAACACACTTTTCTTAATGCACCCTAGGATACCATTGGCCCTATTTGTCCCAAGGGCATGTTGCTGTCACAAGTGAACTTGTTGTGTGGACAGTATCTGTATCATGTGTAATTAAGCTATTTTGGTGCCATGTAGCAGAGCAGGCAGAAGGCACAGTGTGACTCCCTGACACGTAGGGAATATTTAAATGAAATAACAAGCTGCATAATGTAGGGCAGCACCAAAAAGAAAATACAACTACTCACTAGACAAACATTGATTTTTATTCAGGTCTCTAAAGAGATGTTCATAGCCAAACGAATCTGGCACATGCGCCTTGTATAACTGAAGGCTGGGAGAAGTTAGATTGCAAACACTGATGCAGCTAGATGCTGTCTCGCCCAAAATGCTGTTTTTGCTGAGCTGTGTGTACTGTTGAGCTGATAAAAGGATTCATGTTGTTAGATCTGAGGAAGAAAAGGAAAAAAACACAAAGCAAACAACCCTCAGAGGCAACTTCTTGTTTAAAGAGCAGTATGTACCAGCAGTGTTTACAGCCAGAAGTGAGGATGAAGAATTTGCGTTGCCTACTCTGTCGAAAAAGTCTGAGTTACCTCTCTGCACCAATAAATTGCTTTTAAAAAGCATTAATACTTGCATGCACGCTTAAACATAGCTGGCCTCAGTTTATGGGTTTAGAGAGAGTGTGTTCTGGGTTTCTTGTGACTATGGAAGCTGAAAGCCATCTATGGACTCTGCTGCCTGTGTTGCTTTTTTCCCTGTGACTTTACAGCTGAGACTGCTGTCTCTGTGCAGTTCAGTGATGATCAGTATGGATGTTCTGGAACTGTTTACATGAAGTAAGCTGAGTCATTCAACCTGATATTCATTTGACTAAAGCTCTTTAGAGCCACTTGTGATCTGAAGACTACCGTGGCACAAAGATACTAATGCTCAGTGTAGACATAAATCATTAACTACTTAATTTGGATTTGGAAGCCTGAGGCAACAGAATGCTCTGCGGAGAACTAGCTCTGTTTGTCTCCATCCTGAACCACCTGTCTCCAGAGACCTGGAATGCATTAGAAAAATGAATGTAATGACTGAACTCGATCTAGGACCTCTGTTCCAGAAGAAAATGGCAGCTTTTACAAACAGAAAAGCATGGAGATCTAGGACCTGTTCTGCTGAGACAAGGATAACTAACTTAAGCAGAAGATCTAGTTCAGTGCTGTCAGAAAAACAAATAAAAGAAGCAGCTGAGGCCAGCTGTAATTTTTTAATTAAATACTTTGGAGGTGGTTTAGGTAAGAGTGCTTAAAGAATAGGAAAAAGAATTTTAATCCCTGTTTAGCTCCATACTGTAGGCTTTGGTGCTTTAAAGTCAGATGTGAAAGCCCTGCTTCAGCACTATTTCAGCCCATTCCCGAAGGCACATTTAACTGCACTTCTCTGAAGTGTGTTGGCATGGATGAGGGAAGTGTTTCTTCAAAATCAAACATCATCTTCACCTAGCTAGGTGCATATTGTGTGAACAATTTCCTGCCATTCAGGTGATGAAGGGAGCAGATCATCTCCCTGATGCGGAAAGGCTAAAGGAGCCAGATCTCTTGAGCTTGGGGAAAAAAGGAGACTGAGGGGTGACCACAGTAATATTGATAAATGTGTGAAGGGTGGGTGTCAGGAGGATGGAGCCAGGCTCTGCTCAGGGGCATCTAGTGATGGGACAAGGAGCAATGGATGTGAGCTGGGACAGAGGAGGTTCCGCATCAGTGTGAGAAGGAACTACTTCATGGCGAGGGTGATAGACCACTGGAAGGGACTTCCCATGAGGGTTGTGGAGACTCCTCTCGAGATGTATAGAACCCGCCTGGCCATGTTCCTCTGGGACCAGAATGTGTTCCTGTGCGACTGGATCTAGGTGGTTCTGCTGCAATGGGGGGATTGGACTAGATGATCTTTCGAGGTCCCTTCCAATCCCTGATCTTCTGTGATTCTGTGACTTGGTCTAGGTGATCCTGCTGTTGCAGGTGGATTAGACTGAATGATTTTTTGAGGTCCCTTCCAGTCCCTAGCATTCTGTAATTCAAAGCAGACTTTTCCTCATCTTAAATATTGTTTAACTGAATGGAAAGCTCTGTCCCCCGAATTGGAAGGTTAGATGTGTTTTCTATTTACTAAAGCAGTCATTTACAAAACAATTTGCTTTTAAACATCAGGTGGACTCAAGAAGTATTACCACTTAAGTACTTCATTATCTTTAATGACTGCTTATCTGTCATTAAATTAGTCTAATGTCATAAAATTAGTCTCATGTTTGCTTGGTCTTGAAGCATACCTCTAGAAATCTTCATTTGGGAAAGTTACAGGCAAGAAAACCCTCAATTACCGTGTTTGAGGGCTGATGCTTCAGAAAATCAAACTTCACTTCAGTGTGAGGATTGTAATAATGCGCTTTTATTCAGCTTAAGTACTGGAATGAGAAGTTTAAGGGGCAAGTCAGTATTCTCACAAGGACTTGTTTTACCTCGTGATATAAAACTCAGAGATTACTTGTCAGCTACGTTAGTTTTTAAAGCCTGGTGTTTACAGTGAACGATATCTGTGCTTCGGAAGATGCAGTTCTTTTACAGGGCGAGCACTCCAGTTGTATTTCAAATATTGAGCGAGGAAAGCTCCCAAGAACTTAGCACAATAAACTGTTGCTGTATTCGAGGCAGTAATAGAAGTGGTTTGGGGTTTTTCTACAGTTGCTAATAGCAACTTATGTGGCGAACATAAGTACAGCAATTTAAAGGACACTGTGGTGATTGGAATTTCTTCAAGTAGTTAAATACTAATGTCTTTCACCACACCATCAATGTCAACTCTGCTCCCAGTCAAAAAACAAAGGACAAATGAACTTGCCACTTCTATTTGCTTTTCTTGAATGGAAGGGTTTTCAGGAAAGCTGACAATTGCCAGTCTAGTCTGTAATTTTAACTTGATTTACTTGAATTAGTGAAGGATTCAGTAAATACATCTCCTTATGCTTTCAAAGTGTCTCCCTAGAGAGATTAAACATACATTTACTTTAACTCTGCTGGTGCTCACAGACTTCCAATTGCAGTGCCTGATCAACTTTTTGAGAAGGGAAACATGAAGAAAGAGGAAGAGAAGGTCACTAGTGTAGAGGGCTGTGTGCTAGCTTCACACCCTTTAGCTGCGTTCATGGCATTCATGTTCATCTGTGGTTGGGGTGACCGGTGAGTAGAAAGTTTGAAGTAAATTCTAGGTGTAGGAGTCCCATTAGTTGTGTCAATGGAGAGCAAACCAGCTAGAAGAGCCTGGTGGTAGAACTGACTGTCCGTGTACATCCTTGAGGTGCAGATCTGCCCATGTTAAAATTGATACCAAGGTGCAGTTGACTTTAGCTTTGGGTTTATTTACTCTTGACTGCTGGTAACCATGGCATGGCATGTGTGTTCTTAAAGCAGAATTTGTGCAGTTGGCTTAGCTTGAGGCTTTAGTGCAAAGCCTAGGGAAGCTTTCAACAGGATTTCTCTTAAACACAGTAAGGTCTGGACTTCTCAATGTCGACATGGAGATAAAAGGTCTGTGACCTGTCTTCCTTCACCTCAGCAGGACCCCCCACCTAGGTCTCTTTGAGCCATCCCTGTTGAAATGGGCAGAGAGGAGTGCAAGCATCCTCCCCCATCCCTAGCATCACTACCCACACGGAGGGTAGTCATGGAGCAAATGTCTTGGATTGACCCAGAAGTATTTGCCACAGTTCACCTTTAAGTCTCTGTTTCCTGCCATTGCTGCTTCTCTTGTACCCTGAGTTCATTCAGCTTTTGAAGAAGCTGTATCCTGGCTTCCCGGGACTTGCCTGTTCCCTGGTAAACTGAGCAACACAAGTAAACACACTAAGGATCCCTTTGGAAACAGAGGCAAGTTGTTGAGAGACAGCCTTTCCAGGCTGGCAGCTTCTGACTTGCTTCCGAGAGGCGTTCTGTGTTTTCAGACTGGCTTCAAGGAGTGAGGTCTGGCCTTGCCAATGCGGAGTGCCAGTGTAATCATCCTCGAGACGTCGTCTGGCAGCAGAGTGTTCAGAAGTGTCTTCCCATGCCCTCTTAATGCTTTCTGAACAAATCCTGACTTAACAGAGAACAACATTCTCTCTACCCTGGTACAGCTTCTGGAGACTTTACAAATGGAAAGGTCTGGTTGGTACCTTGAAAGACTTATGTATTTTCTGCTATAATTAGTTAGCCTGTGGACACAGTATTATACATTCAATTAAAAGCACGTCAATAAAAGGCACTTGTATGTGACATAAAAGAATCTCTTGTTGGAGACCGGCCTGAGTTACGACTGTTTTACACACATTAATTTGCTTTGTATGTACAGAATGGAGCTGATTGAACAGCACGATTGTCTGACCAGAGCTGAAAAGCAGCACTTGCTGTAGGTAATTTAAATTGAGCCCTATTATCATTTACGGATTTATTCTGCTTAGAATCAATAAGATGAAAAAGGGGCTGAAAGCTTTACGCTAATGCTAATCACTTCTGGGTCAGTAACTCCTTGTGTTTAAGTGATGTACTACTTCCCCATATTCACAGGGCTATTTGGAAAGCGGAATATTTAAAGCATCTTCCACAGAAGGCAGTCCTCCCACTTCTACTTCACAGACAATTCAGCATCAGTAGCTACTTTGTTGTACTGAAAAAGTTGTTGTGTGAGATAGAAGTGGCACCAATCAAAAAGACGAAAGAGATGCTCAGGAAAGAAGCTCAGCACAGAAAGCCTTGAGAAGTTAGTTGTAAAGCGGCGTTCCTGGTAGCTGGAAATCCAGCTTGACCTTGGGATGCAGAGTGAAGCTGCCTTTGGGTAGCTGCAGTCATTTTGCTTTCTGCTGCAGCACCAGTTTTGTTCCTGGATAATCTGACTTTTCAGGATAGAGAGGTAGCGCCAGGCCCAGAAACAGAAGCAAAAAGACAAAGGAGAGGCCAAACCCAAGATTAGTTTAGTATGCTGATGCCACCAAGAGGGACTGTAATGAAATGGGTTACATGGCCCCCAGAAATCAGCCTCACATTTATTTGTCAGTAAGACCTTGTTTGTTGTCTTTGGGGCTGCAGGCAAGGGGCAGAGGCTGAAGGGAGACCTCATCACTCTCAACAACTACCTGAAAGAAGTTGTGGAGAGGTTGATGCTGGTCTCTTCTCACAAGCAATTTGTGATAGAAATTCTCTGGAGATGTTTAAAACCTGCCTAGATATGTTCCTGTGTGACTTGGTCTGGGTGATCCTGCTGTGGCAGGGGGATTGGACTGGATGATCTTTCGAGGTCCCTTCCAATCCCTAATGATTCTGTGATTCTGTGAACAAGAGGGAATGGGCTCAAGTTAGAACAGGAGAGGTTTAGACTTGATATTAGGAAGCCTTTCATCAGAGAAAGGATGGTGAGGCCCTGGAATGGGCTTCCCAGGGAGGTGGTTGAGTCCCCGTCCCTGGATGTGTTTAAAGATCATTTGGATGAGGTGTTGAGTGATCTGGTTTAGTGATCTGTAAGGTTGGACTCAGTGACCGCAGGGATCTTTTCCCACCCAAGTGTTTCTCTGATTCAGAGGTGTGCAGTGCTCAAGGGTTGTGCTGGAGAAGATCTGATGGGTTCTTATGAGGAAGAAATGTACACACAACATGACTCCAAGCAAGGAGTCATGGTGAATTTCCTAGTCCTCCAGACTTATTTTGTTCCTTTTGAAGTTCATAATCTGGTGTTAAAAGTGTGGCTTGGAGGGGGGGAAGATGGGTCACAAACCCCCACTCCTGTTACTATAAGGGTGCTACTGCTTTAATGCATGATTATGTTGTTTATTGGCTATGCAGTGGTGGATAGGTGACATCCCCTGCAGAGAAGCCAGGAAAGGCAGTAAAAGGAGTGACCTGAATGGGGTCTTTTTAGCAATGGACTTGCTATGTCATGGCAGAGCTAACTGCTCTCTGAAATCTGCCTTTTGCACAGAGCAGCAGAGAAGAGATGGTATGAAAGTGATGCTGCTGTGTCATTTGAGTCTTGGTTCTGTTGCTTCTGCTGACTCAGCCCCTTCTGCTTTGCCAGGAAAGATCAGCCCCGTTGAGAGGGGGCCCAGGAGAAATCAGTTCTGAACTGGTCTGTGTCAAAGGCTGTGCTATGACAGTGCTGAGACTCTGGATCCTAGCAGCACTGCAGAGTAGATGCTCCTGTCCCTAAGGAGACTGCGCTCTGCAGAGCTAAGCATGGCAAAAGGATGAAGAGTCTTGCCTAAGGTGTGTGGAGCTGCAGGGGCAGAGTCAGAAACACAATCAGTCTTTAAAGTGCAGGATGAGCATCGTGGCTGCCGCACCCTGCCGCATCTCTGTTCAGGTACAGCAAGGTTACTTCTGGATGATTAAACCATCAGTGCTATTACAGCTCTAGTCCACCGTGTGCTCTACTGCTGGAGCTGATTGACGCATCTTTGTTATTTCACCAACGAAGTGGCTCTTCCCTCCTTGTACCCAGTTTCCCCAGATACACAAGAGTGCTACTTCAGAGGTGCAACTTCTTTTTAAGTGCTTTTTGGGTTTTATTAAGAAAAAAACCCCCCACGTTAAACTTTTCTTGTATGAAAATGAGCTGGAGCAGCTAATGCAATCTCTAGCAATAAATAGCTGTAAAAGCACCAAAGGTTTTGATAACTGTTAGCTGTATATTTTGTAATGTGTATTGTATTTCCATTTTGTTAGCTCTATTTAAAGAGCAATATTATCATGCCCCATTTCCTGTTAGATAGTTCTATTTGTCTGCTCTACGGGAGGCAGGAGATTTTTGGTCCAAAAGAAATTATCTCTCAGTAAATTACTCCTAACTCCATTACGGAATACTAAGCACCCTTCCCCTCATGGTGGGAGCAGCTTGAAGAGATAACATTGCAATTGCTTTATTTGTTTTGTCCCACGTCTATAGGTGACACACGAGCTCATCTGAGCAGAGACAGCGGCAACTGACAGGTACATTAGATCAGTCGCGTGTAGCAAAGTTTACTTTGATTATGTAGTAAGTGTCAAGATGTACAGTAGCTGATGTCAGTTTGATCTCTCTTATAGCACATAATGGCTTCTCTTCTTCACGGTCCGACGGACACTAATTTTTGTCTAATAAGTAAGCTATCAGTTGAGGGTTTTAGAGAGGAGCCCGAGATTTTTATCCTACTGAAAGGGAAGCCATTCGTGAAATTATCTTAAAATTTGTTTGGATTGCTTGTTGTATTCATTTCTCTCCTTCTAAAGTCCCCTGTTTACTCAAAGGTACTAAAGGTACAATATCTTCTAAGGACCTGCTGTGAATCTATTGCATTGTGTATGAGACCTTTCCATACTCAAATAGCAGCGGAGAGCAGAATGGTTTCTGTCAGGTTTTGTGTGTAGCTGCCAAGCTGCAAAGTCTGTGCATAACAACTTCTGAGCTTCAACAGCAGAGAAGAAACGATGTTCTGCCATTGTAATGTCCGTCCTTGTCCTCTGTAGGCAATGCAGGAATTACCTAAGACGGTAGCTTTGTCTTACTGTGCCACCATGATTTCAGTTTTATTTATGGAAGTCACATTATGCCTTGCAAAACCCATCCTTATAACCAATCTGGAATATCATGTCCAGCTCTGGGACCCTCGGTGCAAGAAGGATACAGAACTGCTTGAGGGAGTCCAGCACAGAGCCATGAACATGATATGAAGGGAGTGGAACATCTCCTCAATGAGGAAAGGCTGAGGGAGCTGGATCTCTTGAGCTTGGAAAAAAAGAGACCGACAGGTGACCTCATTCTTGTTTATAAATATGAAAAGGGTGGGTGTTGGGAGGATGGAGCCAGGCTCTTCTCAGTGTCATCTAGTGATAGGACAAGGGGCAATGGGTGCGATCTGGAACAGAGGAGGTTTCACATCAATATGAGAAGGAACCTGTTCACAGTGAAGGTGACAGAGCACTGGAAGGGGCTGCCCAGGGGGCTTGTGGAATCTCCTTCTCCGGAGACATTTAAAACCATCCTGAATATGTTCCTGTGTGACTGGATCTAGGTGATCCTGCTGTGGGTGGGGGACTGGACTAGATGATCTTTTGAGGTCCCTTCCAATCCCTGCTGTTCTGTGTGATTCTGTAATTGATAATGGACTTAAACCCCAACCAACCCAAAGACCAGAATGCGCTCTGCAGGCTCTGGAAGTGAAGGATGATGTTCTGGATTATCTAACACGGCTTAGCCTTCTGGGACAAGGAAAAGGCTGTCCACAGTGCACAGTCATTTCTAAATTTGGGGGAGTGTGCCAGTTCAAGAAACCTCTCTGGTGTCTACAACTACAGAAGTAATGGCTAATGTCTCTGAGCTGTGTTAGCAGTGCACATCAATGGGACCAGAAAGAATCAGTTTGACTTGGTTTGTTCTTCTGACAGATTGAGGTGGTTTAGCTCTAATTTATGTGATCCATGACTCTTATTCAGCAGGCTGCTGAGGCCTTTGATGCCTGGTACGCATTGAGCTGGCTGCGTTCTTGTTTGTCTTGTGTGTTTTCCAGTAGAGAAACAAGTTTTCCTCTTAGACCATCACTAGCGTACAGGAACTGCCCATAAAGAGCATCAATCTTTTGGGATGCCAGGAAGATTTAACAGTGAGTGGAGACCACCTAGTCACACGTGGGGTCTGAATAACTAGTTTTTAAGGAGTAACAGTGGGGATTTAGAGGGTGATTTAGATTCACTACGATAATCAAAGCTTCCTGTCATCGTCAAGTGTGTTATCCTCAGGCGTGCATGTCCAGGTCTCGTAGGATTGGTATTTACACAGACATTTGATCTGAGTTGTTTTTGGTTTCTCTGATCAAAGCGTTCCTCCATGAGCAGGACTGTTCAATGCTTTGGAGCTGAGGCTGTGAATGATGTCACGTATTTGGCTGCAGCATAGACACAGGGTTTTGTCTTAAATGTTTTCTAGAATGGCCATTCTTGAAACCGCATCCTTGTAAGACTGAATTCTGAATGAGTTGTCAGTAAAGGCCAAGGCTGTACTGGAAAGAATCAGTTAGGTTCTTTCCTTCCTTCTCTTGGATTTGGCATGAAAAAATGAGATGCAGCTTGAGTTACATTTAAAACTGAGAGTTTTGTATGTGCTGTAGTAAAGCTGCTCTCTGGTTGTCTTCAAGGCCAGGTCTTGGCAGCCCTTAGCACTTGCCCTTGACTCTGCTTGGGAAGGGTTATTTGATTTATGTCCAGAGCAGTGTGGTCACTGTAGTCCCAAAGCAGAAACCCTGCTATGGAGCTCGGAACCCACAAGGAGTATGAATCCCTTCCATCTGCCCCTCCATCCTCCAAAGGTAGCCCACGGACTGTTCTGTGCTCTCTTTGCTTAGCTCTGTACAAAGAGGGCAAACACTTGCTGAAACATCAACTGACAACTTTATTGCTGCAGTCAGCACCTTCTCCGCTTGTTCGGTTTGAGAGAGCACTACCAGAAGTAAGACTTAGATGCTCTGATAACTTACTGATGAGAGTGTCTCCACGCTCTGCTCATACATTAACATTGCCGTTTGCTTCACTTCTCTTCCTGTATTCACTTTAGGATATATAGAAAATAAGGCTGTAATGATGTTGTCTTTTCCTGTCTTCTTTCACAAACATTAATCCCGTGATTTTTTATCAGTGCAAAATAACCCTGGAGATAGGGCAGTCTGTGGATCAGCTCCTGTGAAACTAGAAAACTGAAATTATTTGGTTTAATTGCGTGTGAAAGTCAACTTTTGTCCAAATCTCTAGCTGTGACTGGGTACTTGCAAAATGCAATGTATTCTTTTCTTTAGCAGATCACCTAAGTACATTTTACTAGCAACCCTTTTGAACCAGATGAAACTGTAATTCAAGCTGTCTTGTCTGCTTCTGCTTTAGTTCACAATAATGTCGCTATGCTGCTCACACCAAAGGCTGAAGTTCTTATCTGTAACAGCTGCATCAGGTATTTTGCCCCAGTTTTCTGCAGATCATTACTGACAAGGTAGGTTTTCTAAAATAGAAACCAAACAACAATCCGTCTGCTCAGTATATATTTTTAATGTAAAAGTTTTGTTAGACCAGCACTGTGACTTTGCCAGCCTGACCCAGTCTTCCAGTGCCTTCCCACCAGCCATTGCAGAGCAATTCTCCGGCTGCAATATGGGAAATGTTGCTGCAGCCAGCGAATGGAATTAATTGAGACTATTAAGTTCCTTACAGGAATCACAGAGCATCAGGGACTGGAAGGGACCCCAACAGATCATCCAGTCCAATCCCACCGCCACAGCAGGATCACCTGGATCTGGTCACACAGGAACATGTCCAGGTGGGTCTTAAACTTCTCCAGAGAAGGAGACTCCACAACCCCCCTGGGCAGCCCCTTCCAGTGCTCTGTCACCCTCACTGGGAAGAAGTTCCTTCTCATATTGATATGGCCCTCCTCTGCTCCAGCTCACACCTGTTGCTCCTTGTACTGTCATTAGATGCCACTGAGCAGAGCCTGGCTCCATCCTCCTGACACCCACCTTTCGCATATTTATAAACATTAATGGGATCACCTCTCAGTCTCCTTTTCTTGAAGCTAAAGAGACCCAGCTCCCTCGACATTCTGCTGGACTGAATGCTTTCAGTCCTTGAAGGTTACCCTCGTGTCTTTTAGTAAACTGGAGATGTTATGAGGTGGGGGACAGCGTGGCCAAGGGCTGAAGGGAGGACAGGCAGCTGGGAAGCTCCTCCTCCTGGGTGCTGTCCCACAGCTGCACAGTGCCGTGGGGACAGCCCTGACCTCTGGAACAGCATCCAAGCCTGGAAGCTGCGCAAAGGCAATATATGGATGAGCTCTGTGTGCAGAGGAACAGCCCTGGTTAAGGTCAGCTATTTCCTAAGCCATGGGGAGCTGCTAGGTGCAAAGATGAGCTTGTACATGATCATCACTGCATTGGGTGGTGGTGTGCAAGGGTCTGTGAGGGGCTGTAGATCCCTTCTGAGGAAGCTTGGGGGCTCCAGTGGCTCCAGCTTGGGGCCCAGCCTTAGCCCTTGATCCACTCTGGCAATTCCTTCAGGAAAGGGACAAACACTGCTGGAAGGTAGGGTCTATATGAATGGCCTGTCCTTAGCCGTATTTTAGGCAGTGTGGGTGGTTGTATGGCTCAAGTGTCATCATACCGTCATGTGCCGCTTCTTGGGCGCGTGTTGCTCATTCAGCTTCCAGGGAAGCCACAGCTCAGCTATTTGCATTGCCAGAGGTGCACTATCCATAATCTCTCTCCCCCTCACTCCTTTTCTTTTGGCAGTCCACGCTTGATCTGGTTGCAATCCGTTGCATTTGAAGAGAGTTGAATGTGAACAAGTTCATGGAATCATTAAATCGTTAGGGATTGGAAGGGACCTCAAAAGATCATCTAGTCGGATCCCCCTGCCCTGGGCAGGGACATCCCACCCTAGATCAGGCTGGCCAGAGCCTCATCCAGCCTGACCTTAAACACCTCCAGGGATGGG
>JAOXOE010000694.1:15688226-15708560 GCA_028565055.1 Phoeniculus purpureus
CAATGGGTGTGAGCTGGAACAGAGGAGGTTCCACATCAGTCTGAGAAGGAACTTCTTCCTGGTGAGGGTGACAGAGCCCTGGAAGGGGCTGTCCAGGGGGTTTGTGAAATCTCCTCCTCTGGAGGTGTTTAAAGCCTGCCTGGCCATGTTCATGTGTGACTTGATCTAGATGATCGTGCTATGGCGGGATCATCTTGATCTAGATGATCCTGCTATGGATGATCTTTCGAGGTCCCTAATGTTCTGTGATTCTTATTGGTATGTATATATGAGCATCCTCAGGGGAGGAAGTGTGGGGTTTTTTTTGCTGGGTGTAGCTCTCCTCTATGATGGTTTTGCTGCTGCTATGATTGGCAAGCTTTTCAGATTTGTGCAAGGCAAGCTCATCCTTTCCTGCATATCAGACTGCCGTTTCAGAATCATGATGCGCAATATACTTGTAAAAATCAGATCTCCTTTAATGGTTTTATTGTGCACAGGAAAGTTGTGTATTACCAATGTAATTACTGAGATAATTTAATACCCACTCTATGCTTTACTATGGCGCTTTCCAACAGGGAGCTGTAAAAGGTAATTTTGATCTTCTTAAACTTTGTTTAGGTTATTAAGAAATATTTTTTCATGGCAGAATTGGGAATTCTATTTTTGCATAATCTAATAATCCCTGGAGACTCACCTTTTAAAATTGCATCAGTCAGATAAAGGATGAGATGGCAGAAGTCAGTGATCTTGCTCAGGGATTCCCGAGTACTCAGCATTCATGGCTGGCTATCTCCACCTGTGGGATTGTGTGGTATTTGGTGATACTGACAGTTTTTCCCCAGTAACTGGAAGCTGAGAGGGGTTAAAACCACCAAAGATCTCGTGTAAGCATGGTACTGGCTTTTCCAGTCTGTCCTTTGGGTTGTTACTTATGGTGGCCTTAGTGCCCCTCACAGTCTTAAGCAAGTGGGAGGGCTGAGCTACTCCTTTTGCAGGAGGCTGTTCCCCATATCAGCTGAGTTGGGAAGCAGCAGTGCAGCCACTGCTCAGGGTGGTCCCAACAGGGACTTCTCAAGCTCATGTCCCATACGTGAGGTTTTGAGTCTGCTCTAAGGAACCACAGAATCACAAAATGGTTTAGGTTGGAAGGGACCTAAGAGATCATCTAGTTTAAACTGCTTGCCATGGGCAGGGGCACCTCTCACCAGAACAGAGCCCCAGTTAACCTGTCCTTGAACACTGCCAATGATTGTGCATTCACAGCCTTTCTGGGCCACCTGTTCCAGTGCTTCAGTGCACATTGAGGAATTTCTTCCCGAGATCTAACCTAAACATCCCATCATCTCCTATCTCCCATTTCCCCTCTCCTGTCACTCCAGTCCCTCATAATAAGTCCCGCTCCAGCTTCTGGGACTGGACTAGGTTGTGTTCTGTTCCTCTTTTTTTTTTTTTTTAATTTTCTTCTTTGAGAAAACTTTCTTTAGAAACCTTTAGATTAGGATAATGTGACAAAAGAATTAACCAGAGGAAGCATCTACACAGAGTGAGAGAGTAGCTCATTAATTGCTTAAAAATTAGGCAGTCTCCATCTGAGTAATCTGTGCTGGCTGGCCTTCCTCAGCCTAAGAAGTAGCTCATTAGTAGAATACACACAGATGGTGCTGTGCTCTGAGGTATTTAAAATACACAGGCAGAGAGCTGTCTGTATTAATAAGGCAAACCTGCCTGTAGTCTGTGTGACTGAGTTGGCTACAAGCAGCAGAGGGAACAGTGTCATTTGGTGAATACGGTTAGGTAAATGACTTACCCTAAATTTATTTATTTTTCACATTTTTATGCAGATAACAGATTATGATGACTACTCAAAGTAATTTATTGGTTTTGGGAAAATGATATTGTGAGAATGGACTTACAATAATGATTTAATTTGTTCAGTCTCTAGCTTACCTGTGTAATAGCCCAGAGGGAGAGATGCATTCAGAACCCATTTTTTTATTTGGAATATTTACAGTTCTTTGCTTTTTGTTCTTAAGATGTTTTTCTGTATTCCGTATGTTAACTGTTTAATCAAAATGACACTCCTTCTGAATTAGTTGAATTCCTTCTGCAAATGGTAGTGGATAGCAAAATAAGAGATCATGAGGGAAAGTGTGAGATGCAGACACTGCGTGTTTGTGGTGGAAGGAGCCACCTTAGAGCAGGTTGAGCAGGGGCTGAGCGGTACCTCTGCCCACATCCTTCCTAACAAACCTGCCATGCAGCCCTGGATGAGTTTTGCTCTGGTTGTCCCATCTTCAAAGCTGTGGGGTAATAATCATGGCTTCATTTTCAAATTTTCAAATGACAGACTCGCCTTCTACTCTTCATCCCTTGTGTCAATTGAGTGGAGAACTACTCCATCCCTCCTTGGAGAGTCTTTTTCCTGAGCGTGCTCTGAACTCATCCTAAAATTACTGTTGTCCATTAGTTGCACTCAACTGTGAGCAGTGAGACTCTTTTTCCTCACCCCATCTGTGTGCTTTCCTTTACCAGTAAGACTGGGCTGGGGAAGAAATGCATTCCCTTTAATGTTCTTACCCGAAAAGTCAGGTTTTTGGTCTTGTTCTTTGTTTAGAGCTACTTTTCCCACCAGTGCTTGCAGATCTTTGTCATGAACTATGAACTGTGAACAATTCTTTCTGAGGAAAGAATTTAATGTTTCCTTTGTTGATTCTCTGCAAACTCAGTGCATTTCACACTGTCCATGAGGGTGTTTAAATAGACCTGCTTGTTATGCCCTTCTGGTGCAGGTTTGTTTTCACTGAGCCCTCAGCAGAGCCATTTGTTGCATTTTCAGCAGATATAATTTATGTTGTTGCTCCACCATTTTTCATTCATGACAGGCTGTCTGTCTTTTGTGTGAGTGTATGCAGCTTTTGGAAAGAATAGTTCTGCTTCAGCTTGATTGGTCTTTGTGGTACTGTGTGTGAGTAAGCCCCAGTGGTAGATCTTTATGAGTCAACATTTGTTTTTGTGAGGTATATTTGAAAAATACAAGCCTGGACTAGGCAACTCAGGAACAGATGCAGTCTGTCGAGAATATGTTCATAGTTACATAGGACCATGGAATCATAGGGTTGGAAGGGACCCCCAAAGGTCATCTAGTCCAAGCCCATTATAATGAGCAGAGATATCACTCACAAGACCAGATTGCTGAGAGCCCCCTGCAGCCTGACCTTGAATGTCTTCAGGGATGGGGCCTCAACCGCCTCTCTAGGCAGCATGTTCCAGTGATCCACCATGCGGAGATTAAAGAACTTTTTCCTGATGTCCAGCCTAAATCTACCCTTTTCCAGCTTAAAACCATGACCCCTCTTCCTATTGTTCCCTGCCTTTGTGAACAGCTCCTCCCCAGCCTTCTTATAGGCCCCTTTCAGGTATTGGAAGGTTGCTATAAGGCCCCTTCACAGTCTTTTCTTCAGGCTGAACAACCCCAATTCTCTCAGCCTATCCTCATAAGAGAGGTGCTCCAGCCCCCCAGCCATTTTCATGGCCTCCTGTGGACACACTTGAACAGGTCCTTGCCCTTCTTTTGTTGGGGGCTCCAGAGCTGGACCATATTGCTTTAGCAACATACAAGTGTTTCAAATGATGCTGATCCTCTCTGAGACAAGGTTGTAATGCAGTTTAAGTCTTGCTTTGGGCTTAGGTTCAATCCTTGGTAGCCTGCATGGCTTCTGCAGCCTGCAATGGTGGAAGAAGAACTGTCATGAAAACAGGTTTATTTTGTGGAACTCAAATTGAGCCTGAAAAATTTGAAAAAAGCAGTGGAATGTACTTATTGCTCTGTGGAATTTGGATTCAATGCTTCTGTTGTTTCCATTTAAGGATGGCTGCAAGTAGAGATATAACTTGATTACTTGATCTAAGTGATCCTGCTCTGGTAGGGGGATTGGATTAGATGATCTTTCAAAGTCCTTTCCAATCCCTAATGTTCTGTGATTCTGTGTGACTTGGTGTATGGAGAAATGAGAGGATGGCAGAGATGTCACACAGAGGGAACTGGGGAGGTTTTTTTGCAGGGGTGTGTGTAGAATCACAGAACATTAGGGATTGGAAGGGAAGGGACCTTGAAAGATCATCTAGTCCAATCCCCCTGCCACAGGGATAACCTAGACCAAGTCACACAGGAACATATCCAGGCAGGTTTTAAATGTCTCCAGAGAAGGAGATTCCACAACCCCCCTGGGCAGCCTGTTCCAGTGCTCCGTCACCGTCGCTGTGAAGAAGTTCCTTCTGATATTTATATGGAGACTAGGGCTTTAGAAGAAAACACTTTAAAATGTTTACGTGATTATAGATTTTGCTGGCTGGAGAAGTAGGGAGGGCTCGGGGTTTATGAGGACAGGAAATCACCAAGTGATGTCATTTCCAAGGAAGTGGCAGTAGGATTCCATGAAGTATTCAAAGGTGGTGGTGTATGCAGATCTGGAAGCGAGGAGGGCTTTTCAGTGAAGGTATCAAAGAAGGAAAAACAGTACTTCATTTTAGCTTTCAAATTCCAGGGTAATTTGATTTGGTTTACTAGTAACTGGAGGCTATGTGTTTGTGGGTGTTTTTTTTTTTAACTCCTGTTGTAAATCTATTGAAGTTGCTGGAATTAAACTAGCAATTAACAAACATGACTGTGTAGCGACAGGCCTGTTTCTCCCCTCTGTGAGCCAAGCTTCTGTTTATTTGCAGTCAGTCTGCAAAAAACATCCACTGATTTCGGTTATTCAGAAGCTAATTACCTCGTAACCCACAGGATCAAGCAGCAGAGCTGATTCTTTAGCCTGTAACAACACAGTTCTTATTATGGTGCCCAGTTGTGTTGGCACTTTCTGCAGGGAACCTCCCATTGACCCTGCCTGTGGGACTGCTGTAGAACAGGTCCCCACACACATATCTTGGCCCTAGATTGTGACTAGTGTGCATGCAAATGGTCACCAATTATCATTTAAGTAATGGGTACTTAATGGATGTTTATACTCTGCAAATTTAAGTATTTTGAAGCTGAAATTTCCCTGCTGGTGTAATTTGATGCATGCCACAAATTGCGGAGGTGAGAAGCAGTAGAAGCAAACTCTGACAGCTCCCTCTCCTGCTTCTACCTCAGGCACTGCAAGGGACAAGTGGAAATAAAAGTATAAATCTATCAGAGCAACCTCCCCGGGAAGAACCTTTGCCTCTTCTAGGTAGTATCATGATGAAAATTCACTGCGGTGGATTTTGTAGGGACCTGTCTAGTCATTAAAATAATAAAGCCTGTCAGTACAGTAGGCGTAGCAGCAGAAATTTCCCCTAAAATGACACCTTGTCTGTAGTTTGACTAAAAAAAATCAACAAAGGGTTCAGGGCAGGGCTGGATTTGGGCGTGCTGTGCAGAAGCGTTCAATGCATCCACTTGAAAAGGCCCTTTAATGTTAATCCATTTCCATACCACAGTGTTGTTTCCAAACACAAAATCTGAATGTTAATTGAAGTTCTGTAACCCACAAGAGACAAGCAGTGCATTACAACTCTTATTTCAAAGACAAATCCTTCGGGAGAAATTCCCGCTTGCAGTTCCTCAAGCATCTTTAAGATTCTCAGAAGCAAATCAATACATTTCTCAACAATGATTATCCTTGAAAACCTTCTCAATTAGATATGATGCGAAGAAACAAAGCTGCGGTGGTCTCCCGCTGAGCATTGCCCATGAAACTGCCTTTGCAACTGGAACGCTAAATGAAATTGTAATACAGAACTTGACTTTATCAGCAAGCAGCTATCTTTTGTCAAGTACATGTGGTGGTAAAATTACCTCTGAGACTGCAATTATGACTCGCTTAAACTGCAAGTTCTCATGAACTGGCATTGTCTCTCTTCTGTATTTGACTGGAGCTCTTGGGTGCCTTCAGAGAGACCAGAAATATGTAGTAGTAAATATGAGAGGGCCGTAGCCCGTCCTAAAGAGCTTGTTTGAATTTAACAGGTTCACGGTTTCTGAAGTTACCGACACATAATTTTCTGCTATTTACTGTTATAAATTATCTTCCTGCACTTAGCTTGCATTTGGCTATGACTTTCACAGTTTTGCTCTGAGTCAATGTAGTTTGTGTTGCCAGGTGGCAAAATAAAATACAGTAGCCTCCTGCAGATAGTAAAGGACCCCCAAACTCAGAAAGGATTAATTAAGTCCCTGGGTGCGACAGCAAACATAGTCTTTGATGGCACAGTCACGTATTACTGCTCTCCAGTGCTGCTCCAAAACACCACTAACATACTCCCTTGGTAGGTAACTTATGTCTCTCTGTATTGATGATGGTCCATCAAACCACAGTTCTAAACCAGGAGAAAAAGGGGTAAAAAAAAAAGTGCAACTGGTTTAAAAATGTCAAAGTTGAATTCTCTGGTGGTGCACTGTTTGGGAAAACTGTGAGAAAAGCTCTTCTGCAGGGGATCACAGAATAATGATAAAGGAGTTGCGTTCTCCTTGGACTTGGTGAGGTCTCTGACCTCGTACACTTCAGCAAGTCTCTGCTCTGCTGTTAGCTCAAAAAGGGTTAAAGGCTTTCTGGCAGCTTCTGAATACTAGAGCAGATATTTTCCCTGTGTGACAGAGGAAGAATGACTATGCATAATCTAATTTTAACTTAATTTAGTGTACCTCATAGATTTTCATATCTAGAATAATGCCAGAAGAATTTGAAAAGTCTTTTCTCTTACTGAAGCCTGTGCTAAAACTGACGTCGGCTGAGAAAATTCATTGATTCAAAGAGCCTTTAAAAGCCTTCCCCCTGCCTTGATTTCTGCATTCAATGATTTTAAAAAAACACATGATCATGATTAATTTGCTGTTCTTGATAAAATTTCAATCTCTCCCTTATCATAGGGTTTTGATGGTAGCAAGACTTCATGTGCTGGTATCATTTGCCTGTGTGTTAGTTAATAGCTACCTAATTAGAAATGTAATTCGTAGTTGGTAAACAAATAGACTTTAAAGCCTCCTAATGGATAATGCAGGTTTAATCTTTAATTTCTGCACTACTGATGGAGCTGAGAACTTTTTTAGTGCTGCTAGAGACATCTCACTATAAAGAGGCCTGCTTCTAGCTAAACTGATTCTTGAAAGAGCAGATAAATCGGGGTTTTGAAGTGGTGGTGTGGGTTCCCTTCTCTGGTGGGAAACAGAAGCAAATGATTGGACATTCTGGAAAGACTGTGGGTTTTTTCCAGTGTTTTGTGCATTTTTCAGAGGCTCCCTGTGCTATTCCTGTTCCTCTCCAAGGACATATTTTGTTATAGCTTCGCCTTTTACTTTCCGTAATGGAATGCTGCTCTTCAGTGTTCCTGTCATCTTTTCTGAACCAGAAAGCAAAACATTAGGGAGAAGAGGAGAAAACACTCACTATGTGACTTCTGAGAAATGCTGAGGGCTTTCGTACCCTTCAAAGAACTGTAGCTGCCAATTCTTGTTGACTGAAATAGATTTTAAAATACCTACCCTTTAAAAAAATGTTGGCCTTGAGTACCTACAACTTGCATCGCAGTTGATGAGAGCTGCAGAACCTAAGCACCACTGAAAATCAAACTATCAGTCACGCTCGCTGGCTTCCTTTGATGGAAGCAACAATACGCCTTGGGGAGTTCTGAGAGCTTTACTTGAAAATTCCAGCACCTGAATGAAGAGAAGTTTCTGTTCATCCCTGCTTCTGGTGTCGTCCCATTCTGAGAGACAGCTGGGGTTCTCCTAGGAGAGCAGGTACCTCACGGTCACTTGGAAGCCCTTTCACGGTCCCTGAACCAACACATATCCCCTCTCTCCCATCCTGCACAACTTGGAAGGTGAACACTGCTCATAATGCACTGATAGCTGCTGCTGGCATCGAGCTCAAGCTTAGTGACTGATTCCTGTAGATTGTCAACAAGAGGAAGTGTATTTTCTTCCTGAAGGGGAAACAAATGTGCTGTCTTTGCGGGCAAGAAGAATTACTTAGGATGAAAGGGCTTGTCCTTATTAAATTAGCAGGTTGTACCTCCTCATTTGCTGATGTGTGTTCATAAGCCTTTGAACAACATAAATGCACTGCAGAGTATAGGGCTTTGTTAAACCACTACAGCATCTCCATGCCGGAGGATGCTGATACTTGAAGTGTTACGTACTGGAGAAATTAAGTGAAAAATAGAAATAAAATCAGTAGGGTGACTCTTTTTTAAAAGAAACAGTGGCATTCATTCTGAGGCCAGTGTTCAGAATTCGAGGTTTAAACTTTTAATGGAGTCAGTTTCTTCTTTAATCATAGAATCACAGAACATTAGGGATTGGAAGGGACCTCGAAAGATCATCTATTCCAATCCCCCCCACCACAGCAGGATCACCTAGACCAAGTCACATAGGAACCCAGGTGGGTTTTAAACATCTGCAGAGGAGGAGACTCCACAACCTCCTTGGACAGCCCATTCCAGTGGTCCATCACCTTCACTGGGAAGAAGTTCCTTCTCATTTATGTGGAACCTCTTGCGTTCCAGCTTACACCCATTGTCCCTTGTCCTATCACTAGCTGACACTTAGAAGAGCCTGGCTCCATCCCCCTGACACCCACTGGAAAAAAAGACAAAGTATGCAGTGGTACATCCTGGTGCACATGGCATATGTGGAAAGGCTGATACCACAGCAAGTGGCGTATAGAGCTTTGGAGGGGCCTGTGTGCATGCTCAGAGCTGCCCCAGGCTCATTTACCACCTGCCTCTCTCTGTGCTCCAAGGTTTTTCTGAAGAGCTACGTTCCTGGGCTTCTCCACACGCTATCTGAGTTTTGGGAATGTAGAGTAAGTTCACTGCAACTATTGACAAGATTATAAACATTATAGTATATATATATTAAATAAAATACACAGCAAAAATTAAACTACATAAAGGAATGGAGCTGAGGTTCTGTGCAGGAGTGTGTGTGACAGATGAGGAAGGGAGGGACAAGGAATGTGAAAAATGTCTTAAAGCCACAAGCTTTGCCAGGACTCAGAAGCTGGATAGAAGAGTACTGCTGCATTTGTAAAGAGAGGGTTGTTCCTTCTGTGTGCTGTTCCTCACAACCTGGGTTTGAACCTTAGGCTGTGTCCTCATGGTGCCTCAATGTGGAGGGGAGTTTGCCACTGGGAAAGGGGCAGCTTTGGCTGAGCACAGTGCTACAAACAGCTCCCGGCTAGCCTGAAGCCTGAGCTGAGGTGGGTTTTTTTTTTTTTGTTTACATTGAACAACTTCGTGGAGAACTGCAAAACAAGGAAATAAGTAGAAATTAGAGAAATTGCTTTATGGCAAAATTGTCAAGTGATGGCTGAATTCCTTTGAAAGGTAGGGAGAGCTAGATGACTGCAGGACCAGCCTCTCTTCAGTCCAGCACAGCAAACTGGGGCTGCTGCACCTGTTCTCCCACTTTATGTGGGGCTCTTGATTTTACTGGGGACTGTGACAGCTTTGAGGGCTTACAATTGCCCATAATGACATCTCAGAACTCCTGTGAATCTGACCTTGATATGACTTGTAAAATATTTGGCCTTCCAGGCTCTGTCCTGTTGACCGGTGAAAGGAAAAACTGGGCTGGGTGGACCAAGAGAGGGGACTTATGCCAGAGGAGTGGGGCTACTCAGTGAAGAGCAAAGAGACTCTGAGGAGACCAGAAGTGAAATTGTCAAGTAGCTGGGCAGAGAAAACTCATCTGTAAATACAAAACGGAGCTGGGAAAGCAACTAAATTCCTCCTGTGTCCCAGCCTACATTCAGAGCTTGGGTTTGTGTGTGGTTGTTTTTTTTTTTTTTTAACTCTGCAGAAACAGGGACTTGGCTCAGTGTGTTCAAAGGGAAACCTCAGGTCACAGACTTTGTGACGGGCATGTAGGCTGCAGAGGGCATTGGGGCAGAACTTCTCCTCCAGCTGAAAGACACTGTAGTGCCTGCAGACCTTTGGATGCTCTAGAGTCCCCACCTGCCTTCGTGAGCTGAGCTGTATGACCCCCTTGGGCTGTCAGCAAACACAAATAAAGGGCTGATTACAATTAGAAGTGCACAGGGTCATTGTAATATAGCTAAAGAGGCTCTCTGGGTTATGTTCCTGTCAGCCTAGCGCCGGTTTTGTGCCGGTGAAATACACTGAATGCAAAAGGCAAAGCCCTAGAAAGTGCAGCTTTGCTGAGCTTTGCTCTTTGTTGTCTCTGACTCTTCTCAAAGCAGGGCTGAACTCCTGGAGTTGGAATTGGCAGCTTTGACCCCAATTCTTTGCTGTTTGACTTTGTGATGTTGCTGGGCAGAGATGGGTGTAACATGCTGGTGGGGGTGTCTGATCATGATCCTGTGATGGATGCCAGCCAGAGGAGTGGTGAAGGTGGGTCATCAGCATTTGAGAGCAAAGCTCTCACTACGTTGCTCTCACAGGCAGCACCACCAAAACAGAGGGACTGTTCTCAAGGTAAAGAGGATTTGCATCAGCAAAGCAAAGATGAACGCTGGTTCTTTGCCTCAAGCAAGCTTCCTGTGTGTTTGAAAACTTAGACCCTGATGCTGGGAGGTCATTTGACTGACGTGCACATTTCTGCAGTACCTGAGATGAAGGCTTGCTGAATTTCATTATATAGCTGCTATTCAAGGCAGAAACCCAACCCAGAGTATAATTAATATATAAAACCCTGTTTTCTTTGCCTCAGGCTTGTTTCTAGTTTGTTTGTTTCAATACACCTCAATGTGTATTTCTTTTGGTTCACTAGTTTCAAACCAATGGCTGGCATCAATACAGAAAGCATCGCAATAGCATTTGCCTCTTTCATGTGTGACTGCTTCAGAAGTGGGGGTTCAGAGCACTAGAAATGTCAGCTACAAGCAGTTCACAGGCCTACAGCTCTCATTGTTGGGATAGAGCTGTTAAAGAAAGCTTTGATAATAGGATGGGTTTGTTCTCCTGAGTACAGGAGGCTGTGGTGGTGCTGGCAATTATTGTGAAATAAGATTCTGAAATATCCTGGACTTGGCTCTTTTGCTGTCTGTTGCTCTGGCCTTTGAAAAAGGGGTGTGTGTTTCTTGGGCTATGGAATAAATAAGAGGTTTTTCACACAGGTTTGATTAAAATGAGGATGAGTTTGGCGTTGCTTCTGGAGACGTTTAAAACCAGGCTGGCTATGTTCCTGTGCGAGTCGATCTAGGTGACCTTGCTGTGGCAGGGGGATTCAGCTAGGTGATCTTTCAAGGTTCCTTCCAATTCCTCATGTTCTGTGATTCTGTGATAACCCATTTTGGGCCATGGTTTGTTTTATACCTCAGTGCTTTTAAGTTAGAGCTTGGTCAGAAATTCTCTGTTCCAATATTCTGAAGCTGTCATGAAATAAGAATAGAAGACGATCTTGAGTCTAGGATGTTGAGAGATACTAGTATGGACAGTGGCCTTTCCCCACCTGATATCACCCTTGTTGATATTCTTTGCTTTCAGGAAACCTGAAACCTTGCTTTGCGAAACCTGGTTTTTTTTTGGTTTGGAGGACACTTTACCTAGAAATTCTTTAGCTAGGATTTGTTAAAAGCATAAGATTACATTCCATTTCCTTCTGCTTGCTTTTGCTTTATGCAAGTCCTCTTACCAGGTCAGTGCCCCTCACCTCCTTAAACTCCTGGCTTTTTCAGTGTTACAGATGCTGGTAAAGGTTTGTGCATTGAGTGCACAATGACACAAGTGCAGTTCCCACATATTTTCCTTTTCAAGTGCTTCTTTGCCCTGAACTGCCCATCTAAATCGGGGCAGCGTATGAGCCTGAGAGTTTGTGCTTTTATTTTGAGGGGTTTCACATGAGTTCATATGAGTTTCACAGTGCCTTGAGATATAAAAGATCAGTAAGGTTCACTCTGATTTTATTCTTTACTTAATTAAATACATAACTGCAGCTTGAGGCCATCAATCTTAAATGGAAGCTTGGAGAAATGAGATGCCAACAAGAGCGGATGGGAATAGTGGTGGCTTTGCTTTACAGGAGCTCATGGGATCCCGGCAGGGCCAGTCCAGACCTGGAATTTCTGTTTAACAGGAAACTTTAAATACTTGAAAAATTAGTTTCTGTTCCAGTTCAAAACACAAACCCTCACCTTTCGTCTGCTTAGAACAAAACAAAGCTTTCAAAGCATTTACAGACGGGAAATAAGATTTTACTTTAAAGACTGATGTGGTCCTGAAGGATTTTCAGCTGAGGGATTTCCAAGTGTAGAATGTTCCTTTATGGCTCGTCTTTTGTCTGTGGTGTTTTTATATTGAAATGAGGCCCCAAAATGCTGCAAAACAATCCTTTAAACAGGGAGGAAGACCACTAAGAAAAATTCTAAATTTAATGTGGTGATGAATAATTCTTTTTACGGCGCAAAGATTTCCATAAATAAAAGTTACTTGCTAGTATTTTTCTGTGTAGAATTAAAAAAACACTGATGGATTGACTCTTTCAGTAACTTCAACCAAAGACCATGTGAATGTGCTGCCTGCCTAGTCCTTGAGTCACAGTTTATGCTGTGCTGCCCCATGTTGCAGTGGGGATTGGCGCTAGTGCAGGGAAGGGCTCCCCGGTGAAAGAGGACTGTGATATTAAAATTATCAATATTTCACTTTTGAAATTGAAATCCTTGATAGTGTTGAGATAATCCATATGTCTTAATCAACTCATGGTGTTTGAGTGGGAGGAAGCTAACACAGAAACTAGTTGAGGAGGAGGAGCAGTTAGTCAAAATAACTGCGATTCTCCCTCAGGACTTCTCAGTTCTGGAAATATTTAACAGATGAAATAGCAAGAGCAGCTGTCCTGAGGGAACTATCAGAGAGGTGTTTGACATGGTGAATCATATAGATTGCTAAATGAATGTTTTGCCTGCGCAGGGTCTGAGATGTGATGGCACAGGAGTAGAGTTGGGGGATTTGTCTGGTGGTATGATGGCAAATGGCAGCATCGACAGAGAGGACTGTGACCACATGGTGCTCTGGAGAGGGCTTTGGGGACAGGTATCTCATGGGGCCCTGCTGCTTGCCCTGCCTTTTGAAATTATCCTGAGGTGCCAGTCTCCAGAGCTGAAGGTGAGGGATGCCACGTACAGCTCAAGCTCTGGGGAGTTTTGCTGTCCCTCGCTGGGTTTGTAGGAGGGGTGAGTGTAGCACCTCAGACCTGTCTGCTGTCCCTTAAGAGACGGATCTGAGGTGAATTCACCTGGGTCCCCAATAGATATTGGGGGAAGAAGGTGTCCCCTGCTGTAGCCCATTGTCTTTTCCTAGGAAGAGAGACTCCTTAGCATCTTGTGGCACAGGGTCACTGGCTGCTGTTCTCCTGAGGCAGCACTGCAGCTTTTGTGCCTCCTGAGGATGGCCTGCTGCCTCACAATTAATAATTTAAATGATTATGAAGGCACATTGGCAGATACCATAGTACCTGTCAAATCTAACTGCCTGTAAATTTAATTAGTGTGCAAAACCCAGGTTTGGAGTATACCAAAATTTAATTAGTCAGCAACTTAGGGTTGTTAGTGTACTCTCCAGGGTAATAAGATCCCAAAAACGGTATGTGAAGGCTGTGATGAAATAATTAAAAGTGTAAGATCCCCATGGCATCTTTTCTTTAGTGCTCTTGTCTGCCGTGCATAAATCAGGATGGAGGAATAAGCACAGCAGCATCTTGGAGCTGGGTTATGGTACTAGGTGCCTTCTCAGTACTGGGAGAACAATTAATTAGGAAGCGAGGTGGTTCAGGGCTACTCAGTACTACGGAGAGGATTGAGACCATCATGATGTATCTATCTGCTGGTTTGGAAAACCACAGTCCATATAGACTAGTCATCTAATGTTAGGACAAGGGGCAGTGGGTGTCAGCTGGAACACAGGAGGTTCCACATAAATACAAAAAGAAATTTCTTCATGGTGAGGGTTACATAACACTGGAAGGGGCTGCCCAGGTAGGTTGTGGAGTCTCCTTCTCTGAAGGCATTTAAAACCCGCCTGGATATGTTCCTATATGACTTGATCTAGGGGATCCTGCTGTGGTGGTGGTGGGGGATTGGAGTGGATGATCTTTTGAGGTCGCTTCCAATCCCTAATGTTCTGTGATTAACAGTGTGATGACCATGAGGTAGCTGGGGGTGTTTGTAACTGGGCTGAGGGGGAAGTCTGTAATTAATGCATGAAGTCCTTCAAGTGAAGTAATTTGGGAGAGAAATGAGAAATTCTTCAGGATGGTTTTGAGAAGCCTGATCAGTGGTGACTTGTCCTCAGCTTGTCGTATTCAGAAAGTTGATGTAATGATTCTCTGCACAGTCCTGCTATGCAGCGCTTACATGGAGAGAAGGATATATGACTTGTAGCCAGTGTTACTACAGAAGGTTTTCTCACTGTGATGGGATGTCATAGCGTAACAGTGACTCATTGCAGGTTGTTTGAAAGGAAGGGAAAGGGATTGAGTAACACTGAGCATGCCCCATCTGTCACACCCCAGAGAGGTACACACTTTTCTTCCTATTGTTCTACTTCAGCCCTAAACTGCTGCAAAGTGCTTATCCCAAGGACTTGTATTTTTGTGGGAACAGTCTTTCCTATGAATAGAGTGTCAACTACAATAAAAACAACACAAATTTCTTAGAGTAGCCTTGGGCCTGGCTGCGATTTGTTGCTTGCCCTCTGTATGCTCCTTGGCTCGTTATCTCCATGCAGCACTGGGAAAGAAGAAAACATTGAACTTTCTCATCCCTGAAAGAATATGTGAAAGTAAACAGTGACTAAGAGTCATCTGGAGGCTGAAATCCACTTACATTCAAAAATTAAAGAATCAATAAAACATACTTTGACTTCTCCTTCTGTTCCCCAGAGGATGGTTGATAATTCCATTCCTTCTTCCATTTACAGCAAGACAGAGTGAATTGAGTTCCTGCACTCTACAAATCTGACAGGAAGTATTTTGGAGGCAACCGAAACTCCTCTTGCTGCCAGTAGTGCCAAATGCAAGTGCTTCAGCCTCCCTAAATATCTGTGCCATGGGTCTCACCTGACTGGCCAGGTGCTCCTGCCTCCCTCCCAGACATTGCAGCACTGACTGGGAGAGGGAAAGCACGTTGTCTGTCAGCACTCTACTACCTGAAAGGATTGATGTCTCCAATATTTCCTAGGCCTCTGTTTTAGAACATGGGTCAGATGAAATTGTCCCCTGGGAAGGGAAATGGGCTCATAGCAAAGAGCCTCTACAGGGCTAGTGTTTTCATGTTTGTTTGTTTCATAGTATAACAAACAGCCCAGTGGAACCTTGTAGAGTTTTTCCTCTTTATTGTCGCTGAGCAGTGTACCCATGTGAGCTGGGGTTTGGTGTGTGGGGAGTTGGCATAAGGACAAGATGAGGAAGGGGAGTGTTGTGTGTGCCAAGATCTTTTCCCCTGAATTTAATATGCATCTCTTGAGTTTTGCTTTTGTTTCTAGTGAACCTGAAAGATCAAAGCAAAACGTATCTGCAAAGGCTCCATATCACATGCACAAGGTTCACTCGCAGCTCACGAAGGACCTGCTGAAAACATATGAAGATTTGTTGACAATCTTCTCCAGAGCTGGGAGCTCGTAACAGTACTGGACTAGAAAATTGTGCTTAGCTCTAGGTTTTAGCTGTAACTTTCTCCTGTAATGTCCAACTGCCTTAACGTCTATGGAAATGGGAGAATTGACTGTGGTGAAACAAGAATTTTATGTGATTTTTCATCCCAAAGAATGACGGGATCCAGCAAACTACCAGGTTTCTGAGAGAGAGCCTCTGTTCCGCTGAGTGAGTTTAATTTGCTGATATGAGGGATGCTGTGTAGTCTAGCACCTTAGAAGCAGTAGATAATCTAATGTTCACAGTGAGGGTGACAGAGCACTGGAAAGGGCTGCCCAGGGGGATTGTGGAGTCCCCTTCTCTGGAGATGTTTAAAATCCACATTTTCTTGTGTGACTTGGTCTGGGTGATCCTTCTGTGGCAGGGGGATTAGACTGGATGATCTTTTGAGGTCCTTTCCAATCCCTAATGTTCTGTGATCCACAGGTGGCTATTTTGATTTTACTGTGTGACATTAAATATGTGCTTAAGTCTGTGTTATGGTTTGGAAAACTGTGTTTGGTAAGCCTCTGTGGTACGAGGGGTGCTGGACAAAATACAGCCATGGAGAGGCCTGGCAAATAGTCTACATCACACTTCCCAAAACTTGCCAGGGTAAGTGCTATGTGTTAACAATTGTAGGAGCAAGCGTGGGATGGGTGGAGAAATATCCTGTGTCTCATGCTATGGCCTGTAATACCATTTTGGGTCTTGAAAGGCAAATCTTGTCGTGCCATGTGACCCAGGAGAGAACTGAAGGAGACAGTGGGACTCATTTCAAAAACAATTCAGTAGCTAATTGGGCCAAAGAGCATTGTATAGAGTGGATTTATCATGTCCCTTATTATGTACCAGACTCTGGAAAATTGAAAGATGTAGTGGCTTGCGGAAAACCACTCTGAAAGTACTGGGTGAGGGAACTTTGAAATATTGGAATAAGCATTTGGCAGAAGTCACCTGGCTAGTAAACACATGGAGATCAATCAATTGAGCTGGCCATGCTCACTCAGTAAGTAGAAGAGGATAGAGTCCCCGTTTTGTGCGAAAAAGAACCTGCTAGGGAAATCTGTGTGTGTTTTCACACCCCAGACAAACCCATTCGTGGAGTTGTTTCTGTCCCAAGTTCAGGACACACCTGGTAGGTTATGCAAGTAGATGGTGATGTCCATTGTGTACTTCAGGGAATCAATCCTAACACTGGCTGAATAACTGCCAGTCTCGTCAGTAGTGTTACAGATTATTTTTAACCATCCCACCCACACCTCATAGATTATAGAGCTCTTCAGAGAGTTATATGTTGTGTGTATTGCATATAGTTACATTTATTATATATACATGTTTATTACTAATGTTAACTTGTAGGTATAGATATTTATAGATTATTGAAGGGGATATAGAGGTGGAGCGTTGTACAGTGATCTCTGACAGGTGGTTTCACTGGGACTTGAACCCAGGGCCTTCTGCATGTGAAGCTGACTCTGTTTCCGAGTGACAGCCAGATAGCCCTCCCTGTAATCCTATTCACCCAGAAGAATGTCTCGATTCTGGAAGGGCATTTGCTGTCAGGCTTCCAATCTTCATTTTGGCTTCTCTCTTGTCTCTGTTGTCGTGGATGCTGTAGCAAACAGACCCGTTGAAAGATGATTCTCTCTCCTTTCCCATATCTCCCTCTGAAAAGATTGGTATCTTGGCAGCAGAGTTAGTCACCAACATATCCATGTCAGGAAAGGGAAAGAAAGGGGGTGTGCAGGGGAAAAGAAGTGGGCAGAGGTCCACAACTCTAGTTCTATCTTTTAAACACTTTTTTTACTTTCTGTTAATTAATTTTCTTATTTTTTTAATTGTAACTTTTGCTCCTGGTTTCTCTGTGTGTTTTGGTGACCCTGAGAAATTCAAATCCACACAAAATAATCCTAAACCAGGACCCTCTACCAACCCATGTTTCTTTTAGTGCTGAAAGTGAGACAGAGCAGTAGATGTCCCCTCACCAGTCAGTGGCAGTTGCTCTTTTGGCTTGTCCAGACATGATGTAGAACATTAGCTGTGAAGCCAGTCCTAGGGAGATGGAGGCAGGACCTGTTAGCCCCCTCCTTGCATGCCAAAGTGGAGACTGGCAGTGCTGGGGGGCTGGCGTGGCAGGAGTCCTCTCAACTCTTGATTGGCTGTAGTGCTGCTGCGGATGGTTGTCAAGAAGAGGCAGCCTCAGGCTTCCAGGGATCTTCATTTTTGTGACCAAGAGCTCCCTGCTTTAGCAGCAGTGATGGTGAGGATGTGCCCAGGTTTCCTGCTGAAAAAAATTTTGATGTGATTTTTACTTTTTTATGAAGAACACTTGGTAATTTTCTGCCTTCTTATGAGTGTGTCTCAGTGCTCTGATCAGTTGCGGGGAGAAGGGAACATGCCATTTATTATTTTACTTTCGTGGAATGCTTATAAAGAAGTACTTATTCACAGCCTTTAATCAGGCTGTAATCATGGCCTGCAATCACAATCAATAAATTAATAGATTAATTAATAAATTAGCAGCAATGAAATATAGTTTTTCTATTGGTCATGTGTCTGTTCATTGATTTATTTATTTATTTGGTGCATCTTCGAAGGACCAGCCTGAATTTTAATGGGATTTGCATCTAGCAATTGAGACCACTACCCTTGTGTTGTGTTTCTGCTCCCTTTTCTGGCAGCATTAATAAAGTCATAGAATGGTTTGGGTTTGAAAGGACTGATTCCAATCTTCATTCTAAAGCTCAGCTTTACTTGGTTTTGGTTCTGTTCAGTCTAACTGTAATAATTTAATTTGGTTTAAGATTTCAATCATGTCTACCATATGGTCTATATCATTTATACATAAAACTACTTGCTGCTTTACCTTTGAAAATCATTAGGGCTTTCACAGTAAGAGCTTCCTAACCATCTGCTGTCCTCTCAAACCCCATGTTAATGTAGACATCTGCAGTTGTGACTCTGGGGTGATTAAACAGTGATGTCCAATCGAATGCCCTTGTGCCTGGCTTTCCAAAACCCAGCACTGCAGAGAACGACGGCTTTAGCCACCACAAAACCATACCATTTGCATACACGGTGGGTAGGTGCCCGCCCCTCCATGCACCCTTCTGCAGCTCCTGCCTCACGGGCAGAACAATTAGCTGCGAGTTCAGATTGATGTCCTGTAATCCTTTAATGCTAGAAAGACTCCAGCATTAGACCTCACGCTAATCCATTTTTAGAATGTGCATCGTGCGCAAAGGCGGTTATGCTGTTTTAAAATGAGCTAATTATTTGTAGTTAATCAGAGTATCCCTCAAGTTACTGGGGGATTGGACTAGATGATCTTTTGAGGTCCCTTCCGACCCTGATATTCTGTGATCCTGTGAAGAAAGTGCTGTAGGTTGAAAACCTGTCCTCATCAAGTCAACAGCAAAACTCTTCAGCAGTGCTGGAACACACCTGGTCCCTTTGCTGGGTCAGGCTGCCTTGCAGCACATTTGAATTCTGGGGTTTGGAGTGTTTTTGTTTTATTTCGCCTCTTTCAGTCAAATGTTTGTGTGCAGATGTTTGTCAGCGATGAGGAAGAGGTGGCTCCTAGTAACATCCGATCTTGCGGTAGCTGCAAACAATGGAGCTAATTACAAAATTGTAACGTCTAGTGCTTCCAGTTTGGAGACTGAACACTTCATCTGGGCGCTCTGGAAATTGGGGGTGAAAGCCAACCGCTAATTTGAAAGCCATACTCTTACTGATAAAAGGAAGAGCCAGCTTCACAGTGTCATTAATAAATGATTAATAATTAAGCATTCGAATGATTAAGGGTTTTTTAAAACAAATATTGCTGACTAGAGCTGTTATTTGTATGTATTTTCAGCATTGTGTTCAACCATACTGAAAATCAGACTTAACATGTTTGTGTTAATACTGGTTTGTTTTTCCTAAAGCAGAATGCTTTTAAACATGGGCAATAACTTTGCTATCGAATAGCAGCGTGATGATCAGTAAAATGTTTTAACTTGGTAAATGATTCAGGTAATAAGTTGGTTTAAAACAGACTGTTACCCGCATTAGTCCTTTTAAATGACACAGCAAAAAAATCAGTTCTAAAATGTATTTGATATTAGTGGATTTAGTATGGCAGTGAAACGCTGGCTTTTCTGATAAAATTAGCTGGTTTTAATGGCTCAGCAGCATAAATCTTGACCAGGTGGTAGAATCTGGGGGAAGAATCTGTATAATGGGGGACATATCCATATCCTGAATGTTGTGTTTCTCCAGTCTGTCCACAGCCCACAGGCATGATATAGTGTCTGACCCACGGAAAAATAGCATTTGTGTTATTTGGTAGTGCTGATGTAGAGCTGCTTTTGAATTTATTGTTTTTAAATTAAATATACAGACACATGGATTTGATCTCTGAAGTGAAGTATTTTATGTGATGAAAGTGAAACAAGTTGTCCCCTCTAGTGGGTAGATAAGGCAGTCAGTGTGTGCAGATGGACAAATGACCACGTGGAGTTTTCAGGGTGTCTGTTCAAAGAATCACGAACATTAGGGATTGGAAGGGGCCTCGACAGATTGTCCAGTCCAATCCCTCTGCCACAGCAGGATCCTCTAGATAAACTCACACAGGAACATGGTCAGGCAGGTTTTAATCATCTCCAGAGAAGCAGACTCCACAACCCAACTAGGCAGCCAGTTCCAGTGCTCCATCACCCTCACTGGGAAGAAGTTCCTTCTCAGATTGA
>JAOXOE010000694.1:15711580-15733329 GCA_028565055.1 Phoeniculus purpureus
AAGGGGCAGTGGGTGTGAGCTGGAACACAGGAGGTTCCACATCAATCTGAGAAGGAACTTCTTCCCAGTGAGGGTGATGGAGCACTGGAACTGGCTGCCTAGTTGGGTTGTGGAGTCTCCTTCTCTGTAGGCATTTAAAACCTGCCTGTATGTCTTCCTATGCAACGTGGTCTAGGTGATCCTGCTGTGGCAATGGGATTGATGTGTAGAGGTCCCTTCCAATCCCTAATGTTCCGTGAATCTGTGACATCTTCTGGTAGTTTAAGAACATGGTTTTTCCTTCATTAGCTTGGATTTATTTTTTAAAAATTCCTCCTTCCTGCACTTTTTGCAGTTGTGTCCCTCTAGCTATCTTGTTCTAATGGCATTCACTTCATGTCCAGGACCACCCTGAAAACACAGGTGATTTGGTCTCATGGTGTGTGAATCAGTTTACAAGGAACGTGGTTTCCTTGACATACAGGAAACTTTATCAATGCTAACAGAGCACTGGGAGGTCAGATCCTGAAGTCAGGTGAGCTTTAAAGACCACCTTATTACTCATTTTCATAATCATGTCAGTGTTGCTCAGTGATTCATTCATCTAACCCTGCAGCTTGTGTTCAAGTTCAGTACTAGAGCATCACTTGGCTGTGAAGGTTTTCATGGTCTAGGAAAGTTGAGTGTAAGTGGGAGTGCATTTTACCTGATGTTTCTTGCTTTCAGGATGTTCTGAGAAGGCTGTTAACGTACTGTGGTTGAGCAGAAGAGAGTGAGTTCAGGTTGTAGAAATGAATGAGTAATGAGAAGAAAAGCTGAAAGTCAACTACTATCACTTGCTTTTTGTTCTAAGGGCATGTATCGAAGGGGAGATTCCAGCCCTTGCAGAACCCCTTTTCACACCTCTCCCCGTGTCACTTTTATAATGAAGCAGGTGATGGAAAGTCTTGCTGCCTGGTACCATCACTGTACTGAAAGGCCAGCAGTGCTTGAGTGAGGTTTTGTCAGAGAATAAATATTATGAGGAGAGATTGAGAGAGTTTGGGCTGTTTAGTTTGAGAAAGAGAAGGCTTAGAGAAGACCTCTTCGCTCTCTACAGCTATCTGAAAGGACATTGTAGAGTTGTTGGTGCTGGTCTCTTCTCACAGGTGATTAGTGAAAGAACCAGAGGGAAGGGCTTCAAGCTTCAACAGGGGAGGTTTAGATTGGACATCAGGAAGAGATTCTTCATGGAGAGAGTGGTCAGGCACTGGAATGGGCTGCCCAGAGTGTTGGTTGAGTCCCCATCCCTGGATGAGTTTTGAAGTCACTTAGATACAGTGTTGGGGGATCTGGTTTAGAAGTGAACTTGTAGAGTAGAGTTGGTGGTTGGACTCGATGATCCCAAGGGTCTTTTTCAACCTGAATGATCCTATGATTCTGTGTGAAAGTAAACCCTCTGCCTAGCTAAGGAGGCATCCAGCAGCATGGCTATGTTGCCTCCCTCAGGCATGATGTGGGCAGGCCTGGAAATGCTTCCATGTAAAAACCATCCCAAATGGGTTTCTTGAGGACCAGACTTGGTCTAGTGGGAAAAATGCTGTGATGAGGGCAGCTGTTCTCGGACAACCTACCAAGTAAATACTGCATATTGTGACCACCAGCAGTTGCAGCTGGGTCATGCAACCTCTTTGGGCTAAGAGTGGCTCTTGCCAAGAGATTTTTGACATGTTTTGATGGAAAGCAAATGCACGTAGTGGGAAGGCTTTAAGTAAACTGAGCTGACATCAAATAATCAAAACCACTTAACACTGTGACACAAAGTGACAGCATCACAGGATTTCAAAAATAAAGCTGACACTCTGTCCTGTGCATTAGTAGAAACAAGAATGACCATCACCGTGGTGTGGGTTGATCATGGAGTGCCAGGAGTTCCTCTCAGTGGCTATGGGGTTGCCCCATTGTTTTAAATGAAGATGTGGTTTTGTATACAAATGCACAAACCCTTGAAAAGAGAAACTGTTTCACAAGTGTCTTGTAGGGGAGGCTCACAGTGGAGGAGTAGCTGGGGTTATTTGCCGTAACGATCACTGTGCTTCTCAAAGGCTCTGTGTGCCGAGAGAGGGTTTGTGATTGGAGCCTTGCTAGGCACAGCCTACCCTTGTTTAATAAGTGTATCCCCAAATGGCTGTAAGGGGAGGCTTAGGTTCAGATTCCTGTTGAAGTTACGCATCTGAGACCTCTCCATGTACATTTTTCCCAGAGGAAAGAGTCCATATTATTTCCTTTAAGAAGTTACATAGGATATATGCTGTTCACAACAGCTGCTTCTTGCAAGAATCTTCATTTTTTTTAACATTACTTTGCCAGAAAATATTAAAGTACAAACATTAAGCACTTGTAGTGGTGTGTTCAGCTCAGCAGGATGCTGCATTGCTGCCAGCATGGAAGGAGGCAGAATAACAGAATTCTGTAGCAAATAAGATATTCATCTTTAATGTGCAAAAAGAAGGGTGATAGGAAGAAGATCATGGCCTGATCTGGCAATGCTCACAAGCACCTGTAAAGACTTTGTGAGTGTTGGGGCTGTACTGAGTTTCTAAGCAGTATCTTCCTGTTCCAGGGTCTTAAGAAAATAATAGCAGTGAGGGAGCCAGCTCAAGTGATTATGCACTGGTGCGCACAGTGCTGGCCTTACTAGCACCGTAGTAAATCTTGGTTATCATCTGTTTGATCAGGCAGATGGAAAAGGATTTTATCCTGCACTACACACACAGGGTCTCGAAGCTAATAGTAGGTTGAAGACAAGGATAAGTAGTTCCACAGACCCTGGAAGATCTGATAATTGCTTATCAACAAGTGGCTAAATGACTTCAAGGGAGATAAATGAGGATGTAGGTGAATAGGCTTCTGAAAGGTCAATGTTCTTGAAGTTTTCATGGGGTCTTGGGTTGTTCAGACAACACTGGCTCTTTCAGAAGTCACTTGCTAGTGTCAGAATAGTATTTTAGAGAGGGTAATGAACCCTTGAGGAGGAGGAAGGGTTTATTAATAGCAAAGATCTGAAAAAAAGAAAAAAGTGATAAGGCATTGAGGAAAGTTTATCTTTTCGTAGTTATGCTGTATTTAGGTGGACTTTCTGCTCTAGTGTCTGTGAACAGCCTGTGAGTATAAATGCTCCAGGAGAACGTGGTATTTCAAGGCAAAATAGTCTGATATTCCAGGCTTCTGTGAGCTCATGGGGTATATATAGTAGAAGATAGCTCTGACTGTGTCATTGCCACTGGTTGGATGACGTGGCATCATCCGGCATTGCCCTACAACATGTTCAGGCCATGGAGGTGTGATGTGTGGGTATACAGTAAATGCCTATTTAGAGCCTGGCTTTACATTTGGGCATAGGAAAATGGAGTGTTCCATTTTGGTTTACCTAGGGTTTGGGACTGTAGGGTGGTGTGGGAGTACACTGAGCATTTAGCAAAGGGAATCCAATGAAGTGCTAGAAAGTCACCATAGAAACATTCATGTATTGAGAGTATGACAGAACTGTTTCTACAGAGACTTCCTGAGGTTTTTAAAAACTGATGCTTCTCAGAAATAGTGGAGTGTGACCAAATAATTGAAACAGGGAGATTCATAGTGTAAGATACTTGGATTGCTTGGGTGTGTGGAGGAGTGTAGACACTTTTGGATCAAATCCTCTACTGTAGTGGACAAATATGTCACATACTTCCCTTAATTTTACCAAGTTGTAGTGTGAAAGCAGTTAGACCCAGGCTCCCAGTACTGCTGATTCCTCAGAACCTCTGGGCTCTGATGACTGAAGACCACCTTCTCCTTTCTACTGTAGAGGTACCCATGGTTACTTGGGGCTGTGTAAACAACTTCTTTGACTTCGTGGTGCTTCACTATGATGGTGAAGGGCCTGGAGACTAAATCTGATGAGGAAAGACTGAGAGAGCTGGGGCTCTTTAGTTTGGGGAAAAGGAGGCTGAGAGGAGACCTCATGACTCTCTACAGCTACCTGAAAGAACATTGTAGAGAGGTCGGTGCTGGTCTCTTCTCACAAGCAATTAGTGATAGAACAAGAGGGAGTGGGTTCAAGTTACAACAAGGTAGGTTTAGACTTGATATTAGGAAGAGTTTTTTCACAGAAAGGGTGGTCAGGCACTGGAATGGAGTTCCCTGGGGAGTGATTGAGTCACCATCCTTGGATGTTTAAACATCGTTTGCTTGAGGTGTTGAAGGATCTGGTTTAGAGGTGAACTTGTAAGGTAGAGTAGATGGTTGGATTCGATGATCCCAGGGATGTTTTCCAACCAGAGTGATTCTGTGATTCTCTACTTAGGAGTTATTTTGCTACCTTCATTTTATAAAGTTGAATCTCAGTTTGCTTGTTCTTCTAGATTATCCTTCTCAGCACTCCTTTCAATGTGAATTTCTCAGTCATGGCTGACTGGAACTGTGCACTTCTGTGCAGCCTTCCTCCCATCAGCCCATAGGTACCGTGTAGTCTCATAATGGACATGTTCAGTGGCCAACATGTTTTTCCGTCTAGCAAAACCTTTGAGATGGTTTGTATTTGGGTTTCTTGTAAAATGATCACTTTGTCAGACACTGAATTGCCTTCTACAAAAGGTCAGAAGGTCAGAATTGTTATTAGTTCGCATCTCCAGTGCTGTGAGGGAATATTAAGCATTAATTAACTATTATATCCTGTGCCAGTTCTTGCTCGCACAACGAAGCTCCTCGTGCTTACTGTCAGTTCCTGTAGTTCAGTTATATTTTGCTTCTCTCTGTCTTCAAAAGAGCAGGGAACTAAAAGAAAAAGCTTGTGGATGTCATTTGTACGTGACAACTGCCTAGTGAGTGCCATTGGCACTGCTGTGTGTGCTTGGCTCACGAGGACCGTTGGAAGCTCTAGTGTAGGTGCTTAGAGCACAGATGAGGAGCTCAAAGCTTACAGTTCTTTGCTGCACTGCAGTCTGCTGGAGCAGCAGGCCTTCCTGAGACTTCTGCTTCTACATAAAGTAATGCTGCAGACAAATGAAATGGGGTGGTTTGTCAGTAATTATTGATTGGCCTTGCTGTGGAGACAAATAAGCCTTGTACCTAGTTCAGAAACCACGTTTGGTCAGTATTGTTTTTAATCACTGACTATCTGTGTATTTGTAACAGCACATTGCTGGGGTTCTATTCTCCTCCCTTTCTGCTCTGCGCTGGTGAGACTGCGTCTGGAATAGCGTGTCCAGTTCTGGGCCCCTCAGTTCAAGAAGGGGACACAGAACTGCTGGAGAAAGTCCAGTGCAGAGCCACAGATATTATGAAGGGAGGGGAGCATCTTCCTGATGAGGAAAGTCTAAGGGAGCTGGGTCTCTTGAGCTTGGAGAAAAGGAGAATGAGGGGTGACCCCATTCATGTTGATAAATATGGAAAGGGTGGTTGTCAGGAGGATGGAGCCAGGCTCTGCTCAGTGTCATCCAATGATAGGACAAGGGGCAGTGAGTGTGAGCTGGAACATAGGAAGTTCCACATCAATATGAGAAGGAACTTCTTCATGGTGAGGGTGACAGAGCCCGGGAAGGGGCTGCCCAGGGAGGTTGTGGTGTCTCCTTCTCTGGAGACGTTTAAAACCTGCCTGAATATGTTCCTGTGCAGCTTGGTCTAGGGGATTCTGCTGTGCAGAGGGATTAGACTAGATGATCTTTTGAGGTCCCTTGCAATTCCTAATGTTCTGTGATTCTGTGACAGTAAGTAGTGTTTTGGCTTGTGTTTTCTTTCTAGAATTACTGAACTTTCAGGCAAATCTTTATAAAACTCATAGAGTAGAAAGAATGGTCTTTGGGTGGGCTCATGAACAAGCATGACTTGGATAAATCCTAACCGGAGGGAATCCAACTTGTTCATAAAAATGAAAATTAATTCCTCAGTTTTAGGTAACCTCCACTTTTCTGAGCTGTGGTGTCCTTGCAGGGGGATTTCTAATGTTGATTGTCAGTCATATCTGCTGCAAAGTAACATTGTGAAGATGAGGATGATTGCTTGGTTTTATATCTGCTTTCTGGCACTGCAGTATTTTGTTCTAAAAGCGTTCTGCATTCCTCTGGAAAAGGGAACAAAAGTAAGGTCATTTGTATAAGAAATGTGCAAGTGTGTTACCATAACGAACGGAGGACTTAAACTAGGCTGAGTGTTCACGTGTTTGGGTTTTGACATGTCTGCTAAGATGTTTCCCATCTCCGAGAGCTTTACAGAGAAATTCAGGACGAACAAGAGCAGATGACAGAAAGAACATATTCTTGTCTTAGCTCTGGCAATGGATAGAAGAGTGGCCACACAGAAACGATGGCCAGTGTCAAATTAGGAGACTGAATCAATTTGCCATGAATTTCCATCCATATCCCATAGATGTTAATGTTTATAGAATCGTAGAATCACAGAATCATCATGGCTGGAAAGGGCCTCCAGGATCATTAAGTCCCGCCCTCATCCCAGCATGTCCCTAACCCCTACATCATGGTGTTGTGCCTCAGAACGGCTCCTCAGCAATGTGACTGAGGAAACTGGAAACACCTGACTGAACGAGTGGGTAGAATTGAACTACAGTGAAGCCGCTCAGGATTTTGCTTCTAAGTTCAGAGGCATTGGGAATTGTTAAAATTATTTTTATACCTGGTCAAAGCAGGATCCTTTAGGGCCCTTGGCTGATTGTGTCTTCATCACTCCTCTCATTGACAGAGCTGGTCATCCTCCAGGAATTTCTTTTATTATTTCACAGTAAAATATTTAAGACATCGTTTTCATAAAACTTTTGCCAATAAGCTGCTTCTTGTCTTGGACAATCACTCAAAAGTATCCACCAGGCTCCCAGTGCTTCTCAGAATTAATGGCTTGACCCTGTTACGCAATTTATTCCTCAGTCATTTTTTCTTACTACCTTGGTGAGTCATTTATTTCCCATCTTGTTTTTTATCAAAATGACCCGTCCTGTATTTTTCTGGTTATTAGACTCGTGCTGGGTAATGGCAGTTTGCATGGTTTGACTTTCAGCAGCAAACAAGCACGTTCTAGTCTTTTTTGGTAAGTTCTCACAGGAGCTGTTTTGCTTTTGCATTGTGCAGGGACCAGTGCTACCTGATGCTGCACAGTTAGAAATGTGAAGCAATCTTCATCAAATGGTTTTGAGCAACCTCCAAGCAACATTCTGAAATTTGATTACACTGGGTTTTTTTAACCTTCCCCATCCCCAAATATTGCGAAGTTAATGAGGTTATAACTAAATCATTGTTGGGGTTTTTTTTGGTCTTAAAAATGACATGTTGAGAATTTGCAGCTGTAGTGTCATGTTCTCTTATTGCTAATTCTCATCGTAGATCGTGGTTTTCCTCACCAGCGCTCTTCCAAACTTGGAAGTAGGTGGATTTGTGCACTGTTTAATTGAATCAGTTGGAGTGAATGGCAGTGGGTCCCACTCTGCATGCCATCCTTGATCTGAATTTTGAAGCAGCACGCATGCTTCTAATACAGATTTTGTCTATGCTGTTATTTTAGTGCTATTTTTTAATGTAACATTTACAAAAACATTGGCAATCAAAGAACTTGTTACCATTTGTGCTAATTTCAGGAGATGATCACAGGACTATGTAATTAGCATTGATTAAACAAGGAGCTGAGTGGGGAGAGGCTACTTGTGAGATGGGAGAGCAGGACATTTTCACTGCTAGACAAGGACCACTTAACAGTATGTTAATGAATGAAGACAGCTGGAGAATTCATAAAGGGCAAATCAGATATGATTGCTTCTGTTACGAGGCAATAGGTAGGTCACTGGGCATTATAAGGTACTTAGACTGGTGTCCTGTTGTACTACGGGGAAAGTAGGAGATTTATGTAAGGAAATCCTGTTTCACAGCTCTAATAAGCTTGTTAATAACAATTCAGTCTGTCATGGCATTTAGAGAGGATTTCAGATTTTGTCATATAGAATGAGGAGAGAGACTCAAGTGGAAAAGGAAGAAAGATTTTGCAGTGAAGAGTTTTTTGAACAGCAGTGTAGGCTAGAATCACCCTTGGAGAGGCTTGCAGGGGCTGACACTTAAAGTCCAATTGCACAGTGCAAAGAAATGGTGGTTTAACTTGTGTTGCCTCTGTGCTGCCTGCCTGCCTGCCTCTAAATGGGGCTATATTGGCAGAGAAGCTGGTGGCGGGGATTGGGCAGGGGAGACAGTTTGCTTTCATCGGTACAACAGGCCATTGCTGCCTGAAATGGCATGTGCCAAAGTCTTCCTGAGCTCTCACATGAAACCCCTTGTGCAGACAACTCACAGAAGCTTGTGTTCTTCCTTTCCTGTTTTGCAGACAGTGCTGTGAGTGAGAATTGATGGGTGCAGGCCGTGTTTCTCACCTTGGCAGTCACCCACCTGCATGAGCTAAGCAGATTGATGCTGCCACCTGGAGAAGGGACAGAAATTTAGGGTGTTGGCATCTAGGAACCAGTTTAGCGAGTTCTGTATCCCCTTGCAGTCCAGTTCATGCTGTGCACTGGTGTGCCAAACTCATTCACACAGTGGGTTTGGGTTTCTCAGCTGGTTACCATTTGGGTGATTCCATTCTGAATGTAGTGGTCTGGAAGCCTTTGAAGAATCCTGTCACCCAAATGAGCAGAGTACTTAGATCATCTAATTTCCCATCTAATCCTTTTCAAACTTGACTCCCTGCAATTCATTGGGAGAGCTGTTCAACTTCCTACTCTGCCTTTCTCCTCAGACCCAACACCTCAAGGTTAGGGAAAAACCCCAAGTCTACTTTGTCTTCTGTAATTGTCATCAGAAGAACTTGTCGATAAGGATGGATCTTTCTGATGTATGTTGCTTCTGGAACTGAGTATTTGTATAATCTGTACCTTTGTGAAAGTCTCATCACTTGTTTGCCATCATCATAACAACATCTGGATGCATCTGCACGAAAACCTGACTGCAGAAGTTGCTTTTATTTGCCTCTTTGATAAAAAAAAAAAAAAGTGATCAAAAAAGCCCATTTTGATTCATGTCCAAAACCACAATTCTGGCAACTTAAATGAGTTCAGTGGTGGTTACAGTTTTTTACTTGTTGGTCTATCTGGGGTATGATGTGGCATCAGTGAAACAGGCATCCTTCAGTAGCTGGAGAGCAACGTGAAGAAAACCTCTACGTATTCCTCCTGCATTGTCCCCTTGTACTCAGCACTGGTGAGTACTGGGTCCAGTTTTGAACACTTCAGTACAAGGGAGACATTGAGGTGCTGGAGCCAGTGCAGAGGAGGGCAACAAAGCTGGTGAAGGGCTTGGAAAAGAAATCTTTTGGGTTGGGGCTGTTTAGTTTGAGAAAGAGAAGGCTTAGAGAAGACCTCATTGCTCTCTACAACTACCTGAAAGGACATTGTAGAGTTTGTTGTTGGTGGTCTCTTCTCACAGGTGACAGAACCAGAGGGAAGGGCTGCAAGCTTCAACAGGGGAAGTTTAGATTAGACATCAGGAAAAAATTCTTCCTGGAGAGAGAGTGGTCAGGCCCTGGAATGGGCTGCCCAGGGTGGTGGCTGAGTCCTCATCCCTAGATGAGTTTAAAAGTCACTTAGATACAGTGTTGGGGGATCTGGTTTAGGAGTGAAGTTGTAGAGTAGGGTTGATGGTTGGACTCGATGATCCCAAGGATCTTTTCCAACCTGAATGTTTCTATGATTTTATGATTCTATATATGAACAGTTTCACAGCTTGAGAAGAGTGGAGGAAATGCAAGTTTTTTGTTCTAGACTTTTTGTGGCAGTTCATTTTCTCATGATTAACTCAGGCTTTTTGAATCTCAGCACCAATTTTGTGTGTCTGAAACCCCTTTCTAGACTTTGCCTACAGAAGGCAAAGGCTGTTTTTTGTTACAACCTGATTTCAGTGATATAGCAGAGAATATCTTTGCTGTTGTGTCCGTATCACCTGCTAATTTGTAGACTGTACAATGTATTGATGTGAGTGAGTGCTCTTAAGTTTATTCTAGATTGCTTGTGCATAGACGTGCTGAGCTTTCTGCCTTGGATTTCGCTGAAGGAGGAAGTCTCAGAGCTGTGGAGACAGTGGTGCATTTTTGATCCAGTTCCAAGTAAGGTCTTTTACTGAAAACTCCTTCATGAAAAGCCATGCTGGTAATAGATATTGACTGTCATCTTCACTGGTTTTTTTTTTGTCTTTTCTTTGGTTTGGTTTTTTTATTGCTTTCTTGAAGGAAGGTGATCAGATTAATTGGGGCTGTTCCCTAACTGTAGTAGAAGCATGGGTGGTGATACACGTTAAAGCATGAACTAACAGGAACCTGCTAGATAAACATTTAATTTCTGCCTGCCTACTTCACTTTTAAGTCCCAGAAGATCAACTTTCTATTATCACTGAACCTCATTATAGTTTTATCTCTGGTCTTATAATAAAATCAGAAGCATTAAGTAACTAGAGCTGTCTAAGGCTACTTATGATCGATTCAGGTAACCACTAATTGCAGTTTGCCTCCCAAATGCTGTGGAAGTTGAAGGTCTTTTGCTGTATGTGGTGGTCAGATATCTTCTGAGATACTGCGTGTAGAAAGTTAATAGCAACTGGGGTTATTTAATATCCTAAATAAGGATACAGAGGAGGAAGTGGAAAGCAATCTGGCAGAGTCTGCTGTAGCTGCTGGCATGGTTTTGTTATAAATTAACTGTATCACAGGGAATTAGGGAAAAAAGAGTTGCAAATGTTCCTATGACTTGGAAAGTGAATTCAGATTTGCTTGTACATGTGACTTTTCATGTTTTCCATGGAACAAGTTTGTGTGGTTCCAATTATTCACTTAAGTGCCATATTATTATTTTCAGTTTCCTGAGTGCATGATTTATGTAACTAGGACTATTAAAGCCAAATGCTCGAATTGAAATTCACTGCACATTGATTAAATTGGCTGTATGTATTGCTTAAGTTAAATAAATTACATATGTTAAAAAATAAACGGCAAGCTATGACTATAATAGTTACAATTTGCAATTCGAATGACCTATAAACCAAGAATTATTTGCCAACAAAACGTTTGAACTTTGAATAATGAATACATTAGAGAATTTCACGATGTGTTCATCACAATTAATGAACAAGGGAAAAATACACATCAAGTATCACGTATTTGTTCAGTGGCAAATCATATTCGCAGCAGGTTATTTGGAAAGTCCAGCTGGATGTGAAGATTGCAGGAATGGGTAGGGTGTGATGGAATGAGTTTCAGAAGCAGCTCACTGTGCACGTACTTTAATGACTGTTGGGTAATCTTGAGGAAGGAACATGTGAGAACTTGTCACCTTTGTAGCAGTCCACCGATGATGTTGCATGTAGTAAGGTTTTGAGAAGGTTGGCTTTCTGCATGTGTGCATCTTCTTTTTGTGAAGCAAAAGACAGCTATGACTGTAGTCACATTACATCCGTGGAAGGTTGTGATGATGTGGTTGAAATGTTCACTCCTCTTTTGCTTCAGAATTGAAACACAATCCGGACTGAATCTTGCCTTGATGCTGCTTTCCTCTTCTTGACAAACATGTTGATCTTCCTATGTTTGACTGTCCAAGTGCTGGTGGGGTCCAGGATTGCTTTGCTCACCAGTAGGATTGCAGCTCTTCTGGGAGGGGGAAAGTTCTGTACTGGAGCTTTTTGAAAGCAGCTGGTAGCTAAGGGGCTTGGGCTTTTTTTTTATTCTGAAAGTCAGTCTTTGAGATGCTTCCAGTTCAGTATCTGCAGTCAAAGTGAAGTACTGGAATGTCTAGACAAAGGGATAGGTCTGGCTTCATAAAGCTCTTCACTGTTTGCTCTTGTCCTGTTGAAAACCAAATAGTACTGTAAAACCTGTGGGCTACTGAACTTTTAGTCTGATGAAAAATTTTACAGCAGACAAAGCTAATCAAGCACAACCTGTGTTCCCCCAACCCCCTGAATCCAACCCAAGCTAATTTTTTACAGACTGGCTTCCACATGTCAACAATCCATTAATTTTCAAGATGCTTTCTCCCCTTCTCTCAGAGTAACTTGTTGTGTTTCATAAACCTTGCTAACAGTTCATGTGTATAATAACAACAGCACTAATGGAAGGTGTAGAGTTGTATTTTAATGTGTTGACAAGGCAGCTCCATAGCAAAAAAATCAGTGGTTGGACATTTGAAAAAGACACAGTAAGAGATTTAGTGTTGAGCAGACTTAACAACAGATTGTGTGGGGAACGTGAATGGGCTTACCTCTAATGATTGCATTAAGGGAAAAAGACCATGTTAGTGAGGAATAGTCAAGTGTGGATGTTAAATTGTGGATGGTAAGTTATTTTGTCTTAGCCTTGCAGAGAAATCTCTGTGCATTACTGCAGATATGGTGTTACTCATCAGTTTCCATCAGTCCTCATTAAGTTCTGGGAAAATACAAAAGGCAAGGTTAGTTCCAGTTGGTTGAGGACTTGTGCCTTCAACATTTCTTTCCTATTTAATTCACATTCAACTTGAAATATATTCATTCACAGTGGGGAGACAGAGGTATGCCAGCATGTTAGCTGGATCAGTTTATTTAATAATTCTTTTTGTTATTTCTTGCTTTCTATTAATGCACTTGCTGCTTTTGTGGTGTTTTTTTTTTTTTTTAAATTTTAAAAAACCTTCCCTGTGTGTTTGGGTTTTTTTATCTTCTCCCACCTAGGGTGGAAAAGCAGGGTATTGTGTCAGTCCTGGAGTTTTGATAGTGCTGTGGAATTGCCTGTAACAGTCTGGGCTTGTGCAGTTATCCAGGAACAAAAGATAACAGAATTAGAGAATTGTTTAGGTTGGAAAAGATCTTCAAGAGAATCTTCAATCACCAACCCAACTGTCCCAATCCTACGGCTAAACCCTGTCCCTAAGCTCCTTATCTACACAACTTTGAAATATATTCCAATCACAGAACATTAGGGATTGGAAGGAACCTTGAAATATCATCTAGTCCAATCCCCCTGCAACACCAGGATCACCTAGATCCAGTCATACGGGAAGGTATCCAGGTGGGTTTTAAAGGTCTCCAGAACCTACCTGGGCAGTCCCTTCCAGTGCTGTCACCCTCACTGGGAAGAAGTTCCTTCTCAAATTGATGTGGAACCTCCTATGTTCCAGCTTACACCCGTTTCCCCTTCTCCTGTCATTGGATGCCACTGAGCAGAGCCTGGATCCATCCTCCTGACACCCACCCTTCACATATTTATCAACATTGATGAGGTTCCCCCCCCGTCTCTTTTTCTGTAAGCTAAAGAGACATAGCTCCATCAGCCTTTCCTCATCAGGAAGATGCTCCACTCTGTATGATTCAACCCCTTCCCTGGGCATCCTATTCCAAGGCCTGATGATTCTTTCAATAAAGAAGTTTTTTCTAGTGTCTAATTTAAACTTACTCTGGCACAACCTGAGTTCATTTCCTCTTGTCCTGTTGCTCATTGGCTTGTGAGAAGAGACCAGCTCCCACATCTCTACAGCCTCCTTTCAGGTAGTTGTAGATAGCAATAAGGTCTCCCGTCAACCTCCTTTTCTTCAGGCTAGATCTCCCCAGCTCCGTCAGCTGTTTCTCATAAGGCTGAGGTATTCCCCACACTCTTTTCTGCATTCTTTATGTCCTATTTTCCACCCCTGCCACAGCTTCCACAAAGAGCGTTGTGGCAAGTCTAAAACCCAGCTTTGTTGTTGGAAGTGTTACTGAGATTTTAAAAGAAGATCAGAGATGTGCAAATGGAGAGCAGTGCCAGAAACGTGCAGTGCAGTATGTTATGGGTAGTGTTTTTATTTTCTCTTTACTTCCATTATTTCCCTCAAGTAACAGTGTTGCGGGAGGAGCGAGTTAAGTGCTTATTTTTTAAAGTTTTTCTTTAGAACTGCACTTTTGCTGGCTCTGCAAATTGTGCATTTTTAAATGCTATTGCAGCCCTCTTACAGTGAGGTGAATTGTGTTTCTGTCCTGTGAAGTGCTCCATGCCTGGCTCTATTTGTTATCTTTTACCTTTGTGAAAGTGCATTTGAATAACAGAATCTGCAAATACAGCTCGGGAAGAAGAGGACACTATATGCATATGAACAATTCTGAAGGAGCTCTTGTAGAACACTTCCCTTACTGTAAAGAAACCAGTGATCAGATACATTCTGAAGTCGAGTATATCAGTGGCAGTCGACTACTCTGAATTTCGAGCCATAAAGCAACTTGCCAGTCAGCAACTGGTCTGTGATGACACTTCCATGGGGTCTTGTTGCCCCTATTATATTCAAATTGTGCTACCCTGACAGTAATGGTGTGTGGTGAAGATTAAGCAGACTCAATGTTTAAATTAGAAATTAATGTTGTTACATTTAATTAACTATTATAATTTATAAAGTGTATACGGTGTCAAACATACAAAATGAAAACAAACGACCATCTGTAGCTATTTAGCATCTCATCTGTGATTTAAAAAAAGTAAATTAAAAGGGACAACTTTATCTTGCAATATTACCTTTGAGGTAGCAGGTCATCCTTGAGATCCAGCTGCCAGATAGGGAAAATATAAAACTTCATGTTCATGTCCTACCTAAGGCTCCTCTAACAATGGAGCTAACTCTATGATTCTTAAGAGAAAAATTCATTTTGACAGAATTTCACAGGTAATAATCACAGAATCACAGAACATTAGGGATTGGAAGGGACCTCAAAAGATTATCTAGTCCAATCCTTCAGCCACAGCAGGGTCACCTAGACTAAGTCACACCAGGAACATGTGCAGGTGGATTTTGAACATCTCTAGAGGACGAGACTCCACAACCCTCTTGGGCAGCCCATTCCAGTGCTCTGTCACCCTCACTGTGAAGAAGTTCCTTCTCATATTGTTGTGGACCTCCTGTGTTCCAGCTCACACCCATTGTCCTTTGTCCTATCATTAGATGACACTGAGAACTGGCTCCATCTTCCTGACACCCACCCTTCACATGTAAAGAAAGATGTTTTGCTGGGTAGCACTTCCTGTTTGCAAAGGTGGTCTCTCTTGGAGCTCATTCGACTCAATAGAGAAGCCTTTCTGGTAGTTTTACTTTGTTTAGACTGTGTTCAGGTAGCTCTTGTGTCTGAGTTAACAGAGGAACCAGGTGCATGCTCCAGGCAAATCTCCTTCCAGGTAGTTGTACCACTGATAGGAATCCAGAAGGTGCTCATTAGAGTGAAAGCAATTGCTGTGTTATTCCTGCCCATAAAAGAGGTGATTTGATCCACCTCAGCAGAAAAAGATCTAGCTTGTGCTTTTTGTGCTAATTTTATAGCAAATGCTTTGCTTTATGTAACAGCTCCAGGTACTGCAGGTTTTTAAATGTTCTACAACTAGATATTGAATTGCTCACCTCTGAGAGAGCAGAGAGACAAAGTCTGGACTCTCCAAGAAGAGGGTGACTTGGGGGTAAAATGCCAAAACCAGATCCCACTGCTGGCAAGGGTGCTTAGAGCTGTGCTGAGGATGAGCCAGAAGGTCCTACTGTGAGCTGTGCACCTACTCTGTCAGGTAACCACCTTGCATGGCTGGATCAGTCACTGTCAGCACTTCTGTGTTATGAGACCTATTGCAAAGAGCCTTTTCACTACAGGCAGCTGCCTGCTTTTCATGTTTTTATACTTTCTGGAGATGTTATAATCTTTTAAGTCCTGTATGAGATTTAAGAGTAAGGATAAAGGATGATCTCTAAGCCAGGTCTGCTGCTTCCTATAAAATGCAATCTTACTTCAACCAGTCAGCTAATCTAAATTGCTTGAGACTGCCAAGTATGTAGTTGGAAAGAGCAGGTAGTTTAAATCTCTGAAAGTACAAAACCCAACTTGACGCGGAAGTTACAGAATTCACTGCGCTGTCCAAAAGAGTGTCACCGTAACTGTGAAGAACTGCTTTGTGTGCTGATGCCTTCTAAGTACATCTGCTCTGCGATTGTCCCTCCGTGATGACAGGTTTGAAAAAAAAAAAAATCCTTTGCCTTTGGAGGTTTTTGTAAGCGAGTGAAATACGTTGGGATCTGCCCCTCTGTGAACAAAGTGTAGCAGTGCTGGCACCTTGACTGGGCTGTCGCATCCATTAGGTAGCACGTAAGCAGAGCAGTGCAGGAATCTCAGGGAACTTTAGCTTGACAAAGACATAAACAGTAATGTCAGCAGAAGCAAATCTTCCCACCTCTTAACTTGCCTGACCTCAAAGGCGTTGGTGCTGGAGCTGAATTCAGCTTGAAGTCCACGTGCAGGTAGTTGTCTGCAGGACTGGAGTGCCTCTTGCTTGCTTCTTCACGGCTTTCCCCCTGGCAGAGCTTGTGATGTGTGCCCAGGGGTATGTATCCTGTCAAGGCAACTTTGCATTCCTTTCCTTTCTCCTTTGGGCATGTTTTCTGAAACTGTGCTTGTTGGTATGCTCAGAGACTAACTTCTGTTGTGAGTGTTTCTTCATGTGATTATTTATACGTTTTCCTCCCTTTGCCAGCTCTCACAGATTTTTCACAGAATCACAGAACATTAGCAATTGGAAGGGACCTCAAAAGATCATCTAGGCCAATCCCCCTGCCATAGCAGGATCACCTAGATCAAGTCCAGGTGGGTTTTAAATGTCTCCAGAGAAGGAGGCTCCACAACCCCCTGGGCAGCCTCTTCCAGTGCTCTGTCACCCTCACCATGAAGAAGTTCCTTCTCATATTTATGTGGAACCTCCTATGTTCCATCTTACAGCCATTGTGCCTTGTCCTATCATTAGATGATACCTAGAAGAGCCTGGCTTCTTCCTCCTGACACCCACCCTTTGCATATTTGCAGACATTATTGAGGTCACCCCTCAGTCTCCTCTTCTCTAAGTGAGACCCAGTTTGCTCAGCCTTTCCTCATAAGAGAGGTGTTCCACTTCCTTCATCATCCTTGTTGCTCTTGACAGACAGTAGTTGTGAAGTGTTTCGCTTTCCACGCTACTTTCTGTCTGTCAATGTATTGGTTATGGAGCTCTGCCGAAACCAGTCTCAAAAGGCAGACTGTCACATTTCTCGAAAGATAAAACATCTCTAAGGGTAGAAAGAATTCAGGGACACAAGCTGATAGTCAGGAGCAGCACCGTGACTCTAATGTTTTCTGGCTAAGTTCAGTGAGTGAGTCCTTAAATGGGCAATTGAATTGATGAAAGGCTTCCAGTTCTCCAAATTATGCTTGGTTTTTTTCCCCATAAGTACGAGTCAGGATAGTTTAAGCAAAAATTAAGGAAAAAATTCAGGAGAGAGACATTCCCAAGCACTTTGAAAATCCATCTTACACTAAAAACTTGCCATATGTTAGTTCACATGTGCCATTTGTCTGCACACAGAATCCCGTAGCCCAGGAAGTGTTATCTGCAACAGCCCCTTGTTTTCCAGGTAAGGGTTTGTAAATATTTTTAGAATATGTCTCACTGCTTCATGACTCATTCCCCTTACGATCTTTGGTATTTTTCCCATTTGTGATTGTGTAGCATCCCTGCAGCATATGGTCACCTGGGAAAGGATTATTAAGGAAAAAAAGCGAGGGACCTTAGCTATTTTTAATTACTTTTGTAAGGTAGACTTGTTGAAGAAGAGCCACATCAAAGCAATATTTTTCCATCTACTGCTTTACATAGACCAATCTCATTGTTCATGCTTTCCAGGCTGTATCGCTCTGTTGTATCTTTATCACTGAATTGTAAACTATGTGTGGCATGTTCTGTGCTTATGTGTGCGCTTACACAGTGCCAAGTGCAAGACGGTGATGGCCTGTGACTTGGATCATTAGGTGCTATGATAATACAGTTTGTAAATAAAGCAGATTTACCAGGAACTAAAAAATTCCAGCCATAGGTTTAAACCTAGACCTGATTAGGAACTTGCTCTGTCGTCACTAGCATCTTTTTTAGAAAACTCAGAAGGTAGCCGTGTTGTTCACACATTTAGCAGATACATGATGCCTTTCAGAAAATGCAGATTGTTCCCTGAGATGGGTAACAAATCTCTTGTGTGTTCAACAAAATTTAGACAGTATATGGGTGACTTCAAATTGCCCATGAATTCAAGTACTAGTTCATTTATATATGATGCGTGAAGCTCAACTCATCTGTACACTCTGGCCATGAATCAGTGCCAGGGAGCACATATGGAATGTTGTCAGTGAGGATGTATGTACCTGTACCATTTCAGGTAGGCTGAAATGAAGGAATCAGGTTGGACTCTGTGCACCTCTGAAAAAAATAATGCCTGTATCTGGGTTGAATTTTTGATGTTTGAGGCTGGAACAAGTAATTCAATGTGGCTGACAAGTTCTTTAATCTTGCTTCCATGCTTAAATTCACTCCCTAAATGTATATATGTGTATGTTGAGTATTCACGGAATCACAGAATCATTCAGGTTGGAAAAGACCCTTGGGATCATCAAGTCCAACCATCAATGCTACTCTACAAGTTCACCCCTCAACCAGATCCCCCAACACCACATCTAAGTGTCTTTTAAACTCATCCAAGGATGGTGATTCAGCCACCACTCTGGGCAGCCCATTCCAGTGCCTGACCACTCTCTCTGGGAAGAATTTTCTCCTGATGTCCAATGTAAACCTACCTTATTGAAGCTTGAAACTTTTCCCTCTGGTTCTGTCACTAATTACCTGTGAGAAGAGACCAACGCCAAAATCTCTACAATGTCCTTTCAGATAGTTGCAGAGAGCGATGAGATGTCCCCTAAGCCTCTTCTTCCTCAAACTAAACAGCCCCAACTCTCTCAATCTCTGTTCATAAGATTTGTTCTCCAGGCCATTAACCAGCTTTGTTGTCCTCCTCTGCACTCACTCCAGCACCTTGATGTCTCCCTTGTACAGAGGTGCCCAAAACTGAACACAGTACTCAAGGTGCAGCTCAACCAGTGCTGACTACAGGGGACAATCACCTCCCTACTCCTGCTGGACACAGAGTTTCTAATACAGGCCAGGATGCCATTGGTCTTCTTGGCTACTTGGGCACACTGCTAGCTCATATTCATCCTCCTTTCAATTAGAACCCCCAGGTCCTTTTCTGCCAGACTGCTTTCCAGTCACACTGCCCCAGGCCTGTAGTCTTTTATGGGATTGTTGTGACCAAAATGCAGGACCTGACACTTGGCACTGTTGAAACCCTCAGCCCATCCTCAGCCCATCAATAGACTCTGTCAAGGTCCCTCTGAATAACCTTACTACCCTCCAGCACATCGACGCTCTCTGCCAACTTGGTGTGGTGTGCAATCTTACTGAGGGTGCACTCAATCCCCACATCAAGTTCACTGATAAAGACGTTGAACAGGAGTGGCCCCAGCACTGAGCCCTGGGGGACACCACTTGTGACTGGCCTCCAACCGGACTTAACTTCATTGACCACAACTCTTTGGATGCAGCCATCCAGCCGGTGTTCCACCCAGCAGAGTATGTGCCTGTCCAAGCCATAGGCAGCCAGCTTACTCATGAGGATGTTGTGGAGGACAGTGTCAAAGGCCTTACTGAAGTCCAGATAGACCACATCCACAGGCTTTCCCTCATCCACTAAACATGTCACCTTATCACAGAATGAGATCAGGTTTGTCAAGCAGGATCTGCCTCTCATGAACCCATGCTGGCTGGGCCTGATCGCCTGGTTGACCTTTAGTTGCTCCATAATGACTCTCAAGATGATCTGTTCCATAACCTCCCCTGGCACCGAGGTGAGACTGAAGGCCTGTAGTTGCCAGGATGCTCTTTCCAGACATTCTTAAAGATGGGCATCGCATCTGCCAGCCTCCAGTCCAATGGGACAACCTTAGTTAACCAAGATTGTTGAAAGATTATGGAGAGTGGATTGGCAACCACATCCGCCAGCTTCCTCAGTACTCTAGGGTGTAATCCATCTGGCCCCATAGATTTATGAGCATCCAGCTCATGATGTAGGTTCATAACCATTTCCTCATGGATTATGAATAGACTTTTCTGAGAAAAACAGATTTCATTCACAATTTAATTTTATTTATACATATGCTTAGTGCAATTTAAAATGCACACTACTATTACAGTGTAATGTTCATGAAATAATATTCCATGTACTTAAATACTGATTTTTCTACTTTAAATAATTCTGGGTTATGGCTGCAATTTTTTACTTCCACCCAAACTGCTTTTAGATTCCTTGCATGCATGTGGCATCACTCACCATTCTGTTTAAATAACCAGATTGGTGAAAATGTTTGATTGTTTAAAGCGTCTTCTCTTTATAAAGAATTAAAGATCAAAGCTGGAAAACTGGCCATCCAAGCTCAGTCACTCCCATGTATTTTGTTAATTTTTCCTGGTTAATGATAGTTAGATAACTTATTTCCTTGAAGCACTGTAGCTCTGTCTGTGAGCTGTTGACATCAAGTGAAGATCGATTAAAAATGAATAAATAAATAAAATGGTTGTTCTCCGTGCCTGCTTCAATTCGTATCTACCTCAAATTCTAGCCCTTTGTCTGAGAGTCTGTGCTAGTTTGAAATTTTATGTGATGTTCAACTTGCAATTCCAAGCTGAGCTTTTGCAGTTCTATGAACAGGAAAGGATTTGGAGCTTGTGGCTTCAGGTTTCCAGCTCCTCCTTCTTCTTTGCTGCACTTTCAGTCTGTGTTTGGAGAAAGCACATGTCTCAGTTCTGGGCAGAGCAGCTATCTTGTCCTAGGAACATGGTGAATGGAGAGAGAGAGAGTAGTACCTCCAGGATCAGTGGAAGGAAGATATCATCTGAATTCCACTGTTTGCTGAAATGGAGAGAGTTCTTCCCTCAATTGTGGCCATAGGAATTGGCACACTGGAAATTAAGGACTAGCTTGGAAGCAAGTGGAACAGAGAACTGGACTTTAAAATGCGCTCTGATGCTGATAGAAGTGTGCACAGACTGAATGGACTTCCAGCAAGAACTGCTGGAAGTTTCTTCCCTTTGAGGGGTTGGAGATAGCAGTTTGGCCCAGTTATGTAAGAACATGGGATTAATCTCTGTATGCGTACGTCTTTGTGTGAGTTTTTCTGTGAGATCAGCTCAATGTGTCCTTGTTTTTCCCCAGAAAGTTAATATTGGTTTTTCTTGGGATTTATCAGCCATTTTTGAATCCTCCTTATTGTTTTTTGTGTTTTGGCCCATTAACTAGTTAATTTTGTCTCAGTATAAACCCTTGACAAGTCTGAAACTGGCTGAATCTGTCTATCAATTAGGCTGCCAGTGTTTAGAACAACATTCGTGGGATAATGGTAATGAAGGACCACAGTCATGGCTCCAGGGGAACATATGGACTTCTCAGCCTGCCTTAGGAGCGGCCAGAAGGAGGAGTTTCGGTGGGGCTTTTAAACGGAGCCAGAGCAACAGGACTTCACTTCCCAGCCTGCCTTAGGAGCGGCCAGAAGGAGGAGTCTTGGTGGGGCTTGGCTTCCAGTATTTAAGGCCAAGAGCTTCTAGGGAGCACGGTGATCAGGAGTAGGCACACAGGATTGTAACTGGATTATAGAGAGGCAGTTTGTGTGGCAGTTTAAGCAGGTAGGGTTGCAGACACCATTTTGTGTTGCTAGGTGGTGTTTCCTTCTTGCTTTCAATCTACTGTCTTTCCCCTTGTTAGCAATGGGTGGGGTTAAACGATCGAGGGCTAAAACAGCTGCTACAAAGGATTCATTTGCCCAGACAATTCCCCTGACAATGGATGTGGCTGTTCAGACTCCTGACTGTAGGGAATGCCTGAGTCTTATGCCACTGCAGGA
>JAOXOE010000694.1:15733429-15747847 GCA_028565055.1 Phoeniculus purpureus
GTGTTCCTGTGCAACTTGGTCTAGGTGATCCTGCTGTGGCAGGGGGATTGGACTGGATGATCTTTCGAGGTCCCTTCTAATCCCTAAAGTTCTGTGATTCCGTGATTCCATGACACAAGAGCCATCTGCAAGATCTTCTCCCCCTTGCAAAAACTGCAGCTGCAATGGAATTATTGTTATTATTGAGGCTGGAAAAGACCTCTGAGATCAGAGGTCCACGATCAGTCCAGCCCATGACCTGGCATCACCACATCAGCCAGACCAGGGCACTAAGTGCCACATCCAGTCCGTCCTGAAACCCCTCCAGCGATGACGACTCCACCACTGCCCTGGGCGCCCCTAAGGAGCAAATTTTCAGGTCCTCATGAAAACTTTCAATTGCAAATAGAACTTTGACAAATAAATGCTTAAAATGAGATTTCTTACCATGAGAATAAAGAAATAGAAAACCCACATCCATCCCAGGTTCTCCTGGATCAAAGATACGAGATACTGCAAAGAAAGGGGAAAAGAGGAATTATTCAAACTGGGAAGAGCAGTGTGACTTTGAGGCAGCACTCTCTTACTCTCTAGAATCTGTGGGCTGTTAACGCCTCACACAGAGCTGATCACAAAACCTCTCAGCTGATCTTCTGTCAGGAGAGATGAGTCAGGGCAGCAGCCTTTCAGTGTAAAGCTCACAATCTCAGCAAAGCAGAGATACCATCCTGAAGCTTCACAGTGACTCAGAGCAGCATAAAGACAGAACTGAACTACATTTTCAAGGGAGACAAATTGACTCCGCTGAACACATGGATTTTGCACAGAACACCAGGACGTAAGTGGCTGTAAGTACTCTCAGAAGGACTAGAGACTCTGGAATGGCTTATAAATTACACAGGATGCACTTTCCCGAGTGCAACCACTAACTACTTAAGCCTTCGGCAAAGGCGGGACACTAGAGACTAGAGTCTGCTCTGACCTGTATCTCAGTTCAACAAGACCACACAAGCCAATGTAACCTCTGTTAGCAGATTTATGTTGTACAACGGCCTCCCTTCTTCCCTACCGGGTACACTGGTACCAAACAAGATCTGCATTTCTAACGTGCTCATCCCTGTTATTCACACATCCCCAGAGCGACATCACAGTTGTCTCTGCTGAAATAAATGCACTGCTAGAGCGGGAGGCGCGTGGAGTTTTTGGGAACTCGAGGCCCAGTTTTGATGATGATGTCAGTCTGAACGGTGTGTGTGGGGGAAGATGGAAACGCTGTGAACGGGAGAACAACACCGGGTGTCACAGTGCACTTCAAGAAGTCCACAAAGCATTTGTGATTTTCCATGTTTAATGGAGCTAAGCAGCATCTTCCCCGCACAATAAGGACTCAACGACTGTACTTATCAGGCACTCAGTCACAGAATCACCCTGGTTGGAAAAGACCCCTGGGATCATCCAGTCCAACCATCTACCCTACCTGACAAGTTCACCCCTAAACCACATCGATCAACACCTCATCCAAACCATCTTTAAACACATCCAGGGATGGCTACTCAACCACCAACCTGGGAAGCCCATTCCAGCGCCTGACCACCCTTTCTGGGAAAAACTTTTCCTAATATCAAAACCTATTCTGTTGTAACTGAAACCCACTCCCTGTTGTTCTATCACTAATTGCTTGTGAGAAGAGACCAGCACCAACCTCTCTACAACATCCTTTCAGGTAGCTGTAGAGAGTGATGAAGTGTCCTCTCAGCCCCCTCTTCTTCAAACTAAACAGCCCCAGCTCTTTCAGACTTTCCTCATAAGATTTATTCTCCAGGCCCTAAAGTAATGGCAAGTACAATCTCAAATGCCTTTCCAGAAAAGCAATGTGTGTGCCTTGCTGTGCCCTTGGGATTTTACCAGCACTAAAGGATACCTGGAATAGAACTGGCTCCAATCTCTCTGCTAAATCCCACCCCCCTCCCCAAAGCACCACTGTGTTCTACCACACAGGTAAGGTCTGTATGTGAGAAGAAATAAATGTCCCCAGCGGGCGCACTGAAGGCTTCCTTTTCTGCAACAGCCTGGCCTTCAGACCCCTGGCAGCAGACTGTAAGGACTACCAAAGCAAGCCGTGCTGGATTTACAAGGTGTGAAGGACATTCAGCGATAAAAAGGGGAACCACAAACAAGAGGAAATTTTCAATTACTTCATGAACCCTGTAACACTCAGAGCAGGTATTCACAGAACCACAGAACATTAGGGATTGGAAGGGGCCTCAAAAGATCATCTAGTCCAATCCCCCCGCCACAGCAGGACCACCTAAATCAAGTCACACAGGAACATCTCCATATGGCTTTTAAACGTCTCCACAGAAGGAAATTCTACTCTCTTATACAGGTACTGTTTTCTGTAGGCAAAGGTTTTGGTTTTACCTTTGAACAACAAATCCCAAACCAACTACAGGGTGGTTTATTTTCACTCCTTGTGACTTTGACTTGTTTTTCAGAGTTCAGGCTATGGAAGTGTGTCTAAAATTCATTCATTTGAATGATGGAAGTGCAATAACTAAGCAGTAAGCGCAACATTGGCACCGTTAACACCTACTTTAGTTCTTAATTAAGTTGCTTCCACAGGAAGCTTAAAACACACACATTCCCTTGGTTGGTTGTTAAATAAATCAATAAATGGTTTTTTTAATAAAACCCCTCTCTTTTTCTCCCTTCATGCAACTTTAAGTCAAGGAATGAGCTACCATCTCTAACCCCCACAGACTCTTCCTCTAGGTGGTCCTGCTCTGGCAGGGGGATTGGGCTAGATGATCCCTATCCCTAGTGTTCTGTGATACTGTGATTCTCTGCCTCCTTCCCAAACCTCTGCCTTTGACAGCCTCACCTGGCCCACTGCAGCACCAATACTGCCAGTTCCATCCACAATTCCCGTGACTGTTGCCAGAGCTTCGCTGCTGCCTTTCACCAGATCCTGGCGCCCCAAGTCAGCAGAAATTGCTGAACTGATCATGTTAGAAGGGCCTCCAATGAAAAATCCTGGAAGCGACAAGAAAACAGCTTTGATGCAAAACAAGCATGAAGGCAGAGTCTCAAGAGAACATCTGCAAAACAAAGGTTCTTCTACCACGCACAGCTCAGGGAAAGAATTACAGTTACCACAGATTAACTGAAGGCAGAGGTGCACTCTCAGAGCTGAAGCAGAGGGTCACGGCCCTCTAAAAGAAGAGTCAGAGTGCACCAGACTGAACATAGAAAGCTACTCTGGAACAGCCTGCACACACAAACCCTCAGCACGAAGCAGACTTAGACACATTTCTACTTTGGAATAGTGCACACCCCTATGCTACTGCCTCATTCTCCAGAGGCTGGTGAAGGAGATGGAAGGGGAAAAAAACTGCAATGGGACAGACAGTAGGAGTGTTTGAAGAGAGTCTGAAGTAGGAGTGTTTGAGAAGACAGACTTTATTCACATTAATTCTGTAACACAGCACAGTATGCCTGGTAGCACACAAAGCTTGAGCTTTCACAGCACTCAGGGCACTTGGGGTTCTGACAAACACCCTCAAATGTGAGCTGCAGCTCGTGACTCTGCCATACGCACACCTCCTCAGACACCACATCACTGCTACATATTCTGGCACCCATCATGCTGAGCCACAGCAGACCCCTGTAGTTCCAACCCTTTACTCCAGCCAGCAGTACTGTGCACCTCCTTCAGTCAGGCGCTTTTCCTACAGCTGCATTCCAGAAGTATCAGAAATTGGACCCCAACTTTTACTCTTTCTGCAAAACCTGCAGAGATGGCAGCAGGCACAGATGTGCCACCACCAGCCCAGGCTGGGGTTACTGACTTTTCCACTGTGTGGATATGTCCCACTAGCTTAAAGGTGGCATTTGGTGAGATACCTGTAATTGCCATGATCACTGCATTGATCGGTTTGCTGTTTGGAGAACCTACAAGAGAAAGACCAGATAACTGTAAATAAAACAGGTTAACTTGGGGATAAGCTAGAACACAGGAAGTTCCACTTCAACATGAGAGTGACAGAACACTGGAACAGGCTGCTGCCCAGGGGGCTTGTGGAGTCTCCTTCTCTGGAGACGTTTAAAACCCACCTGGATGCAGCCCTGTATGATGATCTTGCTCTGGCAGGGGTTTGGCCTATATGATCTCTAGAGTTTCCTTCCAACCCTTGTGATTCCACGCACTTGAAAAACCCACTCATTTAGGATCAGAAACATGCAAACATCCAGCTGGATTTGCCTGATCAATTAGCTGCACAGTGACAACAATAGCTTCTGTTCGACTAGAGAGACTAGTCTTACTGCAGAGGCATTTAAAGACTAAAGACACAGAAGTTCCCTAACAGCACTTTGCAGTGGAAAAGCCAACTCTGTCATTACAATTTTGTGACCTATTTTGCTATCAGGTTTGCCTGGCTCTAGGTTCTAGCCCTCAGTATGCCTTTTCCTACGGCACTGAGCTGGCCTTTATCCTTCTTGGAAGTCCATTTAGAGTCATCTGATTGGTAAGAGAATCCTCCCTCTGTCTTTCTAAAGAAGTTAGACTCAACTCAGTCTCTCTTTCCCCATAAAGTACTCAGCGCTTGAATCACCCTTTCACTCATTCTCAATTTTCAGAAAGGTCTTTTTTTAAGATACAGAGATCAGAGATTAGATCTGGAGGTAGCAATCCAGCAACAGCCTAAAAAATGCTGCACAATAAAGTAAATCAATGCAAAGCCCTACACCCTCACTTCTCCTCTCACAACCATGCTTGGGTATTTCTCTCTCCTTGCCTTTCCAGGAACAGCATCATACTGTGTGCAGCTGGTTTCACACTACAGTCTCTACCTTTCCAACACTGTGGGGTCACACTGGTGGTGTTGCCCACCTTGTTCTAGAGCAGCTCATGACTAGCTCAGAAGCTCAAGTCTTTGAAGACACATTTCAACTCTCTTCACGTTTCAAAGCAGCTGAGTTATACCCGGATTGTTTTCCCAGCCTTTTGTTCACAGCTCTGAGAACTCTGACTCTTTTTTTTTTTTTTTTAAAGGAAGGCTGAGAGTTTTACATATTTGGGTGACTCTGGGAGGAGAAGCTTTTGGAAGGGGAGCCAGGCTCTTAGCAGGACCGCTGATGGTTTGGGGAGCTAGACAGATTGTTCTGCAGCCCTGACAGTCTGCCTTTATAAGGCTTATCAAGCAGAGAACGAAGCCACATGAGACACAAGTTCCTCTTACAAGCAGGCAAATGAGGGACTGTGGAAAGATGAAACCCTTTGATGCCCCAAGTAATGTCCCTCTTCAGCATCTTCTTGTTGAAGGTGGACAGTTGGGAAATGGGTTGACTAACAACACAGCTAGGATGGAGTTTGCTGCTATTTCAGAGGTTGCTATGAAAGAGAAGAAGTCATTGATAAGATGACTTGATCTAGGGGATCCTGCTGCGGCAGGGGGATTGGACTAGATGATCTTTCAAGGTCATTTTCAGTCCCTAATGTTTTTCCCAGCATCTCATCTCCAGGCATCTCATCTCAGTGAGTTAAAGCACTCTGGTACCACAGGACACCATGTCTGATGACACAAAACCATTACCCTTAGAAGAGCTTCATAGATGTTTTGAAGAGATAAGAGCTTCTAATCACCTTCTACTCAGTTTTCCTGACAGACTCCTTTCAATTAGAATCACAGAATATTAGAGATTGGAAGGGACCTCGAAAGATCATCTAGTACAATCCTCCTGCCACAGCAGGATCACCTAGACCAAGTCGCACAGGACCATGTCCAGGCAGGTTTCAAATGTCTCCAGACAAGGAGACTCCACAACACCCTCTGGGCAGCCCGTTCCACTGCTATGTCACCCTCACTGAGAACTCTATTATAAACGACGCTGAATTGACTTGCAGAAGTCAAAAAGCTTCTGCTTCTTTGCAATATTAACATACTTCAGCACAGATCTGTCCTTGGATTCTCTTTCTTCTTACTAAAGGGATGCACCTGAGGTTTCCTGTTCTGCCAGTTGTGGGTTAATATGATGACAGTGCCAAAAGTCTCACTGACACAGAAGAAAGATGAGTGCCACAGCTCACCACCGCAGTGAAATCCAACCACTCAGCTCATTCTTTTCTACCTCATTAACCAAAGAACACATTTATTTCTCTGCAGTGCCACACTTCAGGAAAAGCAGACCAAAAGGCACCATCACGATCCAAAAGCAGTTACAAGACCAGAAAACATAACCAGGAGGGGCTGTGCTCTGGTTCTCTCTAAGAGGCACCAAAGGAACCCCTTACCACTGCGCAGCAAAAGCATACTCACGGCTGTATCCAAACAGAGACCCGACAGCAAAGAGCAGGCTAATTGCTAGCACTGGGGCTCTCTTCTGCAGCACATCAGAAATCAAGCCCTGGATAGTTCCACCTGCAGAAACATAAATCATTGTGAGCCTCAGCACACTAATGCCTTGAGCAAAACTCATCTGACTGAGTGCAGTGGACTCTTGACTTCTCATTAATAGGCACTCTCTCTAAAATCCTAAAGGCTCAGCCTCCTGCTCTTGCTGCCCCAGACAGAGACAACATTAAAGTGTCTCAAACAGAGCAGGGAAAACTGCTCATGCTGCTTTCCCAGGAATTTATTACTTTTTTCTGACACTTAAGGAACTGCTGCTGCTGTTTTCCTTTTTCTTTCCCTGTAGGACCATCACAACACTAGTATCACCATGACTCCACAAGTTAAATATTGTGGCTGGTTTACTGAACAGAAAGTGCAGGAAAATGCAGGTGTTTTTCACAGGGAAAGCACGGCACCTGGTGCCTCACATCCCCTATGACTCACCTACTTAGTGTAGGTGCAACTAATTGCAGCAAAGGCTGCTGGCTGATAAAAATCACCCTCTGTATTGTTCTTACTTCTGTTAGAGCTGCAATGCTGGTCAAAAATAGAATGTTGAGAAAGCCTAAAGTTGAAAAGGCCACAGAGGCAATAAACCAACCCACCCAACTGACCCTGAAAAGACCAAAACAAGGATGGCTGTACTACGAGAGCTAACTGGACACAGTAATAAAACAAGAAACTGAGTGTAGGAGAGCGGATTCCTAAACACATACCCAATGTTCTGTATTCTAGAGGAACAGGGTCAGACTGTGCAGGTAGCAGACACAAGTGCTATTACATTTTACTTCTGAACAGAACACAGTTGTGCCTCCTCTGCTGAGATCCACACTGAGGCTGTTTCTAAAAGTACAGGGCAGAAGGGGCAGAAGAGAACCCAGTAATTCCAGACCTAAACCTTCCCTCGGGGGTACCTGTCAGAAAGGAAGCAGCAAGCAGCAGGGACACAGCAGCACTTTTCAAGAAGTCCTAGTGCATAAAGGAAAACGCCTGCTGGGGTTACTGTCCAAGACTACAACAGTGCCCATCAAATTGTATGTAAACTCTTCAGGGGGCTCACACACTCTGTGTTTTAGGAAAAAAACCAGCCAAGCTGCCACGTAACTAGACTTCCTATATTCAGTAAACAGCCAGATCCCACCAAACATGACTGCTCCGAGCTGTGTTTCATTTTCAAACACTAGCAGGGCAACTGCAGCAAGATGTCACTCACTTGCTCACTCACCTATGATTCCTCCCACATCATACCAGATGGAGAGCTGGTCAGCTTCTGCTTCTTTCCATCCGAAGTTGTTGCTGAGGTAGAAGGGCAGCCAGAAGAAGAAGGAATAATTCACCAGTTTCAGGCAGGCATAGGCCAAGGAGTACTGGAACAAAGAGAGAGCCAGCAAGCAGTCAACCTCTAGAAACACAAAGAGCATTTCTGCTTCTTCCCATAAAGCTGTGTGTCAAGTTACAGCTTTCTGGGGAAAAGCTTCAGCATTTCTCTTAAGAAAGCAGCACTATGAAAGCTTAATGCTGAACATCAAAGCCAGGAAATACAAAAACTGCTGTCAGGGAAGTTATTTTCTTTTAACTGAATGGGTTAAAACCCTTTCAGTGTAATCTTGAGAGGAAATGACACTGAGCTTCAAAAAACAAAGGCATTTAAATTCACCTTCTGAAGAGAAGGGAGCCAACCTCGTGACATGAAACAAGCCTGAGATTTAGTTGCCTGTGCATCATGCTGAGAAAAGTTCTGTGAAGTTCCTCAGTGCTGTGGTTTGCTGCTCAGAAGGCATACACCATACCTGCCTACAGCACCAGAAAACAAAGCTCCGTCCACAGTGCCCAGGTAGGACCAGGACACAAGGTTAAAGGTTTGGCCAATGCTAAGCACATGCTTCCAAACCCTTCTGCTGAGACAATCTACTGCTTCGATAGCTGGGCTCAAGATTTCCTTAGCGAGGTGGAGATCTCCTTCTCTGGAGCCTTCACATGTGCTGCAAGATTTGTTCTCTGGGATTCCTGGCCCAGCACAAACAGGGACGAGGCATGCTGCTCACCCAGGCCTCCTGATTAATGTTTCTAAATATGTGAAGGGTGGGTGTCAGGAGGATGGAGCCAGGCTCTTCTCAGTATCACCCAATGATAGGACAGAATCACAGAGAATCATCATGGCTGGAAAGGACCTCCAGGGTCATCGAGTCCAACCTTTATCCTATTATCTAACTGCTAGACCAAGGGGCAATGGGTGTCAGATGGAACACAGAAGGTTCCATATTGATATGAGAAGGAACCTCTTTACAGTGAGGGTGACAGAGCACTGGAAGGGGCTGCCCAGGGGCGTTGTGGAGTCTCCTCCTCTGGGTATGTTTAAAACCCACCTGGATGTGTTCCTGTGTGACTTGGTCTAGGTGATCCTGCTGTGGCAGGGGGATTGTACTAGATGATCTTTCAAGGTCCCTTCCAATTCCTAATATTCTGTGAATGTTCTGTGCACATTCTGTTTGAACTTCAGGCAGACATTTTTTCATGTATTAAGCTCCACAAAAATAATTTCTTCTGAATTTATATTATTTTAATAGGTACACAGAAACACAAAATCTCTTTGGTTGGAAGAGACCTTGAAGATCAAGTCCAACATTTGACCCAGCAGTTGCCAGGTCACTGCTGAATCAGGGCCTTAAGTACCAGATCTACAAGTTGTTTAAATACCTGTAGGGATGGTGATTCCAGCGCTGTTCCAATGCCCAATGAACCTTTTAGTGAAGAAATTCTCCCTAACATCCAACCCAAAACTCCTCTGGTGCAACTTTTCTGACACATCCTTTTCAGCTGTATTATTCATGGTTTTTCATTCACCCTTGACACAATCTTATCTCCACTATACATGTAGACTGAAAGAGTTGTGGCTATTTAGTTTGAAGAAGAAGAGGCTGAGAGGAGACCTCATCACTTTCTACAGCTACCTGAAAGGACCTTGTGGAGAGGTTGGTGCTGGTCTCTTCTCACAAGCAGTTAGTGATAGAACAAGAGGGAGTGGGTTCAAGTTACAACAGAGTAGGTTTAGACTTGATATTAGGAAGAGTTTTTTCACAGAAAGGGTGGTCAAGCACTGGAATGGGCTTCCCAGAGAGGTAGTTGAGTCGCCATCCCTGGATGTGTTTAAAGATCGTTTGCATGAAGTGTCGAAAGGTCTGGTTTAGGGGCGAACTTGTAAGGCAGGATTGATGGTTGGACTCGATGATCCCAGGGGTCTTTTCCAACCAGAGTGATTCTGTGATTTCTTCTTGTCCTATCGTTAGTAACTTGGGAGAAGAGACCAGCAGCAGCCTTGCTACGACCTCCTTTGAGGTATCTGTAGAGAGCAATAAGGTCTCCTCTTAGTCTCTTCTCCTCTAGACCAAATAACCCCAGTTCCCTCAGCTGCTCCTCACAGGGCCTGTTTTCCAGACCTCTCTGCAGCCTTGTTGCCCTTTTCTGGCCCCACTCCAGCCCCTCAATGCCCTTCTGATACTGTGGCACTCGAAACTGAACCCAGTACTCAAGGTGCAGTTTCACAAGTACAGAGTACAGGGGCATCATCACCTCCCTACTCCTGCTGGTTACCCTGTTCCTGATCCAGGCCGGGATGCCGTTGGCCTTCTTGGCCACCTGGGCACAAAGCATATAAATGAACAAATGTATCCGCCTCTTCATGGAACATGTCAAAATGCTTAAACTTCAGCCATTACACTCGTGTACTGCTAGTTCTGATGGCAGTAGGTAATTGGCACTACTGGCTGAGTTTGGGAGAGATGGCAGAAACAGGACCGACAGTAGGAAGCCAGGCTGTGATTCATGAACACCGATTTTGGATGCACGGCTTGCTTTCCAGATTAAAATCAGGTCCCTACAATGGTGTCATTATGAATTTATATTAAAAGTCCTTTCCACTGGCATGAGAAATGCTATTGCAATAACACCCATTCTATTGTTAATAATAATTGAAATGCTCGAAATAAGAAAATGCTAGCTGGATATTTAAACTACTTATTATCAAATCAAAGTTCCTTAGATAAAATCACTTAATTAAGCTGCATTCTATTTGCTAAGCATCTAGGTCAGTATTCAATGGAGGTAAATAATGCTCCTATGGTTTCTAATACCAACTAGCATATTAATTTCTTGCAGCATTACTACAATAACCAGCAGTTTTGGAAAACTGGATTGTTTAGCCAGAATTGGATCTGCCGTGCTGTTGGGAAAGGATTATTAAATTAAAGTAAATGTTCGGCTACACAGAGAAAGTCTTTGAAAGCCTCCAAATACTGTTTTGTGAGTCAAGGTTTCCCTTGTCTTCTGAAGTTATTATTTTTTATTGCTGTGAACGTTGATACTTGGAAGTTCGGAAGATTTCTTTGACACAGCCAAGCAAGTCCTTACTGCACATTACATGCAAATGGATCTCTCTCTTTTTTGCTGTAAGATTCTTGTGCCTCTTGTCTGGCTTTGCACTGTGAACTGTTCAGAGAGGTAACTCATGTCACCACGATAAGCACACTGCAGCCTCCTTCATTTATCATCGCTGCCTGAAGGACATCTGGGGAGGGAGATGCTGTTAGCCTGCAGAGTTTTTATCCTGAAGAAGTGCCATGATTCAGTGGGTCACCTTATTGAACTGTAATTCAGTCATAAATACAAGGTAATGACGTTTAAAATATCTGACACACGTTGATGAAAAAGAAGTTGCTGCTGATGACTAGGAGTTGGTCCTAAACCCCCTTGATCTGCCAGGTATACTAGCGGATTGTGATCTGCAAGTAAATAATTATTCTCTTTCTCAGCCCTGCAGAGCGATGTGCATGATTTCTGCACCAGCCCAGAAATTCACTGTAGCATTTGGAGCTGCTGAAATGTGGAATGTATTTGAGTTTATTAACTTTTATCTCCCACATATGGAGACAGGAAAAAAGCTTTGGCACAAGTGCAAGAGGCATTTGTTAGGGTGATTGAAGTATTCTTTGTGCTATCCCAATAATTAATAATAATAATGTGAGTCTCTTTTTGAAAAGAGAATTAGGTTTCAAACACTTAAATCCCGTTGACTTCCTGTGGAACATGATCTCATAAATCACCCAAGTAATTTTTGAAGTTTTACCCTGTCACCTTCTCTATGCAGAACTTGCTAATGGATTCCAGTGCCCACATTGCTGCTAGCTTTTACAACTGATAATGAGATCTAGTTAAAAAACAAGCACATTTTTATTAGATGATTATGCTCGCGTAGCAAATAATTATTTAAGAAAGCACAGCAAACGCAACCATTTATTAAAAGCACTGTTGATGATATAAGCGCTTAGTCTGTACGAGCACAGAACTGCTTATCTTCATACTTGCTGAGCACCTGTCATGAGGTACCTACTCCTGGTAATGCTTTGTTGGCTTTTAATTTTAATTACTGTAAATTACTCTTGAGATTGGTGAGGATAGGGGGGGAAAAAGTACTTTACATCAAATATTCCTTGTTCTGCAGTATTTTGAGGGGCTTTTAATCTGCAGTTGTGTACTTGTGTTTTTGATAGGACTGATGTAATTGGTGTATTAGAGAGCTTCTGCAGAAGGGGCTCCTAAATTTCAACTTTTAAAGAAGGTGCTTACATGATCAGACTAATAAGCTTCATGCTAATGAACGTTTCAGCTAGTTAATTAGCAAATAAAAAAGTATAAGCCATTGTTAGAAGAACGGTTCAGCATCCTTCACTGTCAAGTCTTGCGCTTTGCAGAACAGCAAAGAGTATAGGATTAAATTACAGTTGTAGTGCAAGAGTTGGCAGTGTAACAGTTCCTGATGGAAGAGCTGTGCTTTCTGATGAAAATCACACATTAGGGCTTGGAAGGGACCTTGAAAGATCATCTAGTCCAATCCCCCTGCCACAGCAGGATCCCCTTAGATCAAATTGCACAGGAACATATCCAGGTGGTTTTTAAACATCTCCAGAGAAGGAGACTCCACAGGCCCTCTGTGCAGTCCCTTCCAGGGCTCTGTCCCCCTCAGTGGGAAGAAGTTCCTTCTCATATTGATGGGAACCTCCTCTGTTCCAGCTTATACCTATTGTCCCTTGTCCTATCATTAGATGACACTGAGAAGAGCCTGAATGAGTTCTGATTTATCTGGCTTCCTACGACTTTTCTGTCATTACTCCTAAACCTGGATCAGAACAGAATCCCGTGATCCAAATGCTGAAAATCGGAGAGAACTTGGACAGCAAGAAGTGTTTTGCAGCTGGCTTGCTCTGCTTATGAATGAGCTCTGCTAGAAACTCTGGCTCCCATGATTAAGTGATTTACAGACTTAATTGCAAGGCAAAGGGGAATGGTAAGCTCCTATTTTTGTGGCAACTTAAGTAATTTTAGATCCTGAATCCAAATGGTGGAACATACAGAAAATGTGGGTCCAGACTTGGGCTTACAATGAGTTTTGCACAACAAAATGTCCAAACCAGTGGTGGAGAGGAGCTCATCCACAAGAGTGGAGAATAACTGAAATTATGATGGTTACTGGTGTTAGTGCAGTGCAAGACACTGCGACCTGAGAAAATGAGCTGTGGAAATGCGAGGGAGGTAGGAGCATGAGTTTCACTTAATTTTCTGCTGTTCTTCACTCTCTCCTAAGTAATTGGTAATTAGTAATTATTTATTAGAATTGTAGCCAAAGGATACAGCTGAGATCAACTCTTATTTCCTAGAGTTTGCAGTCTAAATACAAACGATGAAAGGGTGAAAGAGCAAGGAAGATGTAACCAAGTGAGGTCGTTTGTCTGTGGTTGTGCTGCACATCAGTAGCTGATGGCAGCTGGGCAGGCAGCTCTTCTTGGCCGCTGCAGCCGGTGGGATGGAGGAGAGCGGCAGCAGAGCCTATAAGAGGATAGGAGTGCAGTGCTGCTGCCTGAGTCTCTGGAATTGCAGCTCAGTTATTCTTGTCAGGAGAATGAGTTATTTATGTCTCTGTAGGGTGAATTGTAATTTGGATGAGGAAGAGAGGTAGGAGAAAGGAGAGGAAGAAGGGAGATGTTTGGTGGGTTTCTCCTGCATCATGTGCTGAGGAGCAGGCACCCTGTACTTGGCAGGGGTAATGGGGGACCAGTGGCCCCATTGATAATCCTATACTTGGCCACTTGTTCGTTCTGTTGATTTTCTTTCTCTGTACAGTTGTGTAACACGGCAGGGAGCAGAAGGCGGTGAAGGGTGTGTAGGAGCAAAACAGCTCCTGCCAGGAGCACAGATGGTTGGAGAACAAGCCACCCTCAGCAGCCAGGCTGGGGAGTTTTTGTTGGTTTGGGGTTGGTTTTTTATTTTTTATTTTTATTTTTTCCCTTTCAAACCACAGTTTTAAACTGGGAATAGTTGAAACAGAAATAATCCGATCCCTCCCACTCCTTCCGGGGGTCTGCCTGAGCGTGTGCTCTCTCAGCGTGCAGTGTGACAATAGCAAAGCCAAGTGGGCTTTTGTCAGAGGGGGAAGCTCTGGTTTTTTCTCTTTATCCAGAAAACGGGGAGTAGCTCTGCCCTGAGCTGTGGCACGTCAAATCCTTTGGAGTCGTCTGTGTGGTTGTGAATATTGTTCTTGCTACTTTTTATTGTTGTCATAATTTATAGAATCCCTGGCAAATATGAAAGTCTGGAGGTTATTTTAATCTTTCCAGAAACTGCACAAATCCCCTCTCCTTTCCCCAATACTGTTGTCTTGGCATGAGACTTTGGACTGTCACAGGAGAGCATTAAAAGAACCCCACTGCTCAGGCTCTTTCCACATGATGGGATCTAGGAGATCCGATTTGTGAGAGCAAGGTTTGTACAGGTGCATGGAAGGAAGTGGAAGGGATCAAGGGGAACTGGTGAGCTTGTGTGTTCCTTTGCCAGTGGGCTCATGTGTGTTTGGATGTGTTACTGGCTCAATTGTGGACCTATACAGAGAGGGTCTTCTAGCATAACAAGGTTGTATGTGTTTCTCTGGAGATGTTTAAAACCGGCCTGGACATGTTCCTGTGTGACTGGATCTAGGGGATCCAGCTGTGTCAGGGGG
>JAOXOE010000694.1:15756035-15770003 GCA_028565055.1 Phoeniculus purpureus
ACAGAGCACTGGAAGGGGCTGCCCAGGGGAGTTGTGGAGTCTCCTTCTCTGGACACATTTAAAACCCACCTGGATATGTTCCTGTGCGACTTGGTCTAGGTGAACTTGCTGTGGCAGGGGGATTGGACTAGAAGACCTTTTGAGGTCCCTTCGAATCCCTAATGTTATGGGATTCTGTGAACTATCTGAAAGAACACTGTAGAGATGTGGCTGCTGGTCTCTTCTCACAGGTCATTAGCGACAGAACCAGAGGGAAGGGTTTCAAGCTCCAACAGGTAGATTTAGACTAGACATCAGGAAGAAATACATCCTGGAGAGAGTGGTCAGGCGCTGGAATGGGCTGCCCAGGGTGGTGGTTGAGTCCTTATTCCTGAATGTGTTTAAAAGTCACTTAGATGTGGTGTTGGGGGATCTGGTTTAGGGGTGAACTTGTTCATGGTTGGACTCGATCCCGAGGGTCTTTTCCAACCTGAATGATTCTATGATTCATTGTATGCATTTGCCCAACACTTGACTGAACACATCAAAATGTTACCTTTAATTTCTGGAGCCCACCTGTACATTTGATTTTTGCCTCACGAGTATTGCTTAAGGAACAATACTTTGTTCTATAGCGATCTAGCAAGTACTAGAAGCTTTTGTTCCCCATGCTCATACTTACTAGTGTAGTTGTTTGCTCTTTATTCTCTTAAGTTTTCTTGTTGTGAATGAATTCTGAAGAGGTCTGATACATTGCTTGGGATTCCCATGCAAGTCCTGCACAAAATCTGAGATGGGAGTAGTTAATTGGGAGCTCTTTTAAAGTCAGTAGGCAGTATCACTCTTTTTCTTGGAGTAGCATTTGAAGGTTTCGGTTAGAAATCAGGTTCCTCCCACACTAAAGGCTGTCCAGATGTACTGATAAATAGGGTTCCAGTTCCATGGGCTGTAGAGCTGAGTTATGCTTTTACAGTGAAAAAGAAATCTGGAAAAAAGTTAGTACTGAAGAGCCATTTCAGAGGAGCTAGAGAGAAAATTATTGGTCGTTTGCACTGCTTCTGGATAACGGATTGCCTTGAACTTGAGGGGGAAGAACTTACCTGGCCCTGTTGTCAAGGGTGCCTCAAAAGGAATGTTACAGAAGAGATGCTCTGAAGTCAGGCTACAGCTACATAGGAGTGGGCTGTATACACTGACTTGATGTGTTGACCCTGGCTCTTGCCGATCCCATGGTAATCCTTGGAATATATATGCATCTATATGAGAGGTCTGAGCAGAGCTCTTCAATATCATGAAGAGAAATCACTGTATCACTGCTTCCTCTCTGACCTTGAAAGGTCTTGAATTATTGAAGAGTCTCTTAAAAGTGCAACCTAGTTTCCCGGCTCTGTAATTTCTAAATGGCATAACCATTCTGAAATTTAGTTCTGGAATCATTTAGGCAATTTTTTCTGCATCACTTTAATTACAAAAATTAGATGTTTCTCTTGCTTCAGAATGTTTTATCATCTTAATTAAAAATAATAATTTCATGTACACTGCAGTGCTATGAATTCAGGATAACAAAAGTTTGAACAACTCATAAAACTCTTGCAAAAGTATTTTGAGTACTGAAGTACTGGGGAGTTAACTGAGCAGATACCTGACCTGACTAGTATACACTTAAGTTACATAGGGACCTAGGTAGCTTTGAGTTACCTGTGGAGTACCAAGGGATTGTTTCTGCTGCCTGTGAGCAGAAAGCATACTCCACTCTGAGAAAGGGAGATGGACCACAGTTTGAACTGCTTAATGAAACTGATGACGTTTGGGCAGCTTCGACTACGAATTGGAAGATTTGGAAATAATGGTATAAGGATGGCACCTCCATCCTTTTCCTTGGGCTCAAAGTTTTTATGCAAGAAAAGTTTCCCATGTTTGGAGGGCATGATGGTCCATAATCTTGGCCCCAGACTTGCCCTTGGCAAAGTGAGGCAGAATCAGGACTGCAGCCATTTGCAGCTTAGTATTTGTATATCTTGTTTATTAACGTCAAGGAAGTGGTGCATCTCCCTGAGTCCAAAGTCTGGGTTGTTTTATGTTTGCCTGTGCATAAGAGAGCTTTGTATACTGCAGGAGAATCCTGTGGTGGAAAATTCATCCAGCCCTTCTTCCTCACAGGCATAAACATGTTTTGCCTGGCACCAGAAACTGGTTATGCTGCAGGAGCATGTGCAGGCTGTGGTCAAAGCTGAAGCCTTGGTCGTGGGACAGTTTCAGATCTTGCAAATCACTTGGAGCTCTGTATAACAGCGAGGCCTTTGAGTTCTAGGGTATTGCCAGTGTTTACAGCAGTGTGAGCAGAGACAGTTAGCAACTCGTGCTTTGTATGTGCTGCGATGACAGAGATGCTGTTTTCCCGTGTTGTGAAATTGCCACAAGGAAAGCAAACTTCCTTCTGGCTCTGAGAAGGGAGCCTTAAGTGAAAGACAAAAAAGTCCTCTCTGCATCTGGTACCACCCTCTTGCTGCTGGGCAGAGGTATATAAAGAAACAGACATGGGAACAAACATATAAGGATGTCTGAGAGGAGAAGCAGGGCACGTTTTTTCTGTATAGATGTAGGCCAGGCTCTGTCCCTGCATATGCATTGTGGTTCCATCAGAATAACAAGGCGATGCAGTGTTTTGGAGACTGTTGTCAGCTGTGTGCTATTATAGACGCACTTACTACCATATAATTTGTGTCCATGCAAAGCTGCTTCAGCAAAGGTTAGAGGAAATGGGAAGAGGTGGAGAGGAGCAATTAATTTTGTTGCTTACAAAAAGCAACAATCCTGTGGATTCTGATATGCATCAAGCCCTGCTACCTCTGCCTTTAAATGTAATTACTTTAAAAGAGGCAGTCTCCGATTCCAGGCTCCTGCATCATGTCAGTGCTGAACAAATGTCCTACAGGACTCTGTCTTCTATTGTTGGGGTACAGAACCACCATAAAGAAGCATTAGCTGTGCCTTTTGCTTCCTCTGTCGTACTGAAATAGAGACACCTTTCACAGGTTATTTCAGAATGTTCTTTGCTGTTAGGAGTAATCATCCAGTGATAGGACAAGGTGCAACGGGTGTGAGCTGTAACACAGGAGGTTCCACATGAATATGAGAAGGAACTTCTTCATGGCGAGGGTGACAGAGCACTGGAACTGGCTTAAACATCTCCTTCTCTGGAGATGTTTAAAACCTGCCTGGACATGTTCTTGTGTGACTTGATGTAGGACATCCTGCTGTGGCAGGGGAATTGGACTAGATGATCTTCTGAGGTCCCTTCTAATCACTAGTGTTCTGTGATTCTGTGATTTGGTGGCCTTAAAGGGCTGAAATGTCCACTCCTGGAAAATCAAATGTACTTTGAGATGTTTGTAATGTGATTTGTGATGTCTTAAAGCTTCACTGCAGAGCAGCAGCCAACTTCCAGATCTCCCTCTGCCTGAATCTGTACTCTAAAAACGGTGTGTGTTTTAATTAGGAGATAAAGCTTTTCAGAGACATGAAATTGAAATGAGAACTGCTTGCAATATGCACGTGCATTCGTTTTTCTTAAAAGTGATTATGGGACATGGTGAGCAGGAACATTGCCTGTGTGCAAGGGGCCAGAGCTCTGGAACCTCAGCATGGAGGGCGTGGGTTGGGGTGGCTGGAGGTGCAGGATCCTTCCACTGAAGGATCCTCCTTTATCATTGACAGTGCTGGGGACCAGTGCTGTCTGTGTTGGCAGACACAAAGAAAGGTTGGAGAGCTGCTCCGCTGAGGTCTGTAATAAAAATTGTGGAGTCAAAGGCTGTGGCACCAGACAGCCTTTCTAGTGTGGAAGCGCCATGACCTTGGAATTGCAAAGCTTTCCCTGGGCAGCAGAGGCAGGGGATTGTGGAGCCATGGGAGAGGAAAACAAATGCTGTGTGGCTCTGGATCCATCCCTCATGAAACTTGAACAGTGAAGGTAAATAGTAGCAGTTGGTTTCTGCTCTGTGAGAGGAATTAAGCATAATAATGTGTTAGCCTAGACTGCTACCTGCCAGAGTTAGACAGACTCAAGACTGGGATAAAAAAAGCTTGTCATCTGATTTTTCCATCTGGATGCGACTGCTCAGTTTGCCTGCAGACTCTGTCTCTGGGGGCCAAAAAGGAGCAACTGCTGCTGTACTCCCTGCCTCACAGGAAGAGGTATGACCACCACTAAGGGGTCCTGCGGGAATGCAGATGCCCAGCTGGAGAAAACCGAGATGCAGATCCAAATGGCAGACATCCTGACAAAGTGATTTCAGATGCTGGATAGATTTGTATGTAAAATGTTTTCATCCTGCTTGTCACCAGTTTAAAAACATATTAGCAAGGAAATGAAGCAACAATTGTAAAGTATCCACCATATTAATACAGAAATGATATGACCAGCATCTCATAAAAAAGAGGGTTTCTATTTCATATCTAGAAATTAAACTGAATGCAGTTATGAGGAGACTACTTATCCTTTGTCTAGTCTAGCTGTCCTCACCTGGTAAGTCAAGCTTCCCAGGACAAATTAGGTTTATAGCAAACCCACAAATACTAACTAGGATAGAAACAGTATTTATTCTAATTATCCTCCAGCGGCCACACTATTGCAAGAGTTAAGCCTCATTTGTATCTGTCTGCAAACAGATGTGGATGCCCAGAGAGCTGCCGTATCCCAGATACTGACGCGAACGTGTCGGCTACGTGGTGTGTCGCCTTTCTGATCTGGCTGATTAGGCTGATAATTTCCTGCCAGCTTATAACAGCTTCTGGTTATCTGATAGTAAAGGGGAAGGCAAGCACTTAGGGGCTTAGGCAGCAGGGGAGTTGATGTACCTGAGTGTCCTTCATCTAGACGTGGTTTGTTCATTTTAGATTTAAAGACTGTGCTGGCCTTTTATTTATCTGCTTAAGCCTATCGTTTGCTTCCTTGTTTTATTTTTAACTGTGAGGTTTTGCATCCATATTAATAAGTCATCCAAGAAGTATTGCAGCACTAAATAACCTTCACTTTCCCAGTGAAATAATTGTCACAGTTTGCACAAATAGAACTGCCAGGTTTGGCATAAACATAACGGGGCATAGTCAGACGGTAGAGACAGTCTTCAGAATAGATTTTTAAGGATCTATTATTGCTTTGCAATGCATTTTTTTTTTTTTTTTTGTGTGAAATAGACAACCAGCTTATAGTTCAACTTATAGTTCAACCTGCTGGTCATTATTTAAAATCATAAAGTCATTTTAAATCTCCAGCACTTCCTCTTCATGAGTGTCTTTTGGGATGGACAGCTTGTCAGCTGCTAACTAAATTTCAGATGTTCTAGTCATATAAATAAGGATGATAAAAATCTTTTTTAATGGGGTGTACTCCTTTGCCATGGGCCTGATCAATAAATTAAATAGATTAATTAAAGTTAAGCTGTCAGATGTAAGAACTGTAATGAAGTCAGGCCAGCAGAGTTGGTCATTTATCAAAGGCAAAAATTTGTGGAGAAAAGGCAGCCTTTAATAGGTGATTCTGGAATGCATGCAAATCAGCAAGTACATAAAATGTCTAGCAAGGACCGAGTGCCTGTCTTCTGATCACAAGTAGTCTAAAAGGAGGTGGATAAGTCTGTGCAAAGTCATTTAATTTGCTTATCAAACTCCTTCCTGTGAATTTTTGAACTTCAAGTTCTAAGGAGATGAACTGGCTTGTGATGTGGATATATAGTCATTTTTTAATCTTCACTGAGAAATTCAATTGGCTTTGTATTTTGTGATATATATATACACACACACATACATGTATATGTATGAAGTGATCTAAAATGCAAGCTTATTAAAAGATAGCAAAGCTTTTGTTGCTTTCAGAGCGCTTGGAGGTGGGATCCTCCCACTGCAGGTGGGATTCAGCGCAGAGATTGGAGCCAGACCAATGCTTTTCTGCCACTTCAGGACAAGAAACTTCTAGTGTCAGTTAGGTCTAGCACCATCACCTGCTCACTTGAGGGTCTTGTTGAACCCGGTCTGTGAGAGTCTCGCAGCTAGGTGCTGTGAGCATCTGCACAAGGATCCTGATGACTCCTCCTGCCCCAGGATCTATCACATCACTAGAGAGTGATCATCAGTAGAGTTTCAGAGAAACAGGAAGTTCCATATCTTTAACTTTGCCCTGCATGCCTTAGGCTGTTGAAAGACAGGGATAGTGTCTGAGGCAACTCTGTTAAGATTGTGTTGTCTGCAGAGCCCCACAAGGCCAGTGTGGTGTGAGCAACAGAGCAGCAGCAGCCTCTGGCTCTTGCAGGCAAAGGAGCTGCTTTGCCATGGACCTCTCTGCTACCACGTCTTTCTCTGCGGATGCAGTGGGAGTGAGATGCTGTGTGCTTCCCAATGTGGAAAGTGAAAGAGTCCATATAACCGCATGAAAGTTGCATCTCTGTTTTGGTACTTCCAGTTTAGCTGTAAAGCCCTGACCATATGGCTGTACTCCTACAGCCGCTCTGGAGGCAAGCTGAGAATAAAATGAGCTGTGTGCAAGTGCTGCAAGCCTGTGTAAATGAAACCTGCCTGACAATCCAGAAACAGGCCTTTTTGGTGTATAATAAAAATAAAATTATCTCCAGGCGTAGAACCTTGTGTATGTTCAATTCCTGGTGGCTAAATAGTTCTGAGCTCAAAACAGCAAAGAGATGCTGGTGTCAGGTTAGTGGCTTGTCAGGAGAAATTATGAAGACAGGGCTCTGAAACTCTTCCCAGCCATGTGGGAGAGGCCAGGGTCTTTGCTGTAGTTCTGAGAGAACACTCTATTTGCCAAGGCAAGAAGGTGCAAGGACAAGTAAGGATTTACTCTCTTCTGGAGGCTTTTGAGGAGAGGCAGAGCTAGAGAACAGGTTTATGCATGACTGGCCCACTGAAGTGGAATGAGGAGATGAGAGGCTGTGGCTGGTGGTGACTTCTAGATTGCTTCTCAGCCCTACTCAGCGAAGTGATGAGAACCACTGTTCCTTGCTGTAGTTCAGGGTTTTGTATTAGAGACTTTACAGCACATTTTAAAATACTCCCAAGTGGCAGAAGCAACTCGGTCGTAGTGTGATCTGGGATCTTTAGAGGGTCATTTGTTTGTGATACTGGTCTGTAGGCTCTTGATGGGCAGATAAAAGTGGCCCTGGTACTTGAGCTGTAGGAAAGCCAGACTATCTATATCTTTTTAAACTTATACTATTATCAGCAGCTGTGAAGAGTGATGCAATCCATTTGCCGTATGGAGCACCTATATATAAAAATCTGACATATGGATGTTGTGAGTTTCTCGGAAGATTCCACATGCTTCAGATCACCCACGTTTTAAAAACATTCTGTTTGGGAATTGGTTGTTGAGATGCTATGTTGAATTATCCAAAGAGAAGCCAGTCAAATTGTGCTGGGAATGTCTGTAGCATGGAGTCCGGTCTCTTTGATTCCTGATGGCACACCACAGGCTTTGGGAAGGATGTGTTTGGAATGGATGTTTTCAGTCTGTCTGTGTGACTTTACTGGGTCTGCTAATGTTCTGGATCAGAGCTGTGTCAGTTCATGGCTCTTCACTGTTGTTGGCTGCTTTATAGCTAGTTGGGATCTCTGTCTCCATCAACAGAATGGGAGGGGAGGACGAGACACAATATCACTGAACACCTGGCTTCTCAAGTAAATCTTCATGATTCTTGCTGCTCAAAAGTGCAAAGAAACTAAAAAGCTCCGCTGGCTGCTGTTTGGTTGGGACTTGAAGAGCATAGGGCACTCACATGGAAACACAAGTTAGTAAAGCCCTCAGTTTGCAAGAAGTCGCTGCCTTTGTCAACATTGATTTGGATGCTGCTGTAGCTCATCATGTCAAGATGTTTATCTGGAAGTTCTTCATGGCTAATAAGCGTGCATTGGCCAGACTTTTTTTTTTTTAATCCACTGAGACAGGAGTCTATCCTTCTACTACTGGTCTGGCTGATGCAAGTAGTGCTGGTTGCACCATCCTCCCCAGGAATTTTGCTGCTGGAGCATGTGAGTGAGCGGCATGGTGGGCATAAGGCTTGGTGGGCATGTTGGCTCCACACAGATGGAGACTGTGCAAAATCAGTGACTGAGTGAGCAAATGGTAAGGAGGAAGGTACATGTAAACTGAAAGACTCTTCAGTTTTACTCACTGTGTAAGAAGCACATAGCAAGTGCTATAAAAATATAGATGAATATTATGTAGCTGGTTAATCCTCGTCTGGCCTCAACTAAGGCAGATGGAAATGGGTCCATGTTATCTGTTGATTTGGGGGTTGGTTTGGAGTGAATGTGAATACAAACTCTGCCTGTACATGAGGATCATGTTCTGGGAAAGGCTTTGCTCCTCAGGTACTATCCTTCTCCCAGCACCTGGGATGTGTTGTGGCCCAACATATTTGTACTAGTGCCTTAGGTTTTCATGAAGGGCATCTCAAATTGCTTCTGTCCTCTCTGTCAGTTTTGTTCTTGTGGGATGACAGGGGATTGACAGTAACTGGGATTCTGCTTTCAGAAGTGCTTAGTCCGGGACTCCAGTGATGTGGAGTAGCAGCAAGCAGCACACTCTGAAGCCTCGTTATTTAGGAGCTTGGGTCAGAGATGTGTGTAAACCCCTTCCTCCCCAAAGAGCTGTCAAGGTGAAGTTAATTCCACTACCAATAAATGTTTGTTGTAACCTGTGAGGCAATAGCAGGAGAAGAGCCTACAGCAGGTGTCTGTACATCACTTCAATGTGTAATCAACCTGTTACGATTTCTAGTTCACAGCTATGTCATATTTGCACGTACTGAGCTACAGTGGTCCTGCTTGCTTAAAATCCTTTGCAGGGAAGAAATGTTTTTCTGGCTTTTATTTGAAATGAAAGCTGTTCCCTAGAGTCATGTCAGCTGCAGAAATCCAGACCCCCAGCTCAAGTGCCTGCAACTAAAAACTGGGCTTTTGGGCTCCATTAAAACACTGTGATGCACATGTCACAAACAGAGGAAGGCAGCACAAGCACTTAGAAGATTGCTTCATCCCTGCTTTGAAACCAAGGGGCTTTCAGAAATGAAGGGCTGCAACAAGGGAACAAGAAACAATTACTATCTCCTCTCTTCATCTCTTGAAGCTCCTTACCTCCAGTCTCTGTCAGCTCTTGGCGTTACACTTGGAAATTATATGCTTGTTTCTTGATGGTCTTCCCCAGTGTTTTAATTGGGAATGGCAGGTAAGGCTTAAAGTCAAAGACCTGGAAATAGCCGGTAAAACTAAAACCGTGGCGCCCAAAACACAGCCCTTCAATTAAAGGTGGTGATGGCAGCTGCCGTATTTATGGCAGTGTTTGCAAACTCGTGATTAGATCATGCAGAATATAAAACTATATAACTTTGAAGGTCTTGGAGTATGAGCAGTGCTGGGGAGCTCTGAGAAGTGAATGGTAAGGCACCAGTAAGAGAGGTGTGTGTCACAGAATCATGAAACATTAGGAATTGGATGGGACCTTGAAAGATCATCCACTCCAATCCCTCTGACACAGCAGGATCCCCTAGATCAAGTCGCACAGGAGCATGTCCAGGGAAGTTTTAAACGTCATCAGAGGAGACTACACAACCCCATTGGGCAGCCTGTTCCAATGCTCTGTCAACCTCACTGAGAAGATGTTACTTCTCGTGTTGATGTGGAACCTCCTGTGTTCCAGCTGACACCCATTGCCCCTTGTCCTATCATTGGATGTCATGAGTTTAGTACATACTGGGTATGCAACCAGATACACTGATGGGTTAATGCATCTTTTTTGTGTTTAAGAGAAAAGTACATGTCATCTTCCTCTTTGTACAAGACGCTGCGTGTGGTTCGATGTGTCTACAAAATAAATATGCATTTTCCCTTACATAAGTCTCCTCTGATCTCCTCTGTCTAGGTTTTACAGACAGCTCATTGCTCCGGTGCAGGGATGCCTTTTATTTCTGCAGCAAGCACAATGCCTGCTGCCTGATTTGCATTAGTCTGTTTTCCCTTGATTCCTTCTGGAGTAGGAGGAGGACTGGAAGTGTTTTGATTGGCTTTGCTGCTCTGTTTTGGTGTGGCAGCCTTGGTGCAGGTGTATCTGTTGTTAGAGAAGGCTGAATCCAAAAGGACTTTAGAAGTGGAAGGGATTCGGGTTTATGATAAAGTCAGTTCCTGGGGAAATTAAATCCTCAGTGCAGTTGATAAGAAGTGCTGTCCCCTGCCCTGGCAGGTAAACATGGGCTTTGCTTCTAAGCATATGAGTAGTCTGTTTTGAACCTGGATTTAAAGCTGAGATTGCTTTCTGACAGCATCCAAATGAATGAAAACCAGTAATAAACACTAAAGAAGAGATTTGGATTAAAAAAACTGAAGGCTCATATCACGCAACTGCCCTTGTCCTACTCTTTTTGACTCTGAAGCTGAAGCAAAAAGAGAAAAGTGCTCAAGGCTATTAAGATCCTCAGTGCAAAGGACTAGTATCTTGGTGAGATGAACAGGAAATAATGTCCGGAGACTTGCAGAAGAGCACTGGGATTTGCATTGATTTTTAATCTCTGCTTAGCAGTGCAGAAGGTCTTTGAAGATAACTACAACAAAGGTTGTATGTCAGAGGTGGGGAGGAGTAGGGAAACAGAGACGCAAAGTGCACTAATCTGGATGTAACAAGCAGTTTGTGGGTGCTGTGAATTCTTATTGCTTGATGTGATGTTGTGCACACAGTTTGGTGTTGCTTTTAGGCAGAGTTAACAATTTTCTCAGAGGTTTTTCAGGGTGTTAATTCCAGTAACTGGGGTAATGCTGTGTAAGTGACAATTAACTTCTCCTTAGCTTATTGGCAGCCTGAGAAAACCACTGCAATTCTTCCCTTCTTGTCCTGATGGGGAAAGCAGTGGCCAAGGAGGTGGAATCTCAGAGTATCTGTTGCTGCATTTCCAGAGATAGTGCTGATGGGATCATTGGCGATGACATGTGAGAGGGCTCTGTGTCTGCAAATGGAGCTTAGGACACCCAGAAGATGAGTGTGAGCTTGTGAAAATCTTGGCTTAAGGGTCTTAACTAGCATGATGGGGTGCATTAGAAAGTGTGTGTTAGTAGATTGACAGAGGTTCTGGGTCCTCACTCTATACTCTGCCCTGATGAGACCACATCTGGAATATTGTGTCCAGTTCTGGGCCCCTCAGTTCCAGAAGGACACAGAACTGCTGGAGAGAGGCCAGTGCAGAGCCACAAAGGTGATGAAGGATGTGGGACATCTCCCTGATGTGAAAAGGCTGAGGGAGCTGGGTCTTGGAAAAAAGGAGAGTGAGGGGTGACTTTATGAATATTTATAAATATAGAAAGGACATCATCCTGCGTGTCAGGAGGATGGAGCCAGGCTCTGCTCAGTGGTAGGACAAGGGGCAACAGGTGTAAGATGGAACATAAAAGATTCCACATGAATATGAGAAGGAACTTCTTCCCAGTGAGGGTGATAGAGCACTGGAAGGGGCTGCCCAGGGGGTTTGTAGAGTCGTCTTCTCTGAAGATGTTTAAAGCCCATCTGGACTGTTCCTGTGTGACATCAGGTAGGTGATCCTGCTGTGGTGGGAAGATTGGACTAGATGATCTTTCAAGTTCTCTTCCATTCCCTAATGTTCTGTGATTCTGTAACGAAGAAATCCAGGATCAGGGCAGAAAGGGCAGAAACCAGTTCTCCCAGGTCATGCTTAGCTGCCTGTGTTTGTGAATGAGTTCACAAACTCTGAACTGTTGCCTGCTCTGGTTCTCTGCTTGTTCTTATTTTCTTCCAGTAAATATGACAGGGCTCATGCAAACAAGTGTTTGCTCTCTAGACCAACGGTGTGAGCAGAGAAGATGTGTTCTATAAAAAACTGTCCTCCTGAGAGTACATGATGAGATCCAGCCCAAGTAATCCAGGCAGCAGTCTGGATTTAGGTTTTTCTGAAAGGCTGCATCTCTGTCTCGGTCCAGGACACCTCATTTCCAAGAGCTTTAAGAATTTCCATACAGCTTTAGTCTGTCTCCAGATTTCCACCCACTCAATCTCTAATTAAATGAAGAAATTTCCATTTTATGATTAATTCTCATTTTCAGGGCAAGCTGCAAAACATTTGAAAAAGTAAAACTTATCTGTCTGCTGGTTTCCTTCTGCCTTTTTAGTTTGCAAATGAACATAGGGTCATCTTACATCATTTATCTTCTTAGAACTTTTGCCAGTTTTAATTCAGTAAAACGCAGTAGTCATTCCTCATACTTATCTGTAAATTGCATTGAATCTTGTTGCAGTCATATTAGGTGGTAATGATTTATATGCCTTCTAATAATTTATTTGATTATCCCAGCTATGCTCCGTTTTTAAAGAATTACTGAATTAATGGCCTTGTGTAGGGAACAAAGAGAAATGTGTTCCATGGTTCCTACTTTGCCTTTCTGCAGTTCGGTACAGTGCTGCATGGTTTGTTAATTTATATAGTGGTAGGAAAGGGTGAGAACGACAATGCATTGCAGGTTTTTAAATCGTTAGACTTCAGGTTGTGCAGGAGCTGTGTATCCCAAAGCAGTTTAAACATGATGTGTGTGTGTGTGTGTCGGTGATTTGGGTGATTCTGCCGTGTGCAGGTCCCCAGGTGCTGTGAGTCTGCGGTGACAGTATCTGTAAAGGACAAGCAAGACTGTGTCAGGAATTTCAGCAGCAAAATAGGTTGGTTCCTCCTCTCTTTTTCCGTGTGCCGCAGCAATTCTTCTATGCAGAGCGTAAGGAGCCCTTTTGCTTCGCTCATTGGCAAAGGGCTGACTGCAGGGAAGTAGGCACAGGTTTAACTTTAGGATTAGAATTACTCCCACTGATGTCTGAGGCAATTGTTCTCTCAAAAATAAACAAATATGAAATAACACTGCCGAGGAGGAGCGCGGAGACAGACACTCAGCAGGTCTAAAGGAAAGTGATTCTTCCGTCTGGTGTGTGTCTCATCCATGTGAAGCTTTAAGTATCTTCTTTCTTGATGGACTGTCTACCCTGTTCTCTATCCCTTTTGGAATTGTGTGCATAACTCCTAGGTAATATGCCTCCCACGCCAGCTGACAAAACACAAAGAAGTAGGAAGAGACTTCAGCTTTAGGGGGAAAATTCTCTTCACGAAAAAATTATGGGGGATTTTTTTTCTTTCCCTTGACTTGCATATTTTGAGAGGGACAAGATGGAACAAAGTCATTGCACAAGTGTGAATAGCTTCCAACTTTTTCTTCTCCAAATTTCTCTCTGAAAAATAGGGAGTTTCTTTCTGAGCCTGTTCACGTGAAACACCAATTTCTGGCAGCGTTTAAATGTGATTTTATTTTTTTTATCATTTAAAGGTAATATTGTGCTGCTGAGAAGTCGAACTTTTTGAACAGGGTGAGCAGAGCACTGGAACAGGCTGTGCAGGGTAGTTGTGGAGTCTCCATCACTGGAGATGTTTAAGACCTGCCTGGATGTGTTCCTGTGCAACTTGGTGTAGGTGATCGTGCTGTGGCAGGGGGATTGGACTAGATGATCTTTTGAGGTCCCTTCCAATCCCTTATGATTCTATGAAATGTGGTTACTTCCCAGGGAAATGGTTTGTGATTACTCCAGAAGCAAGATTGTGGCCTTTTCCAGAGTTTGTGTACAGGCTAGTACTGTGCAAGTTTGAGAGGACAGGTAGAACAATCCAAAGAGACAGAAATGATGGGTGGAACAGCGAGAAGATGTTTTACCCTGTGAACAAGCACCTAGAAACATGCAGAAGCCGAAACAAAAAAAAATTACTTCCTAGCAAGAAATTAAAGCATCCAAGCAATGAAAGGAATAATCACACAGATACATGATTCAGTCTGTTCATTAATGACTTGGATGAGGGATTAGTTCGCTGATGATACAAAGCTGGGTGGTGTCACCAACACCCCAGCAGGCTGTGCTGCCATTCAGCGAGACCTGGACAGGCTGGAGAGCTG
>JAOXOE010000694.1:15770103-15800771 GCA_028565055.1 Phoeniculus purpureus
GACTCCCTCCAGCAGCTCCACATCCCTCTTGAACTGAGGGGCCCAGAACTGGACACAATGCTCCAGATGTGGTCTCAGTACTCCAGATGTGGTTCTTCACTCCTTGGCATTGCCTACACTATCCGCGTTGGCAAAACACTGTCCTGCAGGACAAGCCTGTGACCAGTGGGTTGTGCTTTGTGTCCAGGGGGAGTGAGCCAGAGCAGCAAAGGGCCCGAGGAGGTGTGTGCTGGGCAAGGCTGAAAAGAAAGGACGAGGCTGAGGGAGCTGGGTCTCTTTAGCTTGGAGAAGACTGAGGGGTGACCTCATTGATGTCTACCTCAATGAATTTTGCTTTCTTCTTCCCTGAGCTTTGTCAGCTGCTGTTTTAGCAGCAGAGAAAGATGCCTAAAATGAGCCTAAAGGTTGAGTTAACCCTGTGTGCTCCTGCAGAGGCACCTCCCCGTGCAGGACAGCAATGCTGTGCATTCTGACTCCTCACAGGAGTGCTTGCTCGCATCACCGTGGCACAGGGAGCCTCCAGCTGGGCACCAGCAGCCTGAAGATGCCAGGCAGAGCATCAGCCTGACCAGAAGGCTTGTTCCTGACCCCAAAGAACTTACGGACCTCCTCGCCAAAACCCGCAGAGGAGGCAAGTTAACCTGGTGCCATCCACATAGCCAAGAGAGCAAGTTTGTGCCAGCACTGGGCCACCACTGACTTTGGCGTGAAGTCGTGTAAATCAGAGCGAGGGCTGACGCTCGCAGCTACCGGCTCTCGGCTGCGCTGGGCTGATTTATTTTGCGTGGGAGCAGCAGTAGCAGTTTACGCCTCCTGGTGCAGATTACAAGATAAATCTGGCTTTCAATGAGACCCACTGGTGACTGACACTGACAGAGCTGTTAAATCACCGCAGCTGCCCGCACATAGCCATGGGCCAGCGCTGGCCCTGCAGGTCGGGTCTCTTTTTGGCTGGGCTGTGCTGATTTACACCAGATTGAGATGTGGTGTCAGGTTTGAGCGCTGGTCTCATTTTTATTTAAGTGTCTGTATGGTAATTCCAGCTCAGAGGGGCACCTGGGGGCTGCAGCTCTTCTCAGCTTGAACTGCCAGGTTTTAGGATCTACCTTTCACGGTGAAAGCTTTAAGCATCGACTAAAAGTGCCCTTGTGGGTGCCACATGGATGCTGCTTTACAGACCCACTTCAGAGTGCCAAGGTGCATCCATATAAAGATGAATATGCTCCTCAGCACTAATTCCAACTACTAACACGCTCCAGAAACTTTTCCACTGGCTTTGATGCTGCAGACAGTGTCGGCCAGTAGAAGCTGGCCTGGGCTCCCTGAAATTCCATGAATTCTATAAATTGCCAGCACTGCTGCTGGAGACAATCTTGTTTTGCCTGGAGAAACTCTCCAGCATCAAGTTAGTGAGAACCTCCAAACAGGAGACGAACCACAGAACCACAGAACATTAGGGATTGGAAGGGACCTCAAAAGATCATCCAGTCCAATACCCCTGCAGCAGGATCACCTAGACCAAGTCTCATGGGAACACATCCAGGCGGGTTTGAAACGTCTCCAGTGAAGGAGACTCCACAACCCCCCTGGACAGCCCGTTCCAATGCCCTCACTGTGAAGAAGGGTCCTCACCTTGCTCCAAGAGGCACTGATCTTGTCTCTTGTGAGTCCTGTTGGCATCAGCAGGTTTGGAATTGCTGCCAGATGGGCACTGCCCTGACAGCCAGGGGCTGCCCTCGTGCTCTTGGTGATGGGACTGGCTTCATCTTCTCACGAGCGTTACACCCGGTGCAGCATCAGACCTACACAGTGGGCAGGGGAACTTGCCTGCTCCATGTGTGGAGCTGGCCCTGGGCCAGTGGTCGCTGTTTGACACTGTGGCAGCACAAGCATGTCTGCGTCCTCTATCGGCATCATACCCAGACCATAAGGTCATTTCTTGACAGGTTTTATCTGGACAAATTACACCATAAATGGAAGAACCTCACCAAAGCCACAAAAACATCCTCTTTTGGAAATGGATTTTCTTTGGCTTTTCTTAGCTTTTCACGTGGTCCAGGACACACCAGACCGTGTGGCAATAGCCCACAGCCTGGCCCAGAGGAGGGAAAACTGAAACACCAGCTCATTCCTCTGCCTCTTGCAGCCGCTGCTTGCCGTGCCGAGAGCCAGATGCAGGCGGCCCCGACCGAGCTCCCTCAGCTCACATTTCCATCTCCGCACGTTTCACATGGCCGATCCGTTGCCACGATGCTCAGCTCCATGCAGTGACGGGTCAGTGTGAGTTACCCAGGGAGCGGTCCGTGTTTGCTCCAGCGCCGTCCGCATCCCCAGCCTGCGGCCAGCCTGGCACAACACTCGCTCGTTGTGGTGAGGACGTGCGCTGTGGGTTCAGTCATCGCAGATGGACAGTGCGGTCCCCACCAGTAAAACGGGTCCTTGCAATTTTGCAGAGTATCGTGTTTTCTTTGAAAGTCCAGCAGTTCTGCAGACAGCTGACAAGGCTGTGGGAGATGGGGTTGTCCAGCCTAGGAAAGAGAAGACTCTGGGACAACCCTAGAGCTGCCTTCCAATAGCTTGAAGGGAGCCTCCAGTAAGGATGCAGAGGGACTTTTCCCAAGGGAAAAGTGATATGACAAGGTGAAATGGTTTAAAGCTGAAGGAGAGGAGGTTTAGAATGGATCTTAGGAGGAAGTTCTTCATTACAAGGGTGGAGAGACTCTGGAATCAATCACACAGAGAGGTTGTGGCTGTCTGCTTCCTGGAGGTGTTCAAGGCCAGGTTGGATGGGGCTCTGGACAACCAAGTCTAGTCAGGAGGTCTCGCTGCCCAAGGCACGGAGGATGGAGCAGATGATCTCTAAGGTCCCTTCCAACCCTAGAGATCATATTATTCTATGACCATGCAGGGCCAGAGTACTCGGTGATGGACACAGCACGAAACCCAAGACAAGATGACAGCAAGGGAGATATCTTTTCACATCTTCTTTACATCTTCACGAAACAAAAGCTAAAGCCAGAACCTGCTGTTGTTCCTTCTTGTCAGCGTTCAAAGAGGCTGCTGACACCGAGGCGCCTTTACAAGTGGAAGGAAATGCCCCGTGGATTCGGGGTGCGCGCATGCATTTATTTATTTATTTATTTGCCCTGCGCTCCGAGGACTTCGCGCCGCCATCCTCCAGGTAAACTTCCATTTAAATCAGAGTCTTCTGTGCTTGCGAATCGTTTAACTGCCATCCCCGTTAGACCCCCGAGGGCAGAGCATCAGCTGGTCCACCGGGCCATCTCCCCACTGACGGCGCCTCACGGCAATTAGCGCCGGCTGCGATTTTATTCCTTCGTGGAGCTTAGTAGCTAGATGGCACTGAAGGTATTTTGTGGCATCTACTGTCTCAGGTATGGCAAAGGGATGACTAATTTGCTTGCGAGTGGTAAATAATTGCAGAAATTAGTGCGATTCGTTTTTATCGCCATTGGAACGGGTTCTGGCTGCTACTATTGCTGTCTCACGTAGGTGTCGTGAGTACGGCAGCATCTCAATGTGAGAAGCAATTCAGACCCCTCACTATCCAGCCTGTCACACCCCGGCTGCACAGGCACCCGGTGGGAGAGCTGGTGCTAACACGTGTTAGTCACCTACTGCAGATGGCCTGAAGACAGCTAGAGACTCCACGCAAAGTGTCTACAACACGCGGAGCGGTTTGAGAGAACACTAAGAGAAGATTGGGAAGGGCTGGGAGGAGAAGACGTCGCCGCCTCTGGGGTTGTCTGTAACTGGTGACTGACTCGGTGCAGGGCTGTTGTTCCTCACCGCCGAGGGGAGATGCTCCTGAACTTGGGAGCAGCTCTGAGTTTCAGAGTCTCATGATTTCATCTCCTCGGCTGCTGGTACGAAGCCGTGGTGCTCCAGGACCCTGATTTATGTTATGGTTCAGGGAGGGAGTTTTCAGTCAGAATCACAAAATCATTAGAGCTCGAGCAGCATGTTCAGCCACGCAAGACCATTTCTCATCCACATTAGCACTTCCCGTGCTGCTCCGCTGAGTCCACCGCGGTTCTCTGCAGAGTCCTCAGGCTTCAGCATCACCTTTTGGCACTGCTCCTGGTGAATGGCAGCAGCAAGCTGGATTGCTTCACTAATAACCCGATTTCCAGTTTGTTTCCTTTATATTTCTTCTGGCCAAGAAGGCCAATGGCATCCTGGTCTGGATTAGAGACTGTGTCCAGCAGGGGTAGGGAGGTGATTGTCCCCCTGTACTCAGCACTGGTGAGGCCACACCTTGAGTAGTGGGTCCAGTTTTGGGCACCTCAGCACAAGGGAGACATCGAGGGGCTGGAGCAAGTGCAGAGGAGGGCAATGAAACTGGTGAAGGGCCTGGAGAATCCATCTGCTGAGGAGAGGTTTTGAGAGTTGAGGCTGTTTGGCTTGAGGAAGAGGAGGCTGAGGGGAGACCTCATCGCTCTCTACAACTATCTGGAAGGACACTTCAGAGATGTTGGTGCTGGTCTCTTCTCACAGGTAATTAGCGACAGAACCAGAGGGAAGGGCTTCAAGCTTCAACAAGGGGGAGTGTTAGACTGGACATCAGGAAGAAATTGTTCATGGAGAGAGTGGTCAGGACTGGAATGGGCTGCCCAGGGTGGTGGTGAAGTCCCCTTCCCTAGATGTGTTTAAAAGACGCTTAGATGTAGTGTTGGGGGATAAGATTTTGGGGTGAACTTGTAGAGTTGAGTTGATGATCCCAGGGGTCTTTTCCAATCTGAGTGATTCTGTGATTTGGACAGAGCAGAACATTAATTAGAAAAAATTAAAAGTGCCATTGCAGCCTTTGCATGCCTGACACTTTTTATATCCAACCTGAACCTTTGATATTGGTAATACTTTTATGTTCCACAGATAGATAACGTGTTGCCTCAATTTTTCAACCTTCTGATTGTGCTGAACATACCCTTGATCTTAGGTTATGATAGAGACTGAATAGTAGATCTTGGTTTATCTCTGCTGTACCTTTTATCATATTGTCATCGTTATTTTCATATCATCTCTGCCTTTTCTTTTCCTCCTATGATCTAAGAAGTCCCAACATCTTCAATCTCTACTTATACAGAAGAATCAGCATGACTTCAGTCTTTTTTATTGCCCCTCTTTGAAACTTTTATAATTCTTCTAAGCCCTTTTGGATGAGGTGTGACCCGAATTAAATAGGACACCTCATCCTTTTTAATGTGCTCTCCTCCCCTTTGAAGTACATTTTGAGCTTAGTGTTTCTTCTTTCTTTGGTTGCAAGAAAAAGTCTCATTCAGCTGGGCAGAGACAGTATCTCTCTTGAATGGGCAGATTTATTTTTCCTTGCAAAGACTTTGGGCACGTCACTTGAAATCAAGTGGAAGACAGTGCCGGTAGCTTGCAAGTGTTGTACCAAATGTGAAAGTACAAGTTCCTTTTGAATAATGTATTATTTATCATGCATTAAGCTATTAATAGAGAGAAGTGTCTAAGATTGCCTAAGACGAAAGTCGAGAATTTGGTTGGAAGGGAAAATGCAGTTGTTAAGTGAAACTTGTAAAATGCGTTTTCTTTGACCCACATTTGTAAGTAATTCTGTTGGTGTTTTGAAATGGATTTCAGTTATTTTGGGGAAGGACAACTGTTCATGCTTTCTCTTCTCCTTCGTTCTTCTCTTTAGAGTCTCAATGTCCTTATTTGCCACAGCAAGTGCATACAAGAGGGCTGTTAAAAACACTTCTAGCTTCTTGATGAATAAAAGAGTAAGTCAGAGTTAGAATTTTCTTACTTGCTTTGTGTTTTGAGTCCCCTGCAGCGCAGAAACCTTGTAGAACTGGGCAGTCGATGCCTTGAAAAATGAACCTTGCAAAATTCTAGTTACTTGCTCGCACTTCATGTTGAAGCATGTTCCTTTGAGGTCCTTGCTTGACTGCTTTGAATGCTGTTTGTGGAGGTTTGTCTTATGATTGAAGGTAATAAAGAAAAGTGAAGAAGAAAGCAGATATTTAGAAAGAACAAAAAAAAGTCCAAGTCCTTCTACCACCAGTGATAGTGAGCCTGGAATGACTCCTGGGTCAGCAGGGAAGCCTTTTCAAAAGGAGACTAAGCTGAAGAGGATCCAGCCAAACTTAAGGGGAAAATCTCTGAGGAGTATTGTAAAACCATGGGCTTACCCTGTGGTGTATTTAGTCAAGTTTGATAATGCCATACAACTGCTTTAATAGTCCTTTGTCATAGTAGTGAGAAGAACAAATGATAGAGTACAGACAGTGTGTATCTTCCCCATCTCATCCATTTTATTTAGGTGCGCTTGTTTTTAAATGGAAAAAAGGTAAAAATAAATTCTATCTCTTTTAATTTCTTTAAGTGTGAAGAATTAATTGTGTATCTTTTGGTTTGCTTGGTTTTTAAATTTCCAATTACTGGATCCAGCAGCATGTCTGATACAGTCATTGCATAGTGCCCGACAGCACTATGGACATGTTAACTGAGGAACTAGTTTGCACCATTGACTTAACCTAATTCTGGGAGCTTTAACTGGACTGAAAGGACAGGAATGGAACTGTGAAAACTATCTTGACACTTGGTCATTTCTTTTTGACACTAATGGGGTTAACATCCTCCTCTGCCATCATGAATTAAAAATTTTCATCGGTTGGCTTTTAGCCCACAGGGATATTAAATGGAATCATCAAATGAAAATGAAGCCCCTGCAAAGTCTCTTGAAGTTTTTTTCATAGTAAAATAATGGCACAAATGTGTAAACAAACACATAGATCTATGGAAGGCAGCAATATCAGAACGAGGTCATCTTCTTTACTGTCCTGTTGGAGAGCAGTGTAGGAGAAAGGGACCTGGGGTTCCTGGTGGACCGTGGGATGACCGTGAGCCAGCAATGAGCCCCTGTGGTCAAGAAGGCCAATGGCATCCTGGGGTGGATCAGAAGGGAGATGGTTAGCAGATCAAGAGGTTAAATTAAAAAAAAACCCCCAGTTTGGACTTGGCCAAGAGGTTCAAATGTTTTACTCTGCTCTTCTGAGAGTTGTTTTCCAGGTGCCCCTGAATTAAATAAGTCTGTCTGGCACAGGAATGACTTGTGTTTTTTCCTCCTGAGGAGGAGGATGTGTGTGTTTGAGAGAGACAGTTTATTAACATGTCATGTTGCAGAAACTAATCCTATTACCACCATTCCCCGTAGAAAACAAGCTCAGGCATGTGGTGCTCACATCACTGCAGGACTTCTTTCAGCCCAAAGGCACTTTCCATTCTCCGTGGCCTGTAGGTAATGTCTCTCCTGTACTTTGGCCGCATGGGCACTTTTCAGCATTTGGAGCTCAGTGTTGCAATTGGGTAAATGCTAATTAGCACAGTAAAGATTGCTCTTGTGTGCTGATTGGGGTGTCTTTTCATTCCGAACCATGGTGAGATTACGTATCATTGTCAGAGTGGTTAAGCCCAGTGAACTTGACTGATCATTTCAACGTGTCACTTCGTACCATACAACACTTTAGCGAGCTGAAGTTGATGTAGATGACTGTAGAAACATGATGAGGAGGGCTGTATGAATCTTTCATAATGAAGCATGAAATAGGATGGAATTCTCCTGAATTGGAATCTTGCAGACACTGATTTAATGGAACTATATCCCCTAGTAAAAGAAAATTGAAGCCAGTAATAAGCAATGAAGCTAGCTCAACGTTTGTTGTCAAAACCAGGCTGGAATTACTAAAAAAAAAAGAGAAAGAAAACAGTGGTGTGGACTATATATATGTGTGTGTGTGTATTCAAAAACAGTCCTCTTCCCAAGAGAGAAACTTCCCCCTATGTTATGACTTTTAATGATTTAAAGGGATCTGTTGTGTTTCACGGGAGTTGCCACAGGAAGGAAAAACAGTTGTGAATGATAAGGACCAAACCAATTAGGTTCTGCAACCCTAACCTAGGTGATCCTGCTGTGGCAGGGGGATTGGACTAGGTGATCATTTGAGGTCCCTCCCAACCCCTAATATTCTGTGATCTCTCTGTGGAAGATCCAGGCAGATACCACGTGTCTGAAACAGTGGGGTTGAATGTGAAATCCTCTGTTCACCTCTGGAGTTTAAAGGGCAAATGAAGGAATTCTGAAGATCACTCAGAAGCTTTGGAAGGGCTAGGGAAACTTCAGAGCATTAAGCGGAGAGAGGACTCAAATTCAGGTGAGAGCAGAGAAAGCCCTATAAAATAAGGGGTAGCACAGTGTAGGTAATGAGTGCTCTTGCTTGAGTTCTGCAGAACTGGGAATAAGAGAAGTCTCTGTGCACTGCACATCAGCAAAGTAATTTTGGCTGAAGAGAAGCTGGAGGTAATGGAGCAGTGCGGAAAATGAGGAGCTCTCTACAGCCTCATCCGTGCTGCCAGTTACCAAGTTCAAGAAAGATGCCCTGAAACTCAGAAGGCGGAGAAGGGTTACTTGAGTAGTCAGGGCAATGGGAAGCCTTACTTTTGAGAGGAGACAGAACAGTTGTCTCTTCAGCAAAATGAAACCTGTAAGATTTAGGTGCCCTTGATAACACTTAAGGGAGTTAACATCGATGAGTGAAAGAGAAACAGGCTGTAACTTGGCTGTGCACAGACAAAAAGAAAATTGCTAAGTTTTTAGGTGATAGGTTCTCTAGGAGTTTTCTACCAGAAGTAGTGAAGGTAGAAAGCAACGAGTTGTAGGACTGAGCTTAATCAGCTAACGAGAAAGGTTAGCTAGTGTGTTTGTGGGTGGCAGCTGAGACATTCCACTTCTAAGCTGTACTTGTTGATGTGGGTTTTTTGATCCTTCCCCAGATCAAAAATGCATTTGATGGACAACTGGAGAAATTCAGCCTTCCCTGTTCTTTGTCTGTCACCTAAAATAACTCCAGTTCTGTGTGCCTACCCTTTCCCTAGGTTCAGGGGGCTGTTGCTAAGGGCAGAGAGGTAGAGAAGACACTGATGTGGAGCAAAAAGCTCTGACTAGCCATAAAATCTACCAGCCAAAAATGAATAGTTGTCTCCTTGAAGGTTAGCTTTGAACAAAAACAAAACACCAACAACAAAACCCATCAGATTCCAGTAACAAATCCAAGTTTCCCAACTTCTTGTTTTCAACCAAATTGGAGTGAGAAGTTGATCACAAAAAGAAATTTGAAACCCCTGCCTTTCAAATAAATGAATAGGATGGAACATCTCCCTGATGATGGAAGGCTAAGGGAGCTGGGTCTCTTGAACTTGGAAAAAAAGAAGATTGAGGGGTGACCCCATTAATGTTTATAAATGTATGAACGGTGAGTGTCATGACGATGGAGCCACACTCTGCTCAGTGGCATCCAGTGATAGCAGAAGGGGCAATGGGTGTGAGCTGGAACAGAGGAGGTGTGGGAGAGCAGCCAAGCCTATCCTGCAACAGGAGGTTCCATGTAAATATGAGAAGGAGCTTCTTCATGGTGAGGGTGATTGAGCACTGCAACGAGCTGCCCAGGGAGGTTGTGGAGTCTCCTTCTCTGAAGACGTTTAAAGCCTGCCTGGACATCTTCCTGTATGACTTGATCTAGGTGATCCTGCTGTGGTGGAGGGGATTGGATTGGATGATCTTTTAAGGTCTCTTCCAATCCTTGATATTCTGTGATTCTGTGAAATTGTATGGAGCTACTTCAGTGAAAACAATTGGTGAAAAGGAAGTGTCCTTAACAGTATTATTTTTCTTGTAATTTGTACAGACAGTTCAAAAATTCCAACCATAAAAAAACCCAGATTTCAGTTGAATTGTGTATTTCCTGTGAAACGTCTTGATTTTTATCAAATCGGCACTTTTTTAGTAGAAAAGTTAAAGTTAAGTCAGTTGGCTTCTGAACTCTGGGTTGGACTGTATTATTAGTGGAAATAATAATTGCAAATGATCCACTGTGTCTTGTGGGTATCATATGCCCTCATACTTGCTGGAGTCGTTGTTCTTGATTTGGAAAACCTGAAAATAATTGGAGAGGTTAAGAGAAACATGGCAGTTGAAGATCTTTGTTCCTACAGCAGGTCTGGAAGGCTCTTGTGTGTCTTCTCAGCCACAGGTGAGGGGAACCAGTGGCATTGTGGTTTGCATCTGAATCATCTAGGCTCTTCTCAGTGTTATCTAATGATAGGACAAAGGGCAATGGGTGTGAGCTGGAACACAGGAGGTTCCACAGCAATGTGAGAAGGAACTTCTTCCCAGTGAAGGTGACAGAGCCCTGGAATGAGCTGCCCAGGGGGGTTGTGGAGTCTCCTTCTGTGGAGACATTTAAAACCTGCTTGGACATGTTCCTGTGCAAATTGATGTAAGGGATCCTGCTGTGGTGGGGGGATTGGGCTAGATGATCTTTCGAGGTCCGTTCCTATCTCTAGTGTTCTGGATTCTGTGATCTTTATCTCTACACTCTGCTACCCAAACAGCCCCACTAGGCTCAAGGCTATCCTACCTCACACAGCAGCACTGAATTCCAGTGCAGGCATCTGAGCCCCCATGGAGAGGCTGGGACGGAACAGCATGGAGGAGGACCAGAGGGTATTTTTATTTCACCTTCCTTTCTATGTCCTTGCTATCCTCACTGAAAAGTGACCCCTGATATTTATACAACAGACAAACAAATTTAGGGCAGGAAAAGGTACTGTTTATTTTTTCCTGTGTGTATATCAGTCCCGTTAATGAATAGCATTTGTCTTGTCAGGGGTTTTATTTAGATCTATAAGCTACTCAGTCTGTATTTTAAAAAATGACAAAAATCTTGTTATCTTGTTTTTGCTGACCTTCCTCCTAAAACTGATGTGACTGATGACATAATAGGTAGCAGGGAGAGACTGTGTATTAATATTTAATAGGGATAGATAGCTTTATTACTGAAACATGTAAAATGCTCTCTCAGCTGTCAGCTGTAATTACTGCCTCTGTCTAAAAGATACAGACACAGTTGTATGTTTTTGGAATTAAGTTTGGAAAGTCAAGATGATCAAAGTTAAACTCTTCAATAACCTGTGTTTGCCAGAATTAACCATTGTAAGTGTAAGATTTTAAAACACAGAGCTTCTTCCAGTGCGTAGGGAATTTAGATCGTAACCCTTAGTAATCCATCGTGCTTCGTCAGATGGATGGTGCTTCCTGCAGCTTTAGGGGTTGGTGCTGGTCTTGGATACGAACAAATATTTGAAGCTGTGGTCTAGTGGTTAGGGAGATGTTGGGACGAAGGCTGGACTTGATAATCCTGGAGATCCTTTCCAGCCATGATGATTCTATGATTTATAACACAAATGGCAGAGCTGTCTCTGGGTCAGCTGAGGACTGCAATAGAGAAGGCCATGGTCAGGAGAGCCTGCCTTGACCCTGATCCATGTCCCTGTAGTTTGGTCATCATGTGGGATTTTCACACCTTTCAGCATCAAATCCTCCTCATGCTTTGTTTTCAAGCTCTGGACTTCAAACTCCAGCTCTGCAGGTGGCTTGATAAAGCTTTAAGGTAGTGCTGCTGTATTACTTCGTGGGTTCAGAGTATTTGGATCCCCAAAGCCAAGGGGAACTCATTAAATGCCTGAAACAGAAATGGCCTAAACCAGATTATTTCCAATTCACAATGGAAATAGATGAGGTTTTTCCTAGTGACTGATAAAGTTGGTTTTCTTTATCTGTATTTGATGTTCAAATGAAGATTTTTATCAGCCTAGAGGTTCTCTTCAAGTATTTCCATTCCACCAGGCAAATACTAAAAGTAAAGCTTCCCGGGCTTTCTGTCACTTCTGTTTTCTGTCAACATAAACACAATCCAAAGTTGTATCCTGTTATTAAATGAGTGAGAAGCACGGTTATCCTCACCCAGAGGACAGAGAGCTTATGAAAAGTATGTATCTTCACATAACAACGTTGGCTGCTTGTTTCTCTTTCCCTTCAAATCCCACCGTTGCTCTTGCTTGTAATATTGACTTTGCAGAAATGTATGGTCAGGCTAAAGAAGCAGCTTTTGTGATTCTTAAAGATAAATTTCATCTTAAAATATAAGTTGTGTTTAAGGGGAAAGTAGGAATTGCATTTTCAGAGCTGAGAATTCCCCTTATTTAGTATCAAGTGATTAAAAGGACTTCCCAAATCAGATTTGGAGCTGGTACTGAGTTAGCTCATGATGTTCTCTACTTGGTGCTGTATAAACTGCTGTATACACTAGGGTGATGAAGACTATTGCTGCTTCATCCTTCTCTTTTCTGCTTAAAGACAAGAAGGTTTTAATACACTTAGACTGATGTTTATTATAACGGGTAGATCTCCTCTACCCTGTGAGTAAGGCAGGCTGGGCTGTGCTGTGCTGTGCTGCCCTCAGCCTTATGCAGCATTCTGACATGCAGTGTTGAGATGCTTCCATTCCAACAGATATTACTGTGGATTCCCAAGGTTTTTTGGTAAGTTTTGTTTTGTTTTAAAATTCCCTTCAGAAGTGGAAATGCCTTGGGCATCTGCTCCCTGGTTCCCACAGGTTTGCAGACCCCGGGTTTCACATTTAAATGGGTCCCAAAAGCAAATTCAGTAAAGTTTTGCCTTTTAAGGATTCCCCAGTTCCCTATCTTAGCCCTTGTCATTTGGAACACAGCCCAGATGTGCTACAATACACGTAGACCTGGAATTTCTTCCCAGTTTAGGTTTTCTTAGGGAATTTTAATTTCCTTTGCTCAGCACTGCAGTATATTTTAGTAACACGAAAAAGCAGACCTAATGAATGCTGTCTGGATAAAGGAGTGAGGACTGCTCTGGAAGGATATGAACTTCAGAAGGGGGTGGTTAGCAGATCGAGAGAGGTTCTCTTCCCCCTCTACTCTGCCCTGATGAGACTGCATCTGGAATATTGTGTCCTGTTCTGGGCTCCTCTGTTCAAGAAGGACATAGAACTGCTTGAGAGAGTCCAGCGGAGACCCACAAAGATGATAAAGATGATAAAGGGAGTGGAGCATCTCCTTTATGAGGAAAGTCTGAGGGAGCTGGGGCGCTTTAGCATGGAAAGAAGGAGACTTAAGCGTAAGTCTCTAGGGCTGGGCAGTGCTCGGGGGTTACGGCGCACTGGCTGCCAGCCTGTGGCATTTTCCTGGCCAAAGCTGGAGTATTTGTGTAATTGCTGCCTGTGTCTATTAATGGAGTAATTATGCAATTATGACACTTGTGTGACTATTTGGTCGGTGTGGTTTGGGGAAACAATGCATTTAAATACATGATATAGCAGCGTGCCAGTAGAATCTAGAGTCTGCTGTATGCTGTCGCTAGGTACTTGCACTCTATAAAAGGCCAGGATCTCCCCAGAAGGTTGATGATGTTTGTTTATTTTTCTCTGCTCCCCTTTGCTGTGAAAAATTTAACCAGTTTCCTCAATTCAAGCTTTAATGGCTTCTTCTAACTACTGGCCATCTGTTGCAGTGCAGAAAGATTTCCTACAGGGATGCCTGCCGTTGCTGTCACATCAAGTCAGTGTTTTCCTGTCATCTTTCAGTTGTGATAACTGATTTCTGAACTGACAGCTGTCATGTAGGTAGTTAGGTAGCAAGTGGGAAGATCCCCTGATGGACTAAAGCTGAATTCTTTCACTTGGTTGTTGCATCTGAAGAGGGAAGGAACAAATGAAAGATTTTCTTTGGCATTTCAAAATGAACTGTAGAATTTAATCGAACTTCTGTCGTTTATCAACGTTAATATACAGCAAGATTCCTTAGTGTAAGCAGTCAAAGAGAATCATTGTAATGCTCAATCCTACCAGACGTGGTCACGGCTAATTTTGCAGATGTGGAATTTAATTTCTTTCAGTAGGACATCACTTCTGTGTAAAACTCAATCTTTGTACAGAAGAAGTTTTCGAGATGTATTTTATATGAGATACGGTCATTACTTAGTATTTTCCCATTTCCTGAATTAAGAGTTTCTGATGGTTTTACTAAAAATAATCTGCCGCTATTTGGAGCGCAGAGCCACAAAGATGATGAAAGGAGTGGAGCATCTCCCGAATGAGGAAAAGCTGAGGGAGCTGGGTCTGTTGAGCTCGGAGGAAAGGAGACTGAGAGGTGACCTCATTAATGTCTATAAATATGTGAAGGGTGGGTGTCAGGAGGATGGATCCAGGCTCTGCTCAGTGGCACCTAATGATCGGACAAGGAGCAACGGGTGTGAGATGGAACATAGGAGGATCTGCATAAATATGAGAAGGAACTTCTTCCCAGTGAGGGTGCTGGAGCACTGGAACGGGCTGCTGGGGGGCGGTTATAGAGTTTCTGTCTCTGGCCATGTTCTAGTGCGACTGGATCTAGGTGATCCTGCTGTGACAGGGGCATTGGACTTGATGATCTTTCAAAGTCCCTTCCAATCCCTAGTGTTCTGTGATTCTGTGAAGTAGATCTTAATTTATGATAGCATTTCTTCCAGGTTATTCCTGGTATGACTGTAGCACCTGGGAGTCTGTGTTCTCTGTCCAAACAAGTCTAAGCAAACAGTTATGATACAGGAGTGAGATATGGGTCAGCTCAGTGGGTGCCAAGTTCTGCAGCAGAAATTTAAATGGAGCGTTATGGGTGATTAAGAGAGAAAGAGTAAACAAGCTGTAGGTACATTATTGTGTCAAGGTATGGTTCTGTGTTGGTCCAGCACATTGAATATTTCGTGTAGTTTGGTGCCCTTTGATCAGGCAGGATAGAATGACAACGGGATGAAATGGAGGCAGTACCTGACGGCTGAGCACCAATGTGCTGCCCCAAAGCTTGCCAGGGAACACAACCAGTGTAGGGCCACACACTTGCATCTACCATCAGCATGTCAATGACAAGAGCAGGTCTTTGTTTTCAGACAGGCTCCCTTGTCTTTACCAGTCACCCTGGTGAAGTCTCACCACACTCTGGGGGGCAAATCAGGCAGTGAGTGTGCAACCTGGCATTTTGCAGTAGTGCATTTTTGTGGATGGTCAAATATACTTTGGAGAAGAAAATGCTTGTGGAGAGCCATATTTTAGCCAAGTTTTATAATTGAGTTATTACGGAAGTGTGTAAAAAATGGGGTTTAGAATAGAAGTGCTGACACTAGAACAGCATGAACACAGCTGTTATAATACCGTAAATTTATAAGAAATTGTATAGCTAACAAAGTAGGTCAACAGCTTCAGAGGAAAAACTGTTTCAGATGGCACGCTACTCTATCTTAGGAGATCTTGATATTTTTTGGGTATGAGAACAGAGCTGTTTTCCCTTTTGTGCTAATTTGTCATCTTTTTTTAAAAGAATATTCATGCTGGAAGGTGGGGCTGACCTCCAAACGTGACTAAATACAAATCCAGCATATGCAGATAAGTTCTATCTTCCACGGTGCTGTAAGGACAACTGTACTGTGCCAGATCACAGGTCATGCTTGCCTAGTATCCCACTTGTGACGGTGGCAAGTAATGGATGGATGTGAATGGCTGTGAGGAGGTGGGTGGCATGTGTGTTAGTTTTCCAGAGCATTCTCCAAGAAGCAATTATCTTGTGCATTAGAGACTTTCCAAATCAGACAGGTTGCCCTTTGATGTAGCGGTCCTTATGGCATCTCTTCCATGAATTTGTCTGATGTCTTTCTGGAAGCTTTCAGTATGTTGCTGTGGAACACAATTGCAGAGCTCAATAAGAAACATAGAGTCATGAAGGTTGGAAGAGACCTCCAAGATCATCAAGTCCAACTGTCAACCCAGTGCCACCCTGCCCAGTTAAACATGTATCCAGGCACCAAATCTTCATGCTTTTTGAATACCTCAGTGACATGAGACTTTGGCTTTTCCAATTCCTTCCTGTGCTACTCCTGGACAGTCCATCCCTGTCCCAACCTTGCAGCTTTTTTAGTCTCCATTTCAGTTTGAAGTTCTCCATTCAGATGTGTTGGCTTTTGCACTTTGGATGGATTGGTCTTGTGCTACTTGGGATTGGACTAGATGATCTTTCGAGATCCCTTCCAACCTTCTGTAATACCTTAAGATCAGCCTCATGTTCCTATTCTCTGAAAGGCTTTTAATGTTGTTAGGCCTCTAAAGTGCTACTAGTTTGGGCTTCACCCAGGTAGTTTCCTTTGTTGTTGCACCCTAAAAATGCCTTTGCTTTTCTTGTGTCTTCATGCACCTCAGAAGCTCTTGGGAGGATGACTTCATCTACTTGTTAGCTGGAAGTCCTTGGATCCCTAATGCCCTTTGATGGAGCTGTCACCTAGCTGAAGTAATCAGAAGAGCAGGACATTTCCTAATATACCAGTAGACAAATAAGAAAACTCCACACTGATTTAAAACTCAGAGCAAATTATTCTTTCTCTGTTTCTCCGTCATTCTTGGAAGGATTTGTGTAGCTGTCTGCGAGCTACATTAGATTTTCATTAGCTCATAACGAAGTTGAAGACTTGAACATCTTTTTCGAATTAATTTACTGCCTCTCGTCTCTTCAGGACCCATGGCAAGTCTTTACTTTGCTCTCTTCCTCTACCTATTAACCTCTGCTTAATCATCCAGCTTACAGATGGCTACTTAGTCTGACTCAGTGGGTTTGGATATCAACATTACCAGCCTATGAATGATACAGTCAAACTGTCCTAGAGGACAAAGTTAATCTAAATTCTAAATACCAACATTAGACTTTCTGTAAACACTTTGTGTTTCCCTGAACAAATGCTGCTACACGAAGGTGTCACTTTTCAGTCCATCCATCCATGCATCCATCCATCTATGGATCCATCAATCCATCCCTTTGTTTAAATTCCAGTACCTTAATCTCATCTTCCTTGTCCTGCTTGTTTTCCTTTTATTCTGCTCCTGGCATAGAGGTTTTGAGGCCCTTTTTTCTCCCTTTTTCAACCCTCTTAGTTATCTTTTGCCAGACAATTTATTGTTGCTGTTGAAAAAATTCAGCAGTGATGCCCACTTGGCTCGGAACAATGGATTTGTGGATAGAGTTGTCCACTAGAACTTCCAGTTTTGAAAACACGGGGATACCGGTGATACTTTGATGGTCAAGCACTTTGCTTAATGGTGTAGGCTCATGAGAGACAAATCTTGTGTGCCACACTGATTTTGTTCTGGAGCTTTCTGCAGTATTGATAACCAGCTTCACAGGATAGTCATAAAGGTTTGGGGCTTTTTAAGCAGCTTCCTTTCATTCTGTAATTTGCTTTATATGCATTTGAAAACATCAGGTATTTTATGATAGAGCAAACAACCATGTTAGTCATCTTTTCTGTACTGAGGTTTTAGGATGTCTCATGTCATTTGTGAATAATGTCTTCTTAAAACAAATATATTTCCATTCTTTAAAACTTCATACAGCAGGTTTTCCCATTTTCATTACCTGTGTTGTCTGTCACAGAATCACAGAACATTAGAGATTGGAAGGGGCCTTGAAAGATCATCCAGTCCAATCCCACCGCCACAGCAGGATCACCTAGATCAAGTCACACAGGAATGCACCAGGCGGGTTTTAAACATCTCCAGAGCAGGAGACTCCACAACCACCTAAGTGTTTATTTGGACAAGGTGTAAGCACTATAGTTTTGCTCTTAGCTACTAAAACTCTACTCTCTGCTGATAACATTCCTACTATGTCTTAGATGACACCACAGTCTGGGAGCTGAGTATTTCAGTGAACTGTATCTGTTCTTTGCAGAAGCTAATGCCAATATTTTTTTTCCATTTGGTAGTAAACGTGTTTTTTACACAGAAACAGACCCAGACTTGACCTGCAGTGCCAGTCTCACAATCAGATTCTTCCACGTTTGAGTCATTTATTTTTGCCTCACTTGCAGTTAGACGTTCATGCTATTTTTTCCTTGGGTTATATAATCCTTATCTCGGCAGCTGACACTGCAATCTGAGTTGCAATGGTACTTAGCAAGCAGCGGAAAAATGATGGGAATGATATGTTTTAACGTTTCAGAGTCACAGGATGTTCAGCTTATGCTTCATGACTGCTGAGTAACCTTATTGCTAACAACAGCATTACTGAAATACTGACCCTCTTTTTAATAATAGAGCAAAATGGTGCTATTATGTGCAGTAGAGAATTGGAAAAATGATTTACTCCGAAGTCTGGTAAATAGGTACTATCTATTATTCAGAGCAAATCAAATACCAAGAACTGAACCTCTTCCTTGCAATGAAATTAACGTTGCATTATCAGCTATGGTTCAACATAATGCTGTTTGCTTTGATTTCATGTTTGGAAAGAAGTTTGCTCACAGAGGATTTAACTTTATCTGCGTGATGTACAATGTGTAATGAAAGACCAATGTTCAACAAATACGGTAGATGGATTTGTTCTTCAATAGGAACAAGTATTTTGGGCCACGTACGAGTTTTAAAGGCAAGCCGACAGTGGATGATGAAGAGCTTACTACAAGTCTTACTGAAGTGGCAGTGATTCAGTAAACTTCACAGAATCATAGAACATTAGGGATTGGAAAGGACTTCGAAAGATCATCCAGTCCAATCCGCCTGCCACAGCAGGATCCCCTAGATTGAGTTGCATATGAACATGTCCAGGCGGGTTTTAAATGTCTCCAGTGACGGAGACTCCACAACCCTCCTGGGCAGCCCATTCCAGTGCTCTGTCACCCTCACTGGGAAGAAGTTTCTTCTCAGATTGATGTGGAACCTCTTGTGTTCCAGCTCACACCCACTGCCCCTTCTCCTATCACTAGATGACATTGAGAAGAGCCTGGCTCCGTCCTCCTTGCACCCGCCCTTTCCATATTTATCAACATGAATGCTGTCACCCCTCAGTCTCCTTTTTTCCAAGCTAAAGAGACCCAGCTCACGCACCACTCTTGCCCAGACCATCTAGCTCAGAGGCTATGAGCCAAAATGAAAAGCTTGCTTTTGAGCTACGCACTCATTTGCCTTGTGCTGAAGAATGAACTCTTCTGTATGTGAAAGCCTTGAGCTCAGCTTCAATAATCCATCACATCATGTTGTCTAGATGGAAAGTAACTTTGCTGAAAAGGACATGGATGCCCTGGACACCTAATTTGCCATGAGCCTGCTAATGTGGCCCGGCCACAAAGAAGGCCAATGGTATCTGGGGCTGCATTTGATCAATGTATAGAAATACCTGAAGGGGCAAACTCCTCTATGTGGTCCTGCTTAAGCAGGAGGTTTGGACCAGATGACCTCCAGATGTCTCTTCCCATCTCAAACATTGTGATTCTGTCTCCTTTGTGGGCCTTCACCCTCATGATCTGAATGCAGATCTTGACTAGCACATAGCATGGGCATGTGTGCAGGTGTCCGTGTCTTCTGCTTTTATGTGAATTTTGCTGTTCTTTTGTTCTTCTGTTTTACAAATGCTCTTTTGCAGTCACATCAGCTCTTTTTCTTACAGTAAAGTTCCTCAGTTACATGGAGTTCCCAGATCTCAGCCTTGCAGATATTTCGGAGATCGCAAGTCATAGGTTGCCCTGCCGGTAGCTCCAGCGCTTTAAAAGTAAGATTAGTTCTGGTAGTGAGAACATACCAGTCACAGCAGAAGGATAAAGGAAGGGTTAAGAAAGAATAAAAATGTTTTCAGGGACAAGGCTGTGAATAGAACTAAAGTATGTGCATGGAGAACATAATGACTGAGTAGGAACTGGATCATTGCTGTAGAAGAGACAGAACTAAAGAGTGGCTAAGAAAGCGTCAAAAAGGGTATTGAAATTGTAGGTATCGTGAAACAATCTTTTGAGAGTAACAATCTCAGTTGCTTGAGGGAGTGGAACATCTCCCTGATGAGGAAAGGCTGGGGGAGCTGGGTCTCTAGCTTGGAAAAAAGGAGACTGAGGCATGACCCCATTAACGTTGATAAATATGAAAAGTGTGGATGTCAGGAGGATGGAGCCAGGCTCTTCTCAGTGTCATCTAACGATAGGACAAGGGGCAATGGGTATGGTCTGGAACTCAGGAGGTTCCACATAAATATGTGGAGGAATTTCTTCGCGGTGAGGTTGACAGAGCACCGGAAGGGGCTGCCCAGGGTGGGTTGTGGAGTCTCGTTCTCTGGAGACATTTAAAACCCGCCTGGATTTGTTCCTGTGCAACTTGGTCTAGGTGATCTTGCTCTGGCAGGGAGACTGGACTGGATGATCTTTCGAGGTCCCTAATGTTCTGTGACTCTGTGAAAACCTGTACATGTCGCATTACAACTAATTTCGTTGCCATGGCTGGAGCGTGTGTTAATGCTGCCACGGGCAATGAGTGCTTTACTCCTCTTCTGAATCTCAGTGACAGTACTGAATTGAAGTGTGCAGTAGTACTTAATCAGTAATAATCACGATCAAGATTAAGTATTAATGCTGCTTAGGATAATTAGTCATTTATCAAATGGATTTAGTTGGGTTGTCTGTGAAACGCCTGACAGTTCAAAGCTGTATTCTTCTAAGTTTCATTCCAGAATATTTGCCAAATTATTACTAATCATTAGCTTTTGGCCTGTAGCTCATTTGCAAATGGGTTTTGAGCAAGTCTGTGACAGGCCATGTGCAGGTTGTGAAGGGTTTGTGTTGTCAGTGGCTTTCAGTCACAGCTGGAGGTCAGGGCTCAGAACTGATGATGGTCTGCAAACTACTCTAACTGTGTCTAGTGATTGGAGTGCTGAGAGGAGATTCAGCAAAGCAAGGGAGACTCACTGAGCATTTTTGAATAATCATTTGACTCTACTAGTTGCCACTAAAATGAAATTTTGTAAATAAATTTTTGTGGGACAGATGAAGTTGTGAAATTAATTACATGAAATTAAATGAGCACAAGCCACAAAGGACTCAGGAGGGAGTTGGAAAAATGCTCAAAGATGTTTGAGCAGATGCCCAAAGGTCACCCCTAGCAATAGAAATACTGGGAAATCAAGAAGAAGAGTAGTGGATCTGCACAAGGATGTGCAAAAAGTAACTGAGAACAAGAAGAGGCTTATTTTTTAAGGGGTCAACATTGAGTTTCTTGCAGAGTGGAAGCAGCAAAGTGAGATAACTGTATGCGAAAAGGAGGAGAGTCAAGTGCTGATGTTCTACTGGCGTTGAGTTTCTAGTATCCATCAGAGAATGGACCTATTTACTAAGTGAGATTGTAAGTGCAGTGCTTTCTGCGCTCCTCCTGAGAGAAAGTTACGCCATAGTTAATCACAGAATCATAGAACATCAGGGATTGGAAGAGACCTCGAAAGATCCTCCAGTCCAATCCCTCTGCCACAGCAGGATCACCTAGACCAAGTTGCACATGAACATATCTGGGTGGGTTTTAAATGTCTCCATAGGAGACTCCACAACCCCTCTGGGTAACCTGTTCCAGTGTTCTGTTACCCTCAAAAGAAAAGGAATGTCTTCTGATGGCTGAAAAGTGAAATTGTGATTTCAGCATCTCAGAAATGCTGGTGATCTTCCTTCTGGCCAGCTACAACTGGATTTTGGGGAGGTTTCACAGAATCACAAAAGCACTGAACATTAAGGTTTGGAAGGGACCTCAAAAGATCATTTAGTCCAATCCCTCTGCCAGAGCAGGATCACCTCGAGCAAGTCACACAGGAATATATCCAGGCAGGTTTCCACACTGGCTCAAATGTAGCTGAAAATCTGAAGTGAACATTTGCTGCAGACATGACCTTGTACAATCCTACTGGGTCAGAGAGATGGTAGATAATGCTGTGAAGAAATAGGGGCGAGATGCCTCAACAAGGTTCACAAACCTCATGTCATTTTAAATCAAGTACTTTGATACGATGATGTAGACTTGATATTAGGAAGAATTTTTCCATAGAAAGGGTGGTTAGGCACTGGAATGGGCTCCCCAGGGAGGTGGTAGAGTCACCATCCCTGGATGTGTTTAAAGATCCTTAGGATGAGTGTTGACAGATGTGATTTAGTGGTGAACTTGTAAGGTAGGGTAGATGGTTGGACTTGATGATCCCAGGGGTCTTTTCCAATCACAGTGATTCTGTGATTCCATTAGGTAGGTAGAAATAAGCAAGATCAAGGGAAAATGGGAATTAAGTGGGGGGAATTTGCTACCCTGGTTTAAAAATACATTTTTTTCTTATTATTGAGAAAATGTCTTTTAAGGTCTTTCACACTTTTTGTACTGTACCCTGCATAAGTTTAAAAACCAGTAAGACCTTTAGGTCTTACTTAAAGAAATAAATACTCTGTTGGAGTATTCACTTGGAGTAAATTTCCACTCTTTTCTTGTGATTTTTATTTATCTCAGTTTTCTTTAAAATATTTCATTTAGTAGTCTGCTGGACTGAATAAAGTCTATTTGAGATGAGAAACTGAAACCTACTGCTAGATAAATGCAGAGAAGTGATGCTTTTTTTGCATTTCCCAGATATATTCCATTTTTTCTAAATAAAAACGTGAAAGTGGTTCCGATGCCGTGAAAATCAGATGTTCATCTGATGGAAAGCGTTACAATTCAGTCATTTTTGGCCTGTTCTGAAGTAGGGGTTTGGAGACAGGCACGGGGGTGATTTGGAGCTCACATGTTTCTGAGACATCTTTCAGAAATGGTTCCAGAGAAGGCTGGAGCCTTTCCCTGGGAAGCAACTCTTCAGCTGTTCAGATAGAGAAAACAGAGGACCCTTTGATTCTGTATTTGCATGGTGCTTCAAAGGACCATAGAAGAAGTGGCTGAGAGTTTTTAGGATTTTATTATGTTTTTTAAAACTCATGCTCGGCGTAATTCAATTTGGTTTGCTCTGTCTTTGGACACATATAGACCAGAGAGGATGACGTGGGGGTAAAGCACGGGGGTATTAACTCATCTCTCACTTTAAAGTAGAGATATCGAAGGCACAGATTTTTTTAAATCACATTTCAGCATGTTATCTAGTTTTTATGGTTGGTCATTACTGTAACTAACTCGATGGAAAGGAAAGAGAAAATTGGTCTGGCTTCTAAAAGCAATGAGCCGTTAAATAGGTGACAATAATCTTGATATAAACTTGGAATATTTCATTGGCACACACTGCACCTCCAGCCAGCGTCACCACCTCAGGCCGCTCGCTAATGACCAAGTGTTTAGACCTTGCCCATGAAGCTCGAGGCAAGGCGGCTTTGTGCTGGAGTCCCCACAGCTCTCCTGCAGCCGTATGCGGATTTCACCTCTCTCTTGCCTCCTGTGTGTCTGTGTTTGCTTTCATGGTTTTCTGTCCGTTCTGGAGGAGCAGATGGGGCCGCAGAGGTGGTAATGACACTGCCAGTTTCATACCTGCTGTGGGCTCAGCCCTTTATTTTGCCGAGCAGGATCGATCGTTTCATGTGCTGTGTTTTTGAGGGTGGCTTCTGCTCTCGTTGTACCTAACACAGGTAACAGGAGCTTCACTTCTGATTGGGAGACTGTCTTTATAGTGTGGCTGTGAGCTGGAGTTTGATTTTCTGGCTGGTTTGCTTTCATTTTTCATAGGTGCTGTTGTCCCAGGTACAACTTGTAATAATATTTTATCTTTTCTAGAGCCATCATGTCCAGCTGGGAACTGCTCAAAGGAGTTGCTTCTCTTTCTCTTCCCATTTTGGGGAGGAAACTGGAAAGCAGCTCTGCCCACAGTGGGTGCTCAGCATCACTGCTGGCACTGAATGGGGAGCAGGCAGCTCTTGCACCCTTCCAGCTGTGGGCTTGAGTCCCTCCTCACACTCAGCTGGTCCCTTCCCAAGAGGACCAGAGTCCAAATGGTGGACCCAGTGCTATTATCTCTCTCCTTAGTTGAGGGCTTCAGAAATGCAGTTTCTTACTGGTCTGACAGCTCTGACTTCTGAGCTGTATGGAACCAGCTATCATCTCTCTGCCTTTCCTTACACAGACCTTAAGTGGGGCCCGTTCTCAGCTGCTGCCTTGGGCTGAGGGTGCTTTGTTGTTGCCTACAGCAGGAGTTTAACTGCCCCTCAGGAACCACATAGGCTCTTTGCCAGATGTCTTACCATTAAGATTTGGTGTGTGTTGTATAATGTGTTTTCATGTTCTTTGACGTTTCAGGAATGACATCTAGAGAAAGAAAAATAAATGTTGAGGTGTCAAATAAAGGCAGAGATGTGCAGCATGGCTTGTCAGACTTGGTTGAATCAAGGGTGGATCCCATGGAACTTGAAGTTCTGTTATCTGGTGGCCTGGCCAAGTAAAACTTTGAGTGGTGTTTGAGAGTAACTGCTGTCTGAGATTGTTTTCCTGTTCTTGATTTTTACAAACTCTGGTTTATAAATTAATATAATATTTCTATTAGTGTTTTTCAAGTTACTCTTACTTGTAGAATTCTGAATGTATATTATGGCATCTACTTCCATATGAACGTGACAAGACAGTGCACGCAACTGAAATCAGAAGCAATTGAGATTGATCCTTTCCCCCCCAAAAAATAAGAATTTAAACTTCTCAGGAAGTGTTTACATGAAGATAGACAAAAATACTTTATAGAAAAACCAAATCATATAAGCAGAACGTTCTGTTTCCTTCTCCTATGATGCTAAATTTTCAAAGCTTCTCCCGCTTGCCCTAAAAGCATTTTCTCGTGTGTTTGTTGTGCTCTGTTGTTGAAAATCCATCCTAGGAGCATAGAGCGCCCTTTATTAAACTGCCAAATGATTTCAGCAATCTTATTTTCCCCATCTGGTTTTCAAACCTCTTTGAAAAAGCTGCCAGGCCTTGTGAAAAGAAGTCATGAATTGCAGATATATGGGTCTGAAAGTTACCTCACATTTTTAAACCTGGTGCTGCTGCTCTGCAAACGGACTCCATGGAGCAGCCCAGTGATGATGGAAAGCCATAGCGCTGCGCAACCTATTGCTTTTAGCTCCCCCGGCCTCTCTCTCTTGCTTCTTCTGTTCTTTCCCTGGTCTTCTCAGTGATGCTTTTTGACTGCTTTTTATTATGGTCATAGAATAATTTGTATTGGAGGAGACCTTCAAGATCAAGTCTAACCATAAACCCATCTGTCCCAAGCCCACTGCTAAACTCTGTCCCTAACCTCTAGATCTCTGTGACTTTTAAGCATGTCCAGGGATGTTTACTCAAACCTCTCCCTGGGCAGTCTGTTCCAAGGCCTGATGACCCTTTCAGTGAAGAAGTTTTTCCTAATGTCCAATCTAAGCTTCCTCTGGTGCAACTTGAGGGCATTTTCTCTTGTCCTGTTACTTGTGAGAAGAGACCACCTCTCTAAAAACTCCATCCTAATGCCTGGTTTACAAGTATTAGATGTTTAAAGTACAAGCTCAACAATGTTTTCAAATATGAAGCTTTAATATCTATCAAACTGTTTTTCTTTCTTTGTCATGAGAAGACAAGACAGACGATGGCCAGTTAGCAACTCTAACACAGCATATGAGAAGACATGTATAGCCACAAGCCCTCTCTGCCACCATGAATCACAGAATCACACAGAATCACAGAACATTAGGGATTGGAAGAGACCTCGAAAGATCATCCAGGAGCAAAGAAACAAGATGTGGGACTCAGAAAATCCAAGAGCTGAAGTGACATACAGACCATCTCCTGCTGCCAGCCCAGGGTCCCATTCAGATATGAACAAACACAAACCTCCCTGCTTGCAGAGCTGACTGTTGTCATTTTGCTTCTCCTCTCACCATGGTCTGTCACAGAATCACAGACCATTAGGGATTGGAAGGGATCTTGAAAGCTCATCCAGTCCAATCCCCCTGCCACAGGATCACCCAGACCAAGTTGCACAGGAACATGTCCAGGCAGATTTTAAACGTCTCCAGAGAAGGAGACTCCACAGCCTCCCTGGACAGCCCATTCCAGTGCTCTGTCACCCTCACTGGGAAGAGTTCCTTTCTGTTGTGTAATATAAAGCTGTGCTGTGGCTGGTAGATGCAACCATTAAGAACCAAAACTCTTAAAGTCTGATGGAAACTTCAACCTACTCATTACTGTACAGAGTCTACTAGTACTGTACAATTAGTAGTAGCATGTACATTGCAATTCACTGACTACTTAATTGATAGAGATGAACAATGGACCATCTGTTTGACAGAAATAACTATTAAGATAAGTACAAATGTAGTGTTTTTTTTTTTTTTTTTACTGCTTAAACTACTCTAGTGACTAAAGTTCTCATAGTAGAATTGCCTCTTTAGCTAATGAAAATTATTTGGTAAACCCCCAGGAAGAGCACTTGTGAAGTGCTAGGCAAAAATTAAATATTGATTATTTTTAATGCATCAAATTAAACATAATCATACTTCAGGAAATGCATCATGTTTCCCAGAAATAATTGAAATCCCACTGCTGGTTTCTGTGCAAGGTGATTTCATGTTAAAATGAGTCGCAGCACAATAGAAGCTGCCACTAACTTATAATTTGTGAAATTCAAAAAGTGTTAGCATATCATTTAGATAATGAAAGCTTTATACCCGTCTACGTTTGTAAGTAGCAACTTGAGTGAAGGCAATGCTATTATATTAAATTATATACATCTGCTGGGGGGTTAGATGGATTAAAGCTTAATTTACAAGGTTTTCATTCCAAGCTCTTTATTTATTCTTTGCAATGTAGGAAACAATGCTTTTACAAACTACTGTTGGTGTTAAAATCAAGTGTGTATTCACAAGGCTGACCCAAGTCTAAGTGATCAAAGTAGTCAATCAATTGGAATAATTTCCTAGACACTTTTAATAACTATTTTGTGTGAGTGTTTTCATTGCACATTCTTCTTACAAAACACTCGCCCCTTTTTCTCCATTTAAATAGAACCATTTGATTTAGGACCAGCAGCCAAATGTCTCCTTGCACGTCAAGGGAGCGAAGCAGATAGTGGTCGCCGGCTGTGGCAAAGCTGGCGAGAGGTGTGCTGGCCCTGCAGATGTCCTTTTTTTGATCCTGATGATTTCCTCCCCTCATCAGAGAAATCTCTCCCTGGTGCCAGTTTTACAAGACTGCTGAGCTGTTCCCCTCTGCTATGTGGAATTTATTAAGGTGCACTTTGGTGCTGGTTGGTGCTTCTAAGCACTAGCTCTAAAGTCTTCTGTGTTCTGACTTTTTGATTTATTCTCTCTCCTTTCTGGTAGGTTGTGTTTCCTGTTACCTGCCGAACAAGGTATTTTAATGTACTTGTTCCATTGGTTTTCCCACTGTAAATTGGCCAAACCAAGGAGGAGCATCTGTAGATACCATACCTGTCCACAGTTCTCATGGTTTATTGATTAAAGCAGTTATTTGTGTCAGTATCTTTGATGAGCTTAGCACAAAAAAATCACAGCACTTAGTCGTAGGCCATTGATTTTATTTGGGGGACCATAAAGTGGTCAAAAGATTGAATTGTTAGAGCAAACAGAGTGCGGAGATACTTCAGCGAAGGATTTCCTGTTCCTGTAGTTTCAGGCTTCCAGGGGAAAAGGAGTGATTTGCAGGGATTTTACACTTCCCCTTTCAAAGTCGAAGTTCATACATTGCGCTATTACACTCAAAGGTAATGCATTGCCCTGGTCCACGATGGATCATCCGTGCTCAGCGTCTCATGGAGAGGAGAAGTGTTGGGAAATGAATGTGGAGAGAAAGTCATTTATCCAAAGATGTGCATCGGGTCTGAGAGAGCTACTGGTCTATAACTTGGAGCATGAACCCATGTGTGTATCTGTCAGAGCTGCACACACTCAGCTATGAGCTCTGCGCTTGGTCTATCCCCTCCTTCTCTTTTTCCTCCACAGCTGCCAGTGACCTGGTGCTTGAAGCCAAAATCTGGCTGCTGACATTGGTGGAGTGGTGGAAGAGAGAGCTTGGGACTGGTAACTGTAGATGAGATGAGAGGGCATGGAGATGCAGTGTGGGCAGACCTACACATGGCTCATGCCCTCATGGCTGTGGGGCTGGATCATCCTCTGGTTTGGGGTTTTCTGGATGGGTGGAAGGGTTGTGTGTAAAATGAGTTGAAGAATAAAACCGGCTCCAAAACCAGACTTTTACAGAACACACTGAGTGTGTGCAGCCTGTCTAGGCAGGGCAGTGTTGATAACTACTTTCAAAGAACAGTATTTTACTTGCTTTTGAACCACTTGCTTTTGTTGGTCATAGACAGTTTCTGACCTTATGTCAGGAATCCACCTAGTGAGCTTCTAATGCTCCCAGAGCAATGTGCTACAACAGTGCGTGAGGAGGAACTTTAAAATGGTCTCAAAAGCTCTTTGTGAAAGGCATTATGGTGGATCCTTTGAAGCTGTTAGAACTGGTCTTTAATAGGTAGACTCTTTCAAAGCTCCTGAAATCCATTCATGTTTACAAGACGAGACGTTATTTTCAAAAGTCTTTTTTCTTCTTCTTTTTAGTCTTCACATTAACGGCCGAGGTTCCTACAGGGAGATGAGCACTGCTGAGGTCAATATTATGTCTGAAATGTGAACTGTTGGGTTTATCATCTGTGCTGAATTTCACCTTGATGCTGAGGGAATGTGCAAAGCCCTCACTTGCCACTTAACACCTTCAATAGGGTAATGCAGTGCAAAACCTTGTTTCTTTAGGATAATACAGAGCAAAGGATATGGGGTTGTTTGGGGAATGGTCTTCTGCTTGATTAGAGTCAGGTGGGAGACCACTGCTTTTGGCTGAACTACAAGACAGTGTTACTAAGAGAGGTTATTAAGGTCTCTGCAAACATGGTGTCTTACAGTTGTATTGCAGCTTTGGGCTGGCTTTACCAGGAGAATAAGGGAAGACATTTGTGTAAAAATTAGGTTAATTTACTGAAATATTGTGAAAAAAGAATTCATCCTTTCACAGAATCACGGAACATTAGGGTTTGGAAAGGACCTTCAAAGATCATCCAGTCCAATCCCTCTGCGACAGCAGGATCACTTAGACCAAGTCACACAGGAACATGTCCAGATGGGTTTTTAAACATCTCCAGAGAAGGAGACTCCACAACCCCCCTGGGCAGCCGCTTCCAGTGCTCAGTGACTGTCACTGTGAAGAAGTTCCTTCTGATATTGATGTGGAACCTCCTGTGTTTCAGCTTACACCCAGTGCCCCTTGCCCTGTCATTAGATGCCACTGAGCAGAGCCTGGCTCCATCCTCCTGACACTCACTCCACACATATTAATCAATATTAATGAGGTCACCCCTTAGTCTCCTTTTCTCCAAGCTCAAGAGATCCAGCTCCCTCAGCCTTTCCTCATAAGGGAGATGTTCCTACATAGTTTTAAGTATTTTCCTGATATTAATTGAAGATTGCTCATTTACCTTGTCAAACAGGACAGTGTGAGGTGCCTTTTCTAAACTGCAGGAAAAGTAATGAAAGTAGAATATATATTTTAAGAATTCATTACGACTTTCAGATGAGATTAAAACCTCATTCAATATTCTTAAACTTTTGGCTTCAGCTAATTGACAGATTGACTTGAGTACAATTTTAAGTAAGTATTTTGCATGTTTGTCTGTGATCATCATTGACAAATAAATACCTGGAATCTGTTTTGTAGTATCAATATGTGCAGTACCCTTAGCTAGTATAGACAGCTCATGAGAAGGAAGGGTTTGGAACCTATGTTGCAAGAGGAGCGTTAGTTTTAATTAAAGATGTGTACAAATCATGGACTTCAGGTCACAATCTAACAACCTCCCCGAGGCTTATCTGGCTTTTTCAAGAAAATTACATTTCAGCAAGGCAAACCTAATTCTGCCAAGAAATCTGGTAGTCTTATCTGGAGTTCCTCAAGCAAAATTCTCATTAGCTTTACTGTCATGAACGTGCAGCCTGGAGTTCATACACTAAACAATGATAAATATTATTTGCTTTATATTGTTGTCCTAGATCTAGAACTTTGGCAGTAGAGAGTGACTGGAAAGCAAGTATTTATCATTCCCTATGATACAAGGCCTAGAAAGCACTTGTTGGCAACTGAGGATGAGAGGAAATGGCCTCAAGTTGTGCCAGGGCAGGTTTAAATTGGATGAATTAAAACAAATTCTTCGTTGGAAGAGTGATCAAACATTGCAACAGGCTGCCCAGGGAAGTGGTGGGGACACCATCTCTGTAGATGTACAAAAGCGTGTAGACATAGTGCTTTTGGAAATGGTATCGCGTCAAGGTGGTGTTGGGTTGATGGTTGGACTTTATGATCTTAGGGGTCTTTTCCAACTTTAATGATTCTGTGAGACAACAGATTTAAAACAAATGAAACCAGTATGTTTTAGATGAGACATGAAGTTAAATTGTAAACTCACTGCTGCTGTGTGTCATGAAGACCAGATGTATAGAGGTGTTAAAAATTCCCTGGCTGAGTTAATGGAGGATAGGTAGGTCTGTCAAATTCTGTTAAATATTGTCCTCTGAATCCGGCTTCCACTTCAGGGAGTCCCAGACTATTTATTTCTGAAATTGAGAAGGATGTATCAATCTTTATTCCACTCATGCCTGGTCCTTGGCAGAGCAAGGTACGCAGCAAGGGGCACCTGCAGCAGTACCTGCAGGGTGTCTGAGTGCTGCAAAGCTTAATTCACAGAATCATAGAGAATCACAGAACAGTGGACATTGGAAGGGACTTGCAACTGTGCTACTTGGTGATCCATGAAGTCTCCTTCTTTGGAGACTTTAAAAACCCACCTGGACACATTTCTGCGTAACCTACCCTTGGTGATCCTGCTGTGGCAGGGGGATTGGACTGGATGATCTTTCAAGGTCCCTTCCAATCCCTAATGTTCTGTGATTC
>JAOXOE010000694.1:15802251-15826230 GCA_028565055.1 Phoeniculus purpureus
ATCCATCTCCTTGGAGAGCAGATTCTCCCTTAGAGGACAGCTACACTGGCCACCACAAGGAGGAAGATTTTGGGGTTGGACTTTGAAGAGTTTGGGGTGGTTTTCACCCCAAAAATCTGTGATGAGCACTGGTGGTGCTTGGCTGAAGTGGACCTCACAAACCACAACTCAGGTTTTATTCACAAAGGGGATTTTTATTGCCCATCACCTCATGTTCCCAAAGATTTTGGGGCTGTCTCCTATCCATTTCTGTAAGGAAACCATGAGGTGATCACTGGGCACCAGTTGCAGAGCAGAACATGGTGAGGTTCTCACCGGTGAAAGGCTCCTCAACCCTAAGGAAGTGGTTGGCTCCCCCGCCAAGCTGCTGGCAAGAGGGCTATTTAATGGGATCATCCTTTCCTACTGGGAGACGTCACTCCTTTGCTTCTCTATCAAATGGAAATGAGCAGCAGCTTGTTGAGCAGCTTCATTTGGAACGATGCTGATTTTCCCACTGAACCAGTCAGACTGCTAGGGGAGGCCACGAGGATGCTGCCGGCTTTTCACACTAAACGAAAACGGGCGGTTTGGGGTCCCATACCTTGTACTCTTCGTGCCTCACGTAGGTGCACCCCGTAGAGAGACAGTCCTCCAGCGGGACGCAGCGCTTGGTCACCGAGACGCTCTCACCCGTAGCTTTCATCAAGTGTTGGCTAAAGCAGTACCTGGTGTCTGGGAAGACAGAAAACATCGTGTCGGTCTGTCAGATCTGCTGATAGTCTACAGGAAGAAATAGAAAAATCTTGAGATGGTTTTGGGGTTTTTTCAAATATTGGGGCTTTTTTTTTTTAAATAAGAGCCCATTTCGATGTCTGTATTGCAACATGTGAATCACGGAATCATTAAGGTCAGAAGAGCTTCAAGCTCACCCAGTCCAACCATCAACCCAACCCCACCCTGCCCACTAAACCCTTTTCCCCAGGGCTGCATCTACTCGTTTGTTGAACCCCTCCATGGACACCTGTTCCAACCCCTGACCACTCTGTCAGGGAAAACATTTTTTCTGATGTCCAGCCTAACCCTCCCCTGGCACCCTTGAGGTCCACTGTCACTACACTCCCACATCCCAAGGAGTGGGAGACCGTCCTCATCATCCTACTCCTCCTCCTATTTTCAGCTACTTCCCTAGTGACCCTTGTAAAACACCCAGAAAAGTCAAAGCAGTTTGACTGACAGATCAGATCAGAGTGATTGATAGACTGGTCTGGGTTGGGAGGGAGCTCAGAGCTCACCCAGTGCCAACCCTCCACCATGGGCAGCGACACCTCTCACCAGACCAGGGTGCCCACAGCCCCATCCAACCTGGCCTTGGACGCTTCCAGGGATGGAGCAGCCACAACCTCCCTGGGCAACCTGTTCCAGGGTCTCAGCACCCTCACACGGAGGGATTTCTGCCTCAGATCTCATCCCAATCTCTTCTCTTCTAGCCTGAACCCAGCCCCTTGTCTTACCACCAGAGTCCCTGGGAAAAAGCCCCTCTCCAGCTCTCTGGAGCCGCTGCAGGCGCTGGAAGGCTGCTGTGGCTCCCTTCAGGCAGAAAGACTTTGGGGTTCACTTTATGCTTTAGTCAGCACGAGGGAGGTTGAAGCTCCGTTCCTCTCCCCAGCACTCCATGATTTTCCACGCAGGAAACATGCCATTATGGGTTGTTCTCCCCTCTAAATTACACCTTGCTTCTTATTAATCACTCCAATTATCAATTAAGTTGTTGGTTTCAGTTCCAAGGGGTGTTGGGGTTGGGGAAGAAAGGGATTGCAATTAATTTCAGGCAAACATTCGGGTTCATTCCTCATCTCCGACGGGCAAAGCCCTACATTCATCTCACGGTTTAGGCAAGAGCCGAGCGACGTTGCTGGCTGGACGTGTGATTCCGACTATCGCGGGCTGCCACACGTGGCTTTTGATGCATGTCCTAGGCTTTTGGGGAGGTCGTCTCATGGTGTCACCCTAAGCTTTGAGTTTCTCCCAACATCCTACCTGGAAACACCCTCCCCAAGGAAATCTGGGTGCCCCGGCAGAGATTTATTCCTCCAGCAGCAGCTCCGTGCAGCAGAGCTGACCCTTGGCAGCTCCCAGATGGGACGAGTACAGCTCCTAACACCCCATAAGTCTTCTTTTAAGGCTGTTTAATCCTTTTTCAAAGGGGTTTTGTTCAATCATCTTGGAGATGGGTGTTTTCCCCACTCAGAGGGACCAGACGTGACTCCCCTCACACAGCCAGAGCCGATGGATATCAGCTCTGCAGGCCAGGGCTGCAGCAACAAAGTCCATGATAACAACAAAGTCCACGATAACAAAGAAGTCCATGATAACAGCAAAATCCACTCATCTAAGTAAAGATTAAATTCTGTGGTGGATCCTGGGCTGTCTCAGTGAAGGATCAGCATGGTGAGGACATGCTGAAGAAAAGGAGGCTGAGGAGAAACCTTGCTGTCTACAGCTGCCTGACAGGAGAGTGGAGAGAGGTGGCAGTTGATCTCTTCTCAAAAGGAACAAGGGACAGGACAAGAGGAAATGGGCTCAAGCTGCCCCAAGGGAAGTTGAATCATAGAATCACAGAATCATCAGGGATTGGAAGAGAAGTCAAAAGATCATCTAGTCCAATCCCCCTGCCACAGCAGGATCACCTAGACCAAGTCACACAGGATTTCTAGAAGTTCTAAGCACCTGCAACACAGGCTTTAAGAGGAAAGCACCTTCCCCACCGTAAGTCACTATAGAATCATAGAATCAGTCAGGGCTGGACAGGACCACAGGGTCATCCAGTTCCAACCCCCCTGCCATGGGCAGGGACATCCACCCTAGATCAGCCTGGCCAGAGCCTCATCCAGCCTGGCCTTAAACACCTCCAGGGATGAGGCCCCAACCACCTCCCTGGGCAACCCATTCCAGGCTCTCACCACTCTCGCGGTGAAGAACTTCCTCCTCACATCCAGCCTAAATCTACCCAGCTCCAGCTTTGCTCCATTCCCCCTAGTCTTGTCGCTACCTGATATCCTAAAATTTGAGGCTGGCTGCAGCATGAATCAAATGAGACAGAGCGCCTTGTGAGTAGCATCCCTAGGTAATAATGGGATTCCTTTCAATTTCTCCTCACTTGTTCCTCATTTTCTTTGCCTGTTTGATATTCCTCTGTAAGTAGCACTTGATCCTGGCTGCACTTTGCAGCAGGGCTGTGCTCGGCGGGGTTCAGATTCCATCACTTGCCACCCTGTCTGCTCTGTAGTGGGTCCTAGAGGCGAGGTGCACTGAAAACACTAAGATAGAATTGAGAGCATCTGGAGACAGACTGTAGCACCTCAGAAAGCTGGTACCTCATTGCTGGTTAGCGGATGGGGTCTGTTTCATGCCCAGAAAACAGATGAAGAGCCATTAACTGCCATCCATCTATTTCCACAAATATTATGAATGTAAGTTGCTGAACTGCGGGTTGATGGTGGTCATTTGTTAATGTGGCAGTGAGAGAAACCAGCCTCTTAAATCAGGCATTTTCATGTTTCAGGCAGTGAGGATTTTTCAAAATGGTCAGGGTTTTGCTGCTGAGCTCTTTTGTCTTTTCCCACCCTTATTTTTTTTAATTTGCATTTGTTTTTAGGAAAAGCAAAGTGAGGAATGAAAGATGTTATGGGGGTCCTAAGTCAGCTTTGGACAGAGGTTCTCAAAGGGAGGTTGACAGTCTGCTTGGTCAGGGCAAGCTGCTGCACTAGGAATCTTTTGTATTACAGCTAAGAGCACTGGAAGGGGCTGCCCAGGGGATTTGTGGAGTCTCCGTCTCTGGAGACGTTTAAAATCCACCTGGATAGGTTCCTGTGCAGCTTGGTCTAGGTGATCCTGCTGTGGCAAGGGGATTGGACTAGGTGGTCTTTTGAGGTCCCTTCCAATCCCTAATGTTCTGTGATTCTGTGAAGAGTGGAGAGGTGACCAAAAATGACATCTTGTTCAGAAGCCAGTTTGCAGAGCTAACAGTTCTACGAGAAAGTATTTTTCTTTTTAATGTTATGATGAAATTTGAAAATGACGCTTTTTTCCCCTGGAAGTTCTATTTAGAATTGATAAAACTCCAACAACTTGTTTTGTCATTGTGCTGGAGATTTTGTCCCCTTCCTAATTTCAAGCAGCCTCCTCCTGTTCCTGCCCAGTGAGATAAAAACGAACTGCTCAGAAAAAGGGCAGTGGAAACGAGCGACTTTCTCTCACAGTAGGACAGCCCTGTCCTTTTCCCATCTCCTTTTAGGAAAGCAGGCCAAGGGTATCAATACCCCTGGAAGTGTTTCATCCCTGTTCAAAAGCTGCATACTTCTGGCGTTAGGGACGTGGTTTAGTGGTGGGTCTGTTGTGCACACGAGCAGGCGTATGCCACAAGATGAATCTTTGGGAGGGCTCTTAGACTCTGTTATCTGTAAGATTTTTGTCGTTAGCCCAATCTGGCATTGCTCAGCACAGTCATGGGATAACTCAAGGGATCTGACATTACAGTTAGTGCTGAAAGCAGTGAGTTAGTTTAAATACTGGTGTTTTGGAAGGGACCTTGTACTTGACAAAGAATTTCAGTTCTGTGATTAGTTGACATTTGTCGCCCTGGACTCAGCACTGGTGAGGTCACACCTTGAGTACTGGGTCCAGTTTGGGGCAACTCAGGACAAGGGAGACATCGAGGTGCTGGAGCAAGTGCAGAGGAGGGCAACAAGGCTGGTGAGGAGCCTGGAGACTGAATCTTATAAGGAGAGATTGAGAGGGTTAGGGCTGTTTAGTTAGAGGAAGAGGAGGCTGAGGGGAGATCTCATCATTCTCTACAGCTATCTGACAGGACATTGTAGAGATGTTGGTGCTGGTCTCTTCTCACAGTTAATTAGCGACAGAAGCAGAGGGAAGGACTTCAAGCTTCAACAGGGTAGGTTTAGATTGGACATGAGGAAGAAATTGTTCGTGGAGAGAGTGGTGAGGCACTGGAATGGGCTGCCCAGGGTGGGGGTTGGGTCCCCATCCCTAGATGTGTTTTAAAGTCACTTAGATGTGGTGTTGGGGGATCTGGTTTAAGGGTGAATTTGTAGAGTCAGGTTGATGGTTGGACTCAATGATCCCAAGGGTCTTTTCCAAAATGAATGATTCTGTGTGATTGTTGACATTTGATGTGGATTTGTAACTCCTGCACTTTTTAAGAAAGCTTGACCTAGTAATAATGCACAGGTAAAAATGATTCAGTTGCACTGAAGGTACCTGCTGGAGATGAAGGAAAAGCAAATGAAGCAGATCACTGAATTGATGAGCAAGAAACTTACTGGATAAATCTCTACCGCACATACCAACTCCATATGCTGGCTTCGTAATATTATAATTAAGCCAAAGAGTCATGAAAAACTGGCCTTTTCCATCTGCTCTGTGATCTGCTCAGGGAGCAATTTGAAAAGAATGACAGCTGACCTCAAAACCAGCGCGTTTGGTTAATGCACATTCCACCAGAGCTGCTCCTTCAACAGAGTTCATCGACTTTCATACATGGAGACAAATTGTTCTTGGTTTAATTGGCGAAATTGAAATGGAGCTTGCTGTGAGGCAGCCTTGCTCAAAAGTTTTGTTTCAGTAAATGCCTCTTGGTATTAGCTGAGCCATTCGGTGGCTCGTAAAAATATTCTTCCATTTTATTTGCATCTCTGTAGACCGCAGTGCGATGGCACAGGTTTAAAATAGCACTGTTGGGTTTTTCTTCTCAGTTTTTATAGCTTTTGCCAAAACAAACCTGTTAATAATAAAGTCTCAAAAGTTCAGCGCGAATAATTGACATGTGAGACACGTGAAGCTCAGCTTGTATTTATAATACTAATTGATTTCATTTATTCTGCCTCCCCTGTGAACCTCTCACTGCCAGTCTTGCCATTATCTTAATGTTGTTGTTTCCAATAACACTCACAAAAAGTCATTTTAAAGGCAGGGGGTCCTTCAGCACAGATGCATCAGGTGTAAAACTTCCTTTCCTCGGAGGTCATCAAATTGGCTGAAGGAAACCCCATGGCATGGTACAGCCTGAAAAACAAGGGCTGTCCATCTGTTTGAATCCATGTTACCTTGTGAGAGTTCACTTAATGCTTGCTGCCATGGTGGCTGTATTCAGATAATGTGGGGAGCAGGGGTCTTTGTTTTGACAGGGAAGTGTGAAAAATGTTAGTGCTGGACTCAGGGCAGTTTCTGTAAGCCATGGTTAGGCTTTTGAGTTTCTGGAAGGTCATAATTGTTCCTACAGAAGGATAGCAGGACCTGCTGGCCAGTGGCAAACCATAGTTAGGTTTTCAAGTTTCTGGAAGAATCATAGAATCATTAGGGATTGGAAGGGATCGAAAGATCTCCCCCTGCCACAGCAGGATCACCTAGACTAAGTCGCACAGGAACATATCCAGGCGGGTTTTAAACGTCTCCAGGGAAGGAGTCTCCACAACCCCCCTGGGCAGCCCCTTCCAGTCCTCACTGTGAAGAAATTCCTTCTGATACTTACATGGAACCTCCTGTGTTCCAGCTTACATCCATTGCCTGTCATCCTATCACTAGATGACACTGAGAAGAGCCTGGCTCCATTGTCCTGACACTCACCCTTCAAATATTTATAGACGTTAATATAGGTCATAATCGTTCCTACAGAAGGATGGCAGGACCTACTGGCCATTGGCAAACCATGGTTAGGCTTTTGAGTTTCTGGAAGGTCATAATCATTCCTACAGGATAGCAGGACCTGCTGGCCAGTGGCAAACCATGGTAAGACTTTCTGGTAAGGACAGAATAGTTCTGCCTGCACAGTCAGAGCACTGGGAACCTCAAAACCCACCCCAGGCATTAAAGCCTGGAGGCAAACATCTGATCTTTGGAGACATTTATATCCATGTCTGGACTTGTATCTGTTAATGTTGCTGTGCCTTGGGCTGACGGCAATCTGCAGGGCTTTCCACAAGCTTTTTACTCTCCAGTTCTTTAAGGCTAGAGCCATCCACCTTAGAAATGTGGGTCTTGTGCTGTAGTTAGTGACTGGCTCCAGTTTTCTGCCTTCCTATGAAACAGAGAAGATCTAACGACTCGTACACCTGTGCAGTCAGTGAAAACTGATCAAGGTAGACCGATCTGTTGTGACTCCTCAGATGTACTTTCTGCTGGCCTGGAATAAGAGTAATAGTTGATTAATTTGATGGAGAAATTAATTTCTGATTCTGTTTGATGAGCAGAGTTAAAAATATAAATGCGGTTGTGAGTACTCCTGGTGCACTGTCTGTCTGGCTGGTGGGTTCTGCCTCTGTGACTGGTGGGCAGAGTCCTGGTAAGCAACCCTTCTCTGAGAAACAAAGTCTGAGTCATCCACAGACACTCTTTTTTAACACCTTCAGAGTCTTCTTCAAAACAGGAGCTGAATCTTTCATCTGAGCCTTCTTGACATGTCCTCCCTTTCCTTTTCCTCCCTGCTACTTAACATTTCTTTGACTTTGCCATTTATGCTGCAGCCCAGTGACTTTGCTGGGGATAAGAGCAGGTAGTGCTGCAGGACTGGTGTCCCAGGACAGCTGCAGTGACTTGCCCTGTCCTCTGCCTGCTGCATCTGAAGCAGGATGTTTCCAGTCACTGCACACACTGGGCTTTTACCAAGGACTTTGTTCAGGCTGAAAGCACTTCCAAGGTGGAATTCCAGCAATGATATTTGAATGAAGTGTGGTCACTTTTTATGCTCGTGTATAACTTCTGGTGTGATTTATTGGACAAAGCTGTGTTTGGGAAGTGCTGTTCACTTGTGTCCTCTCTGGTTTTCCTGCCCCTTGTCTGAAAGTGGAATAAACAGCCACGAACTGCTTTATATCAGTGTCTGTGCTATCAGAGCAAAGGTTTTATCCCAAGTGATCCTGTTCTTGCAGAGGTGACAGAGAGTCTCTGTGTGTAAGTAAGTGCTAGCTAAAGAATTAGAAAAACTAGAAGACAGGAAGGAATGAAGAAAATGCCAGAAATAGGAGCAAAGAACCTCCTGACATGTTCGTGTTTTACAAATCAGAATGGGATACTCCACTTGCTTTGTGCTGGGTGTTGCAGGCTCAGGGGATACAGGAGGTCTAACTCCTCTGTTGCTCCTGCAGCGGTTAAGCGATGGGCAGAGCACAGGATGTATTTGATGCTGCCTTTTGCCATGTGTGGAGAGGAGGGAGGCCCTTTACCCTCATCATAACTTCTCAGGGAGCCTCGTAGGTGCAGGATCTCAAAGCAGTGGAATAGTTTGTCATAACAGTTTCCCATCAGCGCTCACAGGAAATCTATGCTGTGCCTCACAGTGGAAACTGCTTCAGCAGAGTCAATAGGAACACCCTGTGCCCTTCAAATAGCTACAGATGAAGCTGTGTGAGTGAGCAGAAACACAAGCATGGGGTAACCTGCTGAGGCTTTCTGGGAGAGGCTTCAGGTTGAACTGGCCACAGGCTGGTGGTGGCAGGGCAGCCGGCAGTGTCTTGATTCAGTGTCTGGCTGCTTTGCTTCAGTGTTGATTTGGAAAGGGAAGGGATAGATGTCTTAACTTTGGGTGGATGTTACAGAGCTCTTAATTCAAAGTCTGTTAATTACAGTGTGGTGGAGCTTTACCTGTCTGGGTAGGTTTGCATTGCAGACTGCTGTCAGGGGTATTATGCAATGGTCTGTTATTTCAATGAAGTATTAAATAAAATTGTTTCCACATCAGGAAATAGGGAGATGACCTGCCACGAAGCCTTAGTTAAACTTTCAGACATGCCTGAACCTACTGACCTTCAAGATCCAGCACAAAGCTCATCTTTTCCTTCAGACCATGTTCAGATGGGATGGCTGGAGGCACTGTATCAGTGTGTGGGGGTCGGCCTCTTAATGCTGTCACCATCGTTTTAATATTGATCAGAGCACGCAAAGGCACCGTGCGATGGCGGCTGTGGGAGGTTAGTGAGCAGAGTGCCTGTAGGCTTTTCTCTGCTTCATCGAGCAGAAGGAGCCCGTGTAACCACTGGCTGCTCATGGGTCAGCGCTGCTATGCAAGACCAGCCTTGCGCGGTGCTTGAGCTGTGAATCATCAAGCCCGTGCAAGGAGATTGCTCTGTGCCTGGGGAGGGGAAGCCCTCACTTGCCTAGCGGGGCCACTACTGACAAGGTGTGTAAGGACGTGGTGCAGACACACTGGACCCACTGCAGCCTAGTGCCTTGGCAGCAGGCCCAGGCTCAGCGATTTGTAAGCGCAGCAGAGGCATTGTGAGCCAGAGCTGCAGCAGGTTTAACAGCTTGAAGTGCAGATCTGAAATGCGTGTGTGTGCGGTCTAGTGCTCTCCTACAAGACTCAGTATCTGTATCTTCCTTGAGACTGCTCCTTCCTTCGAGGATGTTGCTCAGGGCCATGCAGCCTCCTCACTGCTGTGGTTGCCTGCGGGCTGTTTGAGCTACGCAGCAGGACCTGGGTGGTTGACCTAAGAAGCAAGGTGTGTTTGTAGTGGTGATGCTGCTTTGAGGACCCGCTGAGTGCCCTCCTGCTCATACCTGCACTCTGCTGCTGGAGAGAAGACAGTTAAATAGAGGGTTGTGTGCATTGACTATCTGCCAGCCCCCATCGTCTGCAGTGCCTTTGGGAGGTTGTATTCTTCAGAAGAGGTTTTTGCAATGCTGTGGAGGAAGGCACAGTACAGCCAGGGCACTCTGATAAGTGGGGTTCACCTTCTGCACAATTCAGAGATTAACATTCCCCCCAAACGTGCTGCAGAAAGCTTGCCCAGGGCCCCCTTGGCCCTCAGCTGCCTGTTCTGGAAAGGAGTGATCTCCCAGTTGCTGAGAGTACTCCTTCAGTGCTTCTTGAATGAGGCAAAAGAAAAAAAGTGGGAAAAATAAGAGCTAAAGATCTTGCCAGTTGCCATAATATTATGCAGTCTGGGTTCTGTGTCCCCTTTTGCACTGGCTCCTAGCACTTCGTGACCACTGTTGTCTACTTCAACTATATCAAGGTGAAAAAAAAGCAATTAAGCTTTAATCAAGGTCATAATTCACTTCAGGTATACATTGCCTTGTAAAAAGTGGTTTTCCTTAGCAGACATATTATTTTTGCTTGCCTGCCCTGAAGCAGAGGCAAGGGCAGTGCAAATCACAGGAGAACCAAGTTGTGGGGGCAGCCAGGAACCTGCAGAGCAGGGTCAGGAACTGCTGTGAGCACAGAGAAGCCGCTGCTTCACACTCTCTGGTGCTGATAGGATAGTGAGAGCAACTGGTGATGCCTATTAGATTTCCTTGTGCTCTCGAAAGAAAGTCAAGTTTTGCAAATAACTTGCTGTGGCTTGCGAAGACCTGGCTTGCAGCCATCAAACTCCATCATGGCTTGACATTAGGAAAAGTTTTCCACACAAAGGGTGGTCAGGCACTGGAATGAGCTTCCCAGAGAGGTGGTTGAGTTGCCATCCCTGGATGTATTTAAAGATTGTTTGGATGAGGTGCTGAGGGATGTGATTTAAGTCTGAACTTGTAAGGTTGGACTCAATGATCCCAGGGGTCTTTTCCAACCAGAGTGATTCTGTGATTCTGTGTATGACAAATGCAGAAACACAGCACTGAAGGTGCAGTTGGAATCCTGCTTCTGTATTTTAAGGGGTGGTTGTGATAGCCTTTGATATGATTTGGAGCAGGAAGCTTTAAAATGCAAATAAAAAACATAGTGTGAAGAAATTGGCCAAATAAGTTTCTCCTTTCTTACTAAAGTGACAGTCCAGTGATTTTAGGGCTTTGTCTCTTCAGAGAATAAAAGCAAGTTGCCACACTGTCACTTTAAAGAGCATCACCGTCAACATGATGTGTTCATATGGCACTGAACATTACCCACTCATACATGGCCGACCTTACCCTTATCTCTCTATGGGCTGGCTCACCGCAGAAGTCCAGCCTGCAGCATAGTTTCTCTTCTGGTGATGTTCTGGACATCTGCCCGTTGCAGAATGGTTTGGAGTCGTGTGTTTGAGTCATACTGCGTTCCCGTGCAGTTCTCTGCTTGTCTCCTTAGAAACAGAAATGCTTGAGATCTCCTCACTGAGCTGATGGGGCAGGTATTGTTCAGAAGCTGCAGCTGAGTTGAAAGGAAGTTACAAGGCAAGAAAAGCAGCATCAGGGAAGTCATGAGTCAAGAATAGCATCTGTCCAGGGAGAAAAGAATGTTGATTTGAGTCAGGAACAGGTTTATAAGTGAAAAGCTAAACCCAGGAATCATAATAGCTGTTATGGACATCAAGTAGATAAATAATGAAGAGGGGGTTGGTTATAGCTTCATGGTTCACTTTCAGTCTTTGGACAGCCTCTCTCACTGCCTCCCTCTTCCCCTGAACATCAAAACAACTATGAGTAGTCAGAGTTGTGTGGCCAGCTGTCTGCAGAAGCAGACTGGAGTGTTGAAAGTTCAGCTCAGATTTTCTTGTTCGTAGATTGCAAAGGAAAAGCTGCTGGGGAAAAAGTGGGGAGCTAAGATGGAAAACCCCCAAACAACCCCAACCCTTGAAGGAATCATTATAAGTGCATCATGTAGCAAACTCACAAGTTCAGAGAGGTTGAGGGTGGTGTGTGGGATGCTGGTGGGGAGAGGTGCCCCATGAGCTTTAATTTTTGTTAGTTACTACTTTGTTAATGTGGAGGCTGGGTAAGCCATGAGCAGGATGCTCATGCAGTGAAAACCGTGGTCTGCAGAGCTGTGTTCAGATCCCTCCACTGCAATTACCATCATCAGGAACTGCCCGAACAGTGTCTTTTTTAAAGGCTTACTGCGCACAACAATGCCTTGGAGCTTCAATATTTCTGTTTTCTTTAGGAAAAGAGGATAACGATTGCTCCCTTTTATCTACTTTTCTTATCAGGCTTGTGTATTCCTGGGGCTAAGCCTATTTTTATCTGTTTGATAAGCATCTAGGCGTGTGCTGTGGTTTTCGTGCAGCACAGCGAGTGATGATTGTACACAGTAACCACACAGAGGAGATGACCAAGTACTGTGTGGCTAAACCTTGTTGGCTGTATGGTACCAGCTTACCTACAGGCTTGAATTGTGGGACTCACACTTTTAAATAATACTGGTTAGGAAAGGGTTCACTTTCTAAGTGTGGTCCCAGTGTCACAGAATCTTCCCTCTGGTTCTGTCACTAATTTCCTATGAGAAGAGATCAGCACCAACATCTCTACAGGGTCCTTTCAGGTAGTTGTAGAGAGCAATGAGGTCTCCCCTCAGCCTCCTCTTCCTCAAAATAAGCAGCCCCAACTCTCTCAATCTGTCCTCACAAGATTGATTCTCCAGGCCCTTCCCCAGCTTCGTTGCCCTCTTCTGCACTCACTCCAGCACCTCGATGTCTCCCTTGTCCTGAGGTGCCCAGAACTGGACCCAGTACTCCAGGTGTGCTCTCTCTTTCATTGAAAGAATTCCCACAATTTTGTTTTCATCTTTGTCCAGGCTTTTAAGGTGAGACTTGGAGAGGAGAGGTAGAGCTGCTCTGTGACCTCTGAGTATATTTTGTACAAAGTCATGGAGACAGTGCAGGTGTAGAAATTAGCTTTCCCCTAATGGGATTTTTTTCTACTTTACTAGTATAATAACTGTTTTTAATAAACCAACATTGTGTCAACAAGGCTATTGGCACATTTAGTCGGGTTTGAAGTGCAGGCATACTCCGTGTAAGTAATAAACGACAATAAATTAGCACAGTAAAAGTAATTAAAAAGTAGCCTCTCACATACCCACCCGGCCAAATAGTAGAGGTGGGGAAGGAATTGCTGTAGTTCATTGCTAAGTGACACAAAAGTCCAGAACAAGTGGCTGGAAAATGTCGTATTAGCATAGTTGTTTTGCAAGTGTTAGTGTTAACAAAGCTCTTTTGACAAAGTCCACGCTGGATCGTTTTTTCTAAGAAAAGAAGATCAGAGTCTAAATTGCATCTTTAATGGTCAAAGGATTTTGTTAGCATATTAATCTTGTCTCTGAATGGTGGGCAGACACGGTCTTCTGGAGGAGGCTGTCCTGAGATAGCCTTCACCATCTGAGGGCTTGTTAAGGCCAGAGAAAGCCTTGCCTTGGCGAAGCTGGAAGAAATGGTCTTCAGACACTTTTTGAAGGAGAACTTAGAATCACAGAATCATTAAGGATTGGAAGGGACCTCGAAAGATCATCTAGTCCAATCCCCCTGCCAGAGCAGGATCGCCTAGACCAAGTCACACAGGGACACATCCATATTGCTTTTTAGAAGTTCTAAGCACCTACAACACAAACTTTAAGAGCACAGTGCTTGGTCTCACCTGATTATGAAACTTCTGTCAAAGCTCAAAAGAGACTTGGAAAAGTTACAGACATAACAATTGCTTGAATGATTCAGCCACCTCATCGTGAAACACTGTCTTTTCCATCCCCAAAGAAATACCATCTCACTTGTACCTCATTCCACTAGGGAAGCTTGGATGTGTAAGGACAGAGTAATTTTCATTGTTCTCACCCTGTAGTGAAAGCAGCAACCTTCCCACAGGCAGAAAGGAAAGGGCAAGGTGCTTGTAGGAATTCTCACTGGAATGTTTAAAACAGAGCAAAAGCTCTCCTGAAGGCTCTTGGGGAGGGAAACAAACTTGAAATGTCCAAGTGTGGAAGTTTTTCTTGGTCTACAGAGTGCAGATGAACCTAGGTAAACTCTGTGGGCTGAAACAATGCAAAACAGAGCTGCTGGAGAGAGTCCAGTGCAGAGCCACAATGATAAAGGGATTGGAACATCTCCCTGATGAGGAAAGGCTGAGGGAGCGGGGTTTCTTTAGCTTGCAGAAAGGGGGACTGAGGGGTGACCTCATTGATGTCTATAAATATGTGAAGGGTGGGTGTCAGGAGGATGGAGCCAGGCTCTTTCTCAGTGTCATCTAATGGTAGGACAAGGGGCAATGGGTGTGAGCTGGAACATAGGAAGTTCCACATACATATGAGAAGGAACTTCTTCCCTGTGAGGGTGACAGAGCACTGGAAGGGGCTGCCCAAGGGGGTTGTGGAGTCTCCTTCTCTGGAGACATTTAAAGCCTGTCTGGCAATGTTCCTGTGTGACTTGATCTAGGTGATCCCACTCTGGCAGGGGGATTGGAATAGATGATCTTTCAATGTCCCTTCCAATCCCTAATGTTCTGTGAGTCTGTGAAAACCCAACATCTTACAGAGACACAAGGGAAAAAAAGGCAAAAAAACCCCACAAACCTCTGGAAACCTGTTACTTCGAAAGGTTTGGAAGTCAGAGGTGATGGGCAGTGGCAATTAAAATCTAGAGGATCTTAACGAGACACACATTGTCATAGGAGGCTGTGCTGCACACACTCTGGTTTGCTGAGCAGGCTTTAAATTGAGGTTTCTCGAGCTCTGGTCTGTAACAGTTCAGAAAATGACCCCTACATCAGCTGTGAAAGTACTGAAGAGAAACGTGATAGGAAGTAGAACCGAATGAAAGCAAGACAAACATTTTTGTATTTAGGCTTATTTTGATGTGAAAGTCACTATGGCAGCAGGTTGAGGAACAGCTGTTTATTCCCTCAGATCTCACTTAGGTTATTCTTCAATTTAAGACTCTTTCAACTGCAGCTGATGCCTTTAGTCCTCTGGTAATTCTTAGCCAATTCGGCTTAGATCTAAGCCAGAGCAGGGGTTACAGAAGTGACTGTTCCCATCTGCATCATTCTCCTCAGCCATCATGGTTCGTCTGTGGTGCGTCTTGTTTATGTACTATGTACTCTAGTCGTATTTGTGTGGGGTAGACAGGACTGGCTCATGTTTATCTCCAAGGAACTTTATTGAACATTGCTAAAATACTTTAGGAAAACAAGCTATGATAGACTAGGTTTTATTAATTACTTCCCTTAAGTTCCATTCGGGGATGCAGTTCCTGCAGTTTCCATTGTTTTGTGTCCTGCCTTAGGGAATGCCACAGCTGAAAGCAAACACGATGCTCACGATTATTAGTTTACTTTATAATTAAAGAAAGGTAACAGCAAAGTGCAAAACCAACCTGGCGTGTTTCACAGAATCACAGAATCACTCTGTTGGGAAAAGACCCCTGGGATCATTGAGTCCAACCATTTACCCTGCCTTACAAGGTCTCCCCTAAAGTGCATCCCTCAACACCTCACCCAAATGATCTTTAAACACATCCAGGGATGGCGACTCAACCACCTCCCTGGGAAGCCCATTCCAACTCCTGAACACCCTTTCTGTGAAAAAAGTCTTCCTAATGTAAGTCTAAACCTCCCCTGTTGTAACTTGAACCCAGTCCCTCTTGTTCTGTCACTAATTGCTTGTAAGAAGAGACCAGCACCAACCTCTCCAGAACGTCCTTTCAGGTAGTTGTAGAGAGTGATAAGGTCTCCTCTCAGCCTCCTCTTCTTCAAACTGAAGAGCCCCAGCTCTCTCAGTCTTTCCTCACCAGATTTATTCTCCAGGCCCTTCACCAGCGTCGTTTCCCTCCTCTGAAGCTGCTCCAGCACCTCCACATCTCTCTTGTATTGAGGTGCCCAAAACCTGGACCCAGCACTCAAGATGTGGCCTCAGCAGTGCCAAATACAGGGGAACGATAGCCTCACTACTCTTGCTGGCCACACTACTTCTAATACAAGCCAGGATGCCATTTGCCTTCTTGGCCACCTGGGCACACTGCTAGCCCAGATTCATCTTCCTGTCAGTTAGAACCCCCAGGTCGCTCTCTGCCAGATGGCTCTCTAACCACCCCTCCCCAAGCCTGTAGCCTTGCAGGGGGTTGTTGTGGCCCAAGTGCAGGACCTGGCACTTGGCCTTACTGAAGCTCCTGCCATTAACACTGTCCCATTGCTCCAATCTATCCAAGTCTCTGTGAAGAGCCTCCCTCTGACAGGTATTGTCTGGGGCTTTAAATAATTTTGAGGTGAAACTCTATTTGGACTAGGTACAGGCATTTGTGTAAATAACCAGGCTTTTTGTATAAATAATTTAGTTTTAAAAGGAATTCAGAATTTGTTTTTAAGACCTCAGGATTTGTCTGTTTTCATAGCAGCTCCCAGAGCAGTAATTGGATCTGGTAAGCTGACAAAATACAAACAGATCATTACCTGGGCACTGTCAGCAGTGTTCCATATTTAAATGTGTTAGGATCACAATACTGCACTCCTGAACTGTGCCGACATGATGAAGTAACCTGAGATTGTGTAAAATTGTGTTTGAATGAAAATATATGAAAACCAGCAGCTTGACAAATGTACCTACTTAAGGAATTTATAAATGGTGCCTACATACACCCCTCCCCCTGGCAACACTCATTTGTTGTACCAGTGGTATAAAATCTGCAGAGCATTCAAGAGAGGACAATTTTCTCAATAATTAGTTACTGGAACTTAAAATAGAACCACTGCTTAGTAAAGGATGCAGGGAGTCAGTATCCGTTCCCATTGTACAAATGAAGAATAGGTTATAAACCACAGAGTGTCGTCGTGTAGGTGTTTAACTCTTAAAGAGAATGGACACTTAATTATCTTTGATCATTTGGGCCTTAGAAGCTCTAATTTCTTACTACCATGAACAGTTCACCCAGAACTGTGATTAAAGGCTTAAGGAATGTGTACTTAACTCATAAGAATATGTACATAAATTTTGCTGATTCATTGCACTCTAAAGCTCATCCTTATTTATTATTATAAATGACTCTCTAATGCAGTTCATGCAAAGTCTTAAATGAGTGCCATTCTTTTTCATTAGGTAGCTCTTTAGAATCAATAATGTTTTCTTTAAGGGAAAGCTTAGGCTGTTGCTAATTTAAATCTCATTAACTTTTGCCTTTTTTTTTTTTCCTAAGGTTCAGTTGGAGCTACATTTTTCATTTAGATTCAAAGCTGCAGGCTACATGTAATTCCATTAAAAAACCCAAGGTAGGGAGGAATGATGTTGGGTTAACAGTAATTTAGAGAGCCAGAAAGTCGGGGTGTTTTGTGTGCAGCCTACACTTGTCATTTAGAAGTGAATGGTCTTCCCAGCACCAAGTTTGGCTAGTCATAGGCATTTGAGAAATCCTTTCTTAATTAGTGTAAACTTTGCAGAAGCAGGTTGAAAGTCCTTCTTTCCTACACCATGTTCTTTTGATTTATGTTCATGTATGTGCAGTGGAAATTGGTGAATATTCTTGAGGCTCAGGTTTGTAAGTCCAACCCCCTCTGCCCATACGTGTGTCTGTATGTCTGTCCGTTTGGATCTAGTGGGACACTGCTGTCATTCATAGGATTATAGAATCATTCAGGTTGCAAAAGACCCTTGGGATCATCGAGTCCTACCATCAACTCACTCTACAAGTTCACCCCTAAACCAGATCCCCCAACACTACATCTAAGCTACTTTTAAACACATCCAAGGATGGGGACTCAACCCTCACACTGGGCAGCCCATTCCAGTACCTGACCACTCTCTCCAGGAAGAATTTCTTCCAGATATCTAATCTAACCCTCTCCTGTTGAAGCTTGAAGCCCTTCCCTCTGCTTCTGTCCCCAACTACCTGTGAGAAGAGACCGACATCTCTACAGTGTCCTTTCAGATAGTTGTAGACAACGATGAGGTCTCCCTTCATCCTCCTCTTCCTCAAACTAAGCAGCCCCAACTCTCTCAATCTCTCTTCATCAGATTAATTCTCCAGACCCTTCCCCAGCTTTGTAGCCCTCCTCTGCACTCGCTCCAGCACCTCGATGTCTCCCTTGAACTGTGGTGCCCAAAACTGGACCCAGTACTCAAAGTGCGGTCTCATTCGTCCCGTCTTTCAGGTGTGTGTCCTGGGTGTGGCTGGGACAGAGTTCGTTTTCTTCCTTCTAGCTGGTGCAGTGCTGTGTTTGGCATTCACCGTAATAATAATTGATAATGCTATGGTGTTGTAGCTAAATGGAATTTATCCTCAGTTACAGATTTTTCAGTTTCCAGGCTTTGTCAGCAAGTGCACAAGAAACTGAAAGGGAGGATGACTGAGACAACTGGTCCCAACTAGCCAAAGGAAGTTTCCACACTGTAGAATGTCTTGCTCAGTGTGTAAACTGGGGAACTGGGGGGCATCAGTCAGTGGAGGCTGAGCAATTGCATTGTGCATCACTTGCCATTTTTGTTTTTTCTCTTTTTGTTAGGCTTTTGTGTGTGTGTGTTACATTTAGTAGCAGTAGTACTAGCAGTATTATTGTTATTATAGTTTAGTTTAGTTATTAAATCAATCCTATCTCAACCTATGAGTTTTACGTTTTTAACTCTCTTCCCCATCACAGAATCACAGAACATTAGGGATTGGAAGGGACCTCGAAATATCGTCTACTCCAAACCCCTGCCACAGCAGGATCACCTGGACCAAGTCACACAGGAATATATCCATGCAGGTTTTATCCCACTAAGAGTAGGGAGAAGCAAGCAAGCGGCTGCATGGTGTTTAGCTTGGGTTAAACCATGACCTGAGTTGCCTTTGCTCTTTAGAATGTCAAGACTATATTTGAATATATGCAAATCATAGCCAGACAGTGCAGGGTCCTTTCTGCCTGCTGAGTAGATTTGCCTCTGCTAATGGGATGCTGCTACAGAGAAGCAGTCCAAGAGCAACTGAGCTATTAGTGATGCTTTTTGTTATCTCTGTGAGTGTCTAGCTCATTAATGAGGTTGTATTTGCTTATCTTTCTTACTGAAGACACACTGATCAGTCCCAGGGAAGAGGAAAATAATCCAATTCTCACCATTTTGATGACAAGCTTCGGAATATTTTAGTGTTAAGCAATAGCCAAAAATTGCCTTGCAAAGGTTTATGCAGCCCTGGGCAGTCTGAAGATTGAAAACTTAGCCCAGCTTTACAAAATAGTGGTTGGCTGGAAGGATTCTGGCACCGTGTTATTCACTGCACATCAAGATTAACACGTTACAAGCAGCGGTTGTTTCCAATTACGTAAAATCAGGCGAGCCTATAGAGGGATTAAAAGGAGATTTGTAGTGGCTGAGGAGAGGTCTTAAAATTGACAACTGGACACAGCATGATTTCAGATTATGTGAAATCTGGCAGGGGGATATTTATATTTCTGTTTGCAAAGATTCTGTTCAAAGTCATCATGACGGAAACATTTGCGATGAAGACATAATAACAACATGCAAATAATTCCAGTTGCTTTTCGTACACTGCCGACCTCACAGTGAAATATAATTTATTTCATAAGTGCCGCATGATGAAAAGTCGTTGCATTTGTGATCCTCTTGACTTTAACAGAAACACAACAATAAGTGTCTTCATCTTTGAAGAACTCCTCTTTATCAGCAATTCCCTTAACACAGTCCATATGACGTCTGCGTCTCTTTATTTCTGACTCATGCCCCTGGTTCTGACACAGTCTCTCTCTGTTTTCTTCTCCTTTCCCTTTCACAAAGAGGGTTTACTGTAGGGATGTGCTCCCTGGAGTACTGGCACCCAGTGCTGTAGGGTGCAGAAGCTGTGTAGGCTGCATTGGTGTCCGTCCATCAACACCTCTAAGGCCGGACCTTGTATCTTGTGAGAAGGCGGCTGACTTATTGCCATCAAATTCTGTTTTAACCTTGGTGAGATCAGATTCAAAGTAGGGGGTTTTTGTTCCTCAGGAATGTCAGTGTCATCTAAAGATAGGACAAGGGGCAATGGGTGTGAGCTGGAACACAGGAGGTTCCACATCAATATGAGAAGTAACTTCATGGTGAGGGTGACAGAGCACTGGAACGGGTTGCTCAGGGGGGGTTGTGGAGTCTCCTCTGGAGATGTTTAAAACCCCCCTGGATATGTTCATGTGCGACTTGGTCTAGGTGATCCTGCTGTGGCAGGCAGGATTTGACTAGATGATCTTTCAAGGTCCCTTCCAATCCCTAATGTTCTGTGACTCTGTGTTACCCTGTCAGACACCTCTCACTTCAGTTCCCTGTCTGTAGCCCAAAATCCCTACCCTGAGGTCACACAATTCCTGTGTGCTGTTTGCCCTGTGGCTAGGAACAGTCTTTTTTCTCCTCCCTCAGATGTAGAGCTGGACAGATGACAATTCTGTCATCTGGACTGAAAACTCTGTTGTTGTGAGCTGAAAAAATAATGCAGTCCAGATAATAATAAAATTGACTTGGCTGAGTTAAATAGAACAGGAACATTCCTAACTGGGAATACGTCCACGCACAATGGTCAGAATTAATCTTCCCCCTCTCCCCAGCTTCCCCACTGAACACAGTGTGCTGAATTCACCTTACATTTAGCAGGGACCACAAGGGGAGGACAAGGGACTGTTGCAGGTCAGGAGACCCCCAAGCCCTGTGCTAAGATCCAGGAGACTTGAACAAGAGTAGATGAGATTAATGGTTGGACTCTGTGGATTTTTTCTGTTTGAGAATTTAAGCTCTGTTCTTCCCTGTTTTAAGCCACGGTTTCCTATGTGGACAACACACTGCTTTTCTTTGGGGTGGTCCCTACGGAAGCCAATCCTTGTGTAGCCATTTCAACACTTTATTGTTTTAGTCATTTAAAAATCCCTCTTGAGCACTCATCTTCAAACTGTTAGAGCAGTCAGGTACCAAGGCTGGGAAACAAAACAGTGGTTGCAGGTTAGGTGAAGAAACTGGAAGTAGGAAACTTGTTAGAAAAAGCTCAGTGGTCACATTGCTTACTGAGCATTGAGTAACCAGGCAGTACGAGTGGAAAGATGTTATTTTAAGAAGTTCCTCCAGTTATGTCGTTTGTCTGGTTTATTGTGAGGCTTTTATGATAATTTTTCAGGGTAATCTTCTAAAATTGAGCTGGGATGATTCAGTAGCAATGAGCTGATGGATGGTGGGGATGCAGGGCAGTGTCCCAGCTGGAGGACGTGGTGACATCTGAGGAAGGACTTGCGTGCCAAGGGCTCCCGAGTTCCTTTCTGCATCCTGGATCCCAACTCCCATCTTTGCCTGTCCTCAGCCTGGAGCTCAAACATCTCTCCATCTTCCCAGATTCCCTCTTGACAGCTGCTTGGTGAAACATGTGGCTGCTGCAGCGTGTTTTACAGAGTGAGCTAGGGCCATTGAGGATGGCAGGAGGCCCATGAATAAAACACAGACCTGTTTGTTTTGTGTTGTTCTGAGCAAATGATGTATTAGTAATGAAGTATTTGCAGTTAGTCGCTTTTGCTTACTAATAAATGAAACATTCCTGCTGCCACTTTTGTTTCTGACTCCTGGAGCTACAAAGAATAGTGAAGAGAGGGCTGCAAACTGGGCTGCTTTGGGTTCTGACTGCTTTATGATGGTTCTTATTTAAAGATAAGTAGTTGCTGCTCTGTGTTGAAGTGATGCCAGTTACTGTGGAGTTTCAGTTGGTCATTGGTCCAGGTCTGAGTCTCCTGAGTCAAGACTTGGGGGATTAAAACTGGGAAGTGGGTGAAGTCCCTGAGAACATGCCCATGTGGGTGGCTGCAGCCCTGGAGATGACAAAGCAGTCCCTCACTCCTACTGAGAAGTAAAGGCTGAGGTTCCTGTCACCACCTGCCTGACCATGTTCCTGTGTGACTTGATCTAGATGATCGTGCTCTGGCAGGGGGATTGGACTAGATGATCTTTCGAGGTCCCTTCCAATCCCTAATGTTCTGTAATTCTGTAAAGAGTAAGTCCCTCAGGAACAGGACCTGAGAGGTGACTGAGGGGAGGCACGGTGCTGGTAACAACCTGCTCAGGGCCACGATTCACAGCCAGTCTAGAGACATGTTGGGATTTGGGAATATCTGGCAGACAGGGGTGAGCTGCCACCACAGTAGTCTTGTTCACAGTCTGTGTCTGAGAAAGGAGAAAGAGTGAGTGTCAGGAGGATGGAGCCAGGCCCTGCTCCGTGTCATCTAATGATAGGACACGGGGCAATGGGTGTGAGCTGGAACACAGGAGGTTTCCACATCAATATGAGAAGTAACTTCTTCCCAGTGAGGGTGACAGAGCATTGGAAGGGGCTGCCCAGGGTGGTTGTGGAGTCTCCTTCTCTGGAGACATTTAAAATGTGCCTGGCCATGTTCCTGTGTGACTTGGTCTAGGTGATCCTGCTGTGGCAGGGGGGATTGGACTAGATGATCTCTCGAGGTCCCTTCCAATACCTTATGATCCCATGACCTGCCCCGTTGTGTTCTGGAGTATAGCAGCCTTGCAGTACAGCTTGCTGCTTTGCCTGGAGGGACACGGCTATAACACGGCTAGCTCTTGTAATTGTTCATTTTCCAACCATTCTTCATTTTGCTTTCATACTTGCAATAGTACTTGGCAATAAAGGTAACTCTAGATTTGTTTACTTTAAATAGTAATAAATGTCTTGAGAATAACATTTCCTGTTGAAAAAGATCTCATTTTGAAAGCACTTTGTAATTCATCAGTTACAGACACGTTTTAGTCAAATAAGCCTCTAACACTTCTGTTCATGGGTTTCCTACAAACGCAAATGTTGCTTTGATTTATGAGTGTTCATTTTTCTGAAGTGGAATTCAGTGTGTTTTGCAGGAGAGTTTCCTGTTGAAATTCTGCTGCACATGTGCAGCTGATGAATTAAAATGAGAGGAGGAATTACAACCTAGGTTAGGGAGTGGGTCACAACCTTTTCAAGCAGAGGTCCATCTGTCTTGCTGGTGCAAATAGTAATTGGCTCACTGCAGCTGAAATTGTCTGTGCTAGGCAGCAAGAGGAATGGCACAGCACTTGTAACACGTTAAGGATGGCCAGATATCCAAACAGAAATGTGTAGAGACAAAGCAAACGGCTGGTTATTTGTTGCAAATAAATACAGATGAACTGGGTTTGTTCCTGTATGTTCATGAGTGTGTCCTGCTTTGAAGTTGTACGTTCTCTCTCTTTTTAACACTGCAGTGTGCTCACTAAGTAGATGGCAAATGTTGAAGACCCCAAACATTCACAGAATCATTCAGGTTGAAAAAGACCCTTGGGATCATTGAGTCCAACCATCAACTCAACTCTATAAGTTCACCCCTAAACCAGATCCCCCAACACCACATCTAAGCGTCTTTTAAACTTATCCAGGGATGGGGACTCAACCACCACCCTGGGCAGCCCATTCCAGTGCCTGATCACTCTCTCCAGGAAGAATTTTTGCCTGAAGTCCAGTCTAAACCTTGTTGAAGCTTGAAGCCCTTCCCTCTGGTTCTGTCGCTGATTACCTGTGAGAAGAGATCAGCACCAACATCTCTACAGTGTCCTTTCAGATAGTTCTAGACAGTGATGAGGTCTCCCCTTAACCTTCTCTTCCTCAAACTAAACAGCCCCAACTCTCTCAATCTCTCCTCATAAGATTTATTTTCCAGGCCTCTCACCAGCTTTGTTTCCCTCCTCTGCACTCGCTCCAGCACCTCAATGTCTCCCTTGTCCTGAGTTGCCCAAAACTGGACCCAGTACTCAAGGTGCAGCCTCACCAGTGCTGAGTACAGGGGGACAATCACCTTCCTACTCCTGCTGGACGCACAGTTGCTAATCTAGGCCAGGATGCCATTTGCCTTCTTGGCCACATGAACACCCTGCTGACTTCTGTTTGTGATGGGGGTCTAGTTTTGTAAAGCGTTTGGTAGTTTTCTGGTGGACTCACTGCATCTTTCTAAGCCAGAAAATGAACAGTGAATGAGTAGAGTAGAGAGAGTGTGCTCCCAGATAGGGGCATTGGTGTGAAAGGCTCCTTTCATGTATCTGTGAATCGTGATCAGCAAGGGTCACAGCTGGATCACAAAGGTCACAAGATGTGTCAGTGGTGAAGCCAAGGCAGGTCAGGTACGTTGGAGGAGGTCTCTAGAGGCATGGAATCTGGGCTCCTGCTTACAGTCTCCTTCTCTGGAGATGTTTAAAACCTGCCTGGATATGTTACTGTGTAACTTAATCTAGGTGATCCTGCTGTGGCTGGGGGATTGGACTAGATGATCTTTCGAGGTCCCTTCCAATCCCTAATGTTCTGT
>JAOXOE010000694.1:15842366-15876361 GCA_028565055.1 Phoeniculus purpureus
ATATTTATCAACATTAATGAGGTCACCCCTCAGTCTCCTTTTCTCCAAGCTAAAGAGACCCAGCTCCCTCAGCCTCTCCTCATCAGGGAGGTGTTCTACTCCCTTCATCATCCTTGTTGCTCTACGCTGGACTCCCTCCAGCAACTTCTTGAACTGAGAGGCCCAGAACTGAACACAATACTCCAGATGTTGTCTCACTAGTGTAGAGTAGAGGGGGTGGAGAACCTGTCTCAATCTGCTAACCACCCCCCTTCTGATCCACCCCAGGATGCCATTTGCCTTCTTGGCCACAAAGGCACATTGCTGGCTCATGGTCATCCTGCTGGCCACCAGGATCCCCAGGTCCCTTTCTACTACGTTGCTCTACACAGATAGAACACAACAGCCATGATTTGTCTCCAGAATGCACAAATAACTTCAGAGAATCAATTAGCATTAACTCTGTGCATCCTGCATGCAAAGTGCAATGATTCTAAATGGAACAAAACATACAGACTGAAGCCTTCTTTCCTGTTGGATATTAAACTGGACTCTCATTACTGGGAAAATCTCTGTGCTCTAAATAGCAGACTGTCTCCATGGCAATGTGCAGTTCAATTTTTAACTTTTCAACACAGAAAAATGGTAATTTATTTGTTTTAAGCGCTCCTGCTGTTGTCATAGCTATGAAATCCTCAGGATCAGGCACTTTCCTGGAGCAGCGGAGCCATCAGGTTAAACACTGGGTTAACCGCCAGGAAGTGCCCGACCTGAAGGTCGTGATTGCCTAATTATATTATTATTTCCTGTCAGCTCAGTTTGTGAAGTGGCACTCAAAGCACTAGGCAGTCAGCACACTCGGAGCATTCAAAGTAATTCTGTTTCTTTTGTTCTTGATGTTGAGGACTTCTTTGTAAATGAGTGCAGCCTGTGATGAAGCAGAGGCATAATAAATCCTGCGCTCAGAGCACCTGACTTTCACAGCTACTGCAGTTTTCTTGGGTTTTTGTCTGTTGGGGTCTTTTAACTGTGATAAGGGTGCACATTGTCATCTCCTTGAGAAAGCGACACAATCAGTTTATGTTTCTTTCTATGTTGTTTAATCCTTTGATAGCTTCGCTTTCTGCTATAAAAATCATTGGCCTTGAGCCTGTCAGAGCCCTGCTGGCGAAGTGCTAAGCATTTTGGTTTCAGTCCAACAGAGCACTCAGGCAGATGTTCAGCTTCAAGTATTCAGGTAATTTTTACTGGAGACTACAAAAAAAATTCCTTGTCCTAACCTTAGAACTTTCTGTGATTTTCTTGACTATTAGATTTAACCTACAGATCAGCAAGTCCTAAATTTTGAGCTCTGAAAAGAGCTTGAAGGAAATTGAGCTCTGCTTGATAATTTGGCTGGTTGTTTCCCGTTGCAAATAATTTCATACAACAGACATTAGAGTGCTGCCACGGTATTTTAGGTAGGACGAAAAGTAGTAGGGATGTTTATGGAGCAGTCCTGAAAGGTACAAACTGTGGATAAGGAGTCTCCTTCTCTGGAGACGTTTAAAACCCGCCTGGACATGCTCCTGTGCGACTTGATCTAGGTGATCCTGCTGTGGCAGGGGGGATTGGACTGGATGATCTTTAGAAGTCCCTTCCAATCCTTAATATTCTGTGATTCTGTGAAGACAGTTACTTCTTTCACCCTAAAAGACCTTCATCAACACAACGCTTGCAACCATGTCCATGGGCTAATACCCACTACTGTCTGTAGCCTGTTACAGTAAATATGGTCAAACTAAGTGCAAAGAATGCCAAAAGCCTAAATGGTGCTGGTTGCCTCCCTGAACACCACATAAACACTTGCACGGTGCAGGATCATGGCTTACTTTCAAAATGTGACCAAAGGATTTGTAGATCGTGCTAAATTACATAGTTTTACAAGGAGGAGGCGGTTAAACTGAGACAGGGTAGTTATTATTAGTCACCTGCTCCTGCAATGTGCTTGGCTTTTCTGCATGAGGATTTTCTGATTGAGATTCACTGAAGTCCTCTCTCGTCTGCATATTATATTTTTTTTGAAAACTGAGGTTGGGAGGAGATTCGTAATAGTATTGACTGCTGGTATCAATAGAACCAACCATGCGCAGATTATCATGAAGCACATTACAGAGAAAAGCACTGCAGAACAATGTCACATCCATGGAGTTCAGTGATTCCCCATCCATTGCCATCACAGTATTCATTTTCTTTTATTCCCCTCTAGGCATTCAGTCTTCAAAAGCCAGGACTTATGTTTTGGGAGGTGAATTTCCCAAAAGAATTTTGAGTAAACTGAACCTGGAAATGCTTCTGGCTCAGCTGCAGAATGATGTGGTGGTCTTAGAAAATGACATACTGCAGGCTGGCACTGAAGGAAATGAAGATGCAAAACTAGAGTGGTATTGAACAAGTAGGAAAATGATAGAGGAACAGCTCTCAAACAGCGGGAGCACTGGTGAGGCCGAACCTTGAGTTTTGGGCAGCTCAGTACAAGGCAGATATTGAGGTGCTGGAGCGAGTGTAGAGGAAGGCAACAAAGCTAGTGAAGGGCCTGGGGAATGAATCTTGTTAGGAGACATTGAGACAGTTGGGGCTGTTTAGTTTGAGGAATAGGAGGTTTAGGAGAGACCTCATTGTAGAGATGTTGGTGCTGGTCTCTTCTCACAGGTAATTAGTGACAGAACCAAAGGGAAGGGCTTCAAGCTCCAACAGGGTAGGTTTAGATTGGACATCAGGAAAAAATTCTTCACGGAGAGAGTGGTCAGACACTGGAATGGGCTGCCCAGGGTGGTGGTTGAGTCACCATCTCTGAATGCATTTAGGAGTCACTTAGATGTGGTGTTGTGGGATCTGGTTTAGGGGAAAGGACTAGGGTTGATGGCTGGACTCTATTATCTCAAGGGTCTGTTCCAACCTGAATGAGTCTATGATTTCCTCCAAATCTTCATGGTGGACAACAGGAACACATAAGAGCTGTAAAGAAAGACACCTCTCAGTAAGTGTCTTTTCTTTTAAGGATTAGCCTCATTGGAGCACCAATTCAGAGACTTAGGACCTTGGATGGAGACTTGTTGTCATAACCGAACAAAACAAGGATTCAGGTTTATTCTGATAGCTATTCATAATGCAGATTGCAGTATGAGTAAAAACAGATTTGTAACAGGAGCCATAAATCAGTCTTGACTCCTATTACATGCATATAGGAAAAGAAACCCATTCCTTCTATGCAGACAAACACCACAAAACCTTCTCACAAGGCTGCAATGGGCTTTTGCAGTCTATTATCCCTCCCAACACAGGGAGCAACTGTCCAAAGGCACTGTGTTACTCAAATCTCTTTTTTGGTAATATTTGTATATTATAAAATATTGAGACTCCTACAATAAAATGACCATGAGTTCCCTGGGTTTTTTCTTTACAAGTTTGCTTTTTTAAACTATAATGTTGTCACTACATTCTCTGGCACCAGATTACGTGACTAATACATAGAGCTTTGTAAAGAAATGAGCACTGGTAGAAGTCATTCTTTTGCCCATAATAGAATAGAATCTGGCATTTAATACATTGGAATAGCTAGATACCATCAAGGAGCTTTCTGAAAGCAAACTCTCTAATCTATGTCATTTACAAATAAATAAGCGAGAGGTCTGGTCTTCTTTCCCAGATAGACAGAGTGAAATGATGTATTTGCAAGCATATTAAAACAATATCAGAAAAGCCAGAAACAGGCTACATCTTTTGATGCTTTGTGATGGTTGTGGACAGATCATATTAGAAAATGGCATGAACACAGTAGCAATGGATCCCTATCAGCACACAGAGAATTTTAGAACATTTTCATTGCAAGATAACAGCCCTGCAACTCCACTCCTCTTTTACGGTGTCTAGTGGTTCTGAACGAAATTGTGTTTCTGTACGCATGGCCATCACTTACAATTTAAGAGATGTTGCAAGGAAATACGCATCTCTGGGAGATGCCACCAGACGGGTGGCCTTACGTTTTGTGTCTCGTGCTCATGTGGATGCTTGTAAAATGTGAATTCATAGGTAAATCTCATACACAGAATGGCAGAGGTGTGTAAGCTAATTTTTGGTTATTTGTCGCTGTTCCTCATAGCAACTAAGGGATTGTCTCTGTCGTCTCCCTCCCCTACTCAGGTCACAATATATATGCATATTCACAAACCAGTCAAGCATTTGTGATGAGCCTATGCCAAGATGTCACTCAAGAACCCAGGAAACTTGCCAAAAAAGCCCTGTTCTTGCATTGGGCTAATTAACTCTTGGCATATTTGTAATTGTCCCTATTAGTTAGGGGCACGTGTTAGGGGCAGCACAGAAAAGATGGTGGTAGAGAACCGGATAAAAGGGAATTTAAGAGACTGCCTGTCTTTGAAAATATAATCAAGAGAATTAACCAGAATGACTACACTTGGCAGGGCACTCAGGACTGTCAAGCCGGTGGTGGTTAGCATCACTTCAAATTATTGCTATGTGTAAGCTTGACCGGCTGTCAAGACTGTGAGTGTGGCCATCCCTCTTCTCACCTAGTGCTGTGTGTGGTGCCAGGTAGCATATGCTGTGACATCATGGGATTTTCCATGAAGATGTGCCCTGAAGTTCTAGGCAACTGTTAGCAGCAGTTGTAAAAAAGGCATCACTATCAGTTTCATGTCCTGACCTGGCGCAGAGGTTTATGGCAGATGCTGGTGGGCTCTGGTAAGGAAACAGCTGTCAGCTCTGGAGAAATTTACTGGAAAAAAGAAGCACCAAGTTCCTGTGTGACTTGGTCTAGGTGGTCCTGCTCTGGCAGGGAGATTGGACTACATGATCTTTCGAGGTCCCTTCCAATCCCTAATGTACTGTGATACTATGATCAGATTCATTTTCTACTGATGGGTGCTTGAATCAATTTTAATCATAGAATCATAGAATCATTAGGGATTGGAAGAGACCTGAAAGATCATCTAGTCCAATCCCCCAGCCACAGCAGGATCACCTAGATCACGTCACACAGGAACACATCCAGGTGGGTCTTAAACATCTCCAATCCACACAATGCAAAAAGAAGCAGCCTTTTGTTCATAGAACACGGTAAATCAACATTTGGGTTTATGAGTCACCCAAACTATCACAAATCATGATGATATTATCAGTCTTTGTGCTTCATAATTACAGTTATGAGTTTGATTCAGACCTCAATGCAGTCAAAGCAAAGCATACATTAACTTCAGTGTCCTTTGGATAGGGTGACAGATAAAATAATCTGGTGTTCTATAAGGGAAAATGTGTAATATGCCCCAAGAGCTTTCTCCCGAAACATTAACACACATGAATAACCCTCCTCACACGGACAGTTCCAAACACATTAAGATATGCAGCTGCATACCCTACCTACTCCTTACATCAGCAACCCAAATTCTGTTTCTTGACTGTCATCTTTACTTATTTGTAGCTTGAAAACAAATGCAAGTATTAACACAGTACTCTACAGAATCCAGGCCATTTAAAAATTACCCTTTTCTCTGAATAATTCCTAGAAATTTATAACGCAAAGCACTACAACCATAGAAATGAAATTAACAGCCCACTTGCATGATTCACTAAACGTGGCTCCACAAAAGCAAAACATATTTGTCTTTGCTCATTACTAAGACATATTTTTCAGACAATACAAAAGTGTAGCTCGAGAGAGGTTCTTCTTCCCCTCTACTCTGACCTGGTGAGATCACATCTGGAGTATTGTGTCCAGTTCTGGGCCACTCAGTTCAAGAAGTTGCTGGAGGGAGTCCAGCATAGAGCAACAAGGATGATGGAGTAGAACACCTCCCTGATGAGGAGAGGCTGAGGGAGCTGGGTCTCTTTAGCATGGAGGAGACTGATGGGTGATCTCATTAACGTCTATAAATATTTGAAGGGTGGGTGTCAGGAGGATGGAGCCAGGCTCTGCTCAATGTCATCTAGTGATAGGACAAGGGTGTAAACTGGAATATAGGAAGTTCCACATAAATATCAGAAGGAACTTCTCCCCAGTAAGGGTGACAGAGCACTGGAAGGGGCTGCCCAGGGGGGTTGTGGAGCCTCCTTCACTGGAGATGTTTAAAACCCACCTGGATATGTTCCTATGTGACTTGGTCTAGGTGATCCTGCTGTGGCAGGGGGATTGGCCTAGATGGTCTTTTCAAGTCCCTTCCAATCCCTAATGTTCTGTGACTCTGTGAAAGGGCAGCAGCAAGTCTGTTACCTACCATCACTAGTCTAGATGAGCCCAAAGACTTGGTGGAGCAGTGGAAGGAGTGGACTAAAACAAGTACCTAAAATCAATCCAGAGCTTCAACTGGCACAAATAAGCATTAAAAATCTAGAAGAGGTACCAGCTGAGGGCCTTTGTGTTTCATTCTCAGTTGCTTATGATGGAGGTGGGTTTAAAAAAGTTGCTCCTGTTCATTTAGATTCAGCCTGCAGCTTGTTGTAAATGCCAAGGACCTTTCCACTGGAGAGGGCATTGCAAGATAACGTGAGTAACCACAAGAGCCATTATTCTCCTCTCCTGTGAAGACCTAATGTACCAATTCCCATTTAAAATCATTATTTAAAGTGTTTGACACAAACCCTTTCATGGCAGGAGCCCTTTTGAAATATTAAATGCTATTTTCTTTGTAGCCAGATCAAGGACTGGGGGGAAGATGGAGTCGCCTGAAGCCACGTGGCTGCAATTTCTTGTGTGAAGATCGTTTGTCACTGTAACAGATGCCCTGCTGTGGTGACGGGGTTGTTGTTGTGTGTGTTGTGCGTCACTCCAAGGGTTGTCCTGGAGGCAAGATGTGCGTGTATGTGCAGTGGGGGAGCAGAGCTTTGTTCCTTCTGTGTCAGAGGGCTGTCCCGAGGAAAAGGGCAGATGCCACCACACTGACATGGTGCCACATCCTTGCAGCACCATGCAGTGGGCAAGCTGGTAGAGCTCCCGTGCCCTGACTGCCTAGGCAGCTCTGTGCCGCAGATGCCAGCACTGCTGGCTGGAGATTCTCTGTGCTGCAGTCCCTCACTTCACATAGACACACACACAGCGTGCTCCTTGCCTGAGGAGCTGCTTAAATCCAACGTGTAGGTTGTTTTTACAGCCTCATTTTGATTTTCTTGAGGCAGTCGTTTGAGTTAGAGGTGGGATGCCGAGACCCGATCTACGAGGGGTCTGGCTACGAAATCCTTTGTCCTGGTTTGTGTGAGGAACAAAGTCAATGAAATTGGTAGTTACTTTAGTGTAAATTCATGGGAAACTGGAGTGAGACTGTAAATATTTCTCTAAGTTTGACCTTGGTTTTGAGTTTCTGACCTTCAAAAAAGAACATCTGAACAGGTATTTTTCTTGCCAATAAAAGGGCAACAGCAAAATTGACTTCAGCTTCAGCTCAAACCTGAGACATTTCAGCCTGAAAAGGGGAAGATCTGTAAGGGGCTGACTTGGCACAGAAGTGCAACCTTCAGTGTGTACGTGTAGGGACGGCTTTGACTGTTGTGTCAAGGGCTAACGTGAGCCTAGCAAAGAAAACTCCACATGACAATCCGTAATGTGAGAGGTGTGGAGGGGGAAAAGTAACTGAGTAAGTAAATAGTACATGGTTTGCAAGAAACTGACAGGTGAGTGTTTGGCAGCTTCCTGAGCTGAGGGGGTTTGTGCCCTACCTCAGTAGCAAAATTCTTGGATGCAAAAGTAAACATATATTACGCTGTTGTAGTCTTTCTGATCTAACAGTAGCCGTAGAATCATAGAATCACAGAACATTAGGGATAGGAAGTGACCTCGAAAGATCATCTAGTCCATTCCCCCTGCCAAACCAGGATCAGCTAGACCAAGTCACACAGGAACGTGTCCAGGCGGGTTTTAAATGCCTCCAGAGAAGGAGACTTCAACAACCCCCCTGGGCAGCCTGTTCCAATGCTCCGTTACCCTCACTGTGAAGGGTATTCAAAAGATAATCAAAGAGGAGGAAGGAGGAAACAGTTGTTTCTTAACAGCAAAATAATTTATTATCTTGATTTTTGCATTGTCTTCTTACCTCTGCAGAAAAATGTGCGGTCCTTGGACTAAAGGTAGAGTTAGAGATGCTCTGATACCAGGAGCAGGCACACACTTTTGTCTTGCTCTCTGTTGTGGATGTACATGAGTTACTCAAACTTTATCTCCACGTCTTCATGACTCAGCTGCCTGTATGGAGAAACACTTCATGATCTGCTTGAGCTCTCTGGTCTTCACGCGGACTCTTAAGTCCCTTAGTCAGAAATGTCAGAAGGGCCTTTATTGATTGCTGTGGGACCAAGGTTAAGCGTGAGGCTGTTTCCCATCCCTTAACCAATTGTCTGTTATGGTTCAGGAGAACATAAATAAACATTTTATTCTCCTTGAAGTCAACGAGGTGCAAGCACAGTGCTTGAGGGCAGTCACACAGTGTAAGACTTCAGTGGAAAGGGAATAGATTTTTGGAGAAGTGGTGCATGTGAATGCCTTTGCAGGGTCCTCCTGTCTCCCAGGGCTGCCTCAGTTCTCCTCCAGCTTGACTATGTGAGTACAGCAGGTGTCAGAGCGTGGCTTTTCGAGCTGTGACAGCGCTGCGGCTGCCGCTGTCGTTGTGAAACATCCAGCCCCGTTCTCTTAATGCCCTCTAATCCCAAACACTTGAAAGTATATGGGAAACCTGTGTTGAATCAATACCTTATGAATAAGGAAGCTTTTCTTACAGGGCTCGTGATAGAAATGGATGTTTGGCTCTTTTGTTGAACAAAGTGTATTTGTGCAGCAGTTTCATCTCTGAGCTACAGCTACAAGAAACACAAATGGCAAAACCCATGGTCGGTTGTGACGGCTGCATCGAAAATAGAACTTGTCCTCATGTACCAAGGAATAGCAACGACTGAAAAAGCTGTTCAGAAAGTGTTACTGCTTGAATTAGGCCTGCCTTCGTCTCGTTAAAATAAATGTATTTATTAAGTATGCATATCTTTATCTCTTATGTAATAAGAAGAACAGAGCCCTGTCACAGATCTGCAGCGTCTTTTGTGCTCTACAAATTCAGCGCGACAGTCACCAGACAAAAAGTGATTTATACTGTGTCTTGTAATGGGTGGAATAATTAACAGTGGTGGCATCCATCACTTCTCCAACATGCTTATCTCAGAACTTTTCCATTGATTCGAGAGAAAAGCAGGAACAAAACACAGGAGCAGAACAATAAAAGTCAGTCACACGCTCGGCCCTCTGACTTGGTGCGAGCAATTACTTGATGAGTAAATCTCAGCAGCTTCAAGGAAGTGTTGCTTGGTAATGTGGGCACAGTCTGGGTTCGGTGTGTCAGGCATCACTTTTTGCAAGGATAAGTTAAAAGAAGCCCCACAACTACCTGTGGAATTTGAAGGCTGTCACGAAGGCCATCACTTGTGCAAACAAACATATTGGGGTAAGAGGAAGAACCAACCTTAGGAGTTTCCTGTTTCTGGCTTCTTGTGTGCGGTGCCTCTGCTCAGAGACCAAGGACGGCATCACTGGGCTGGGCAATGCAGTGAGATGATGGAGGAGATGGGGTTGGAAGCTGATAGGTCAGTGGACAAGTTTGCTGGCAAGTCTGTGGTGTGGTGAAAGGGAGGAATGGAGTCCTATCTGCAGCCTGTGGAGGGTGAAGCACTGGAGCAGGAGACTGGCTTGGAGAACATGGAACAAGAAACTTATTCTTAAGGAAACTGCTGGCACTGAGCAGAGGATGTGTGGACTGAGCTGTGGGCTCCATAGCCTCAGTTTCCACAAGGAAAAGAACTGTTAGAGGTCTCATTCCCCTGAGCGGGAGGGAGGTAGTAGAGCTCATCCCAGTTGTGTAAGACAGTGTGATTAGTTGCTGCGATTTTTTGGTCCAGTTGCTTTTGTTGTTGTGTGAATTGAAGGTTTTGTTGGTTTTCCCCAAATTGAGCCAGTCTCTGTTTTCGCCTGCAACTCTCTGGGTGGTTTTGAACTGTCCTTGTTGTGGTTTTTTTCGGTCCATTAGTACATTAACTAAATTAATGAGTTAATCTCAGTCCCAGATGTGATCAGCTGATCGACTGGTGACATTTAGATCCGGAGCATGCCCTAGTGCAACCGACACTCCTCCTCTGCATCCAGCTGCGGTTCTTTGCTTGTTTGCTGCTATCAGTAGCCTTCCCTTGAGAAGTAAAGTTCATTTGCAAGCTTTGCTGGTCTTGTGAAAATAGAGGCACAGTAAGGCACGGCACAGGTTGTACGGGACATGGAGATAATAGCTCTCAGAAGAGAATTGTAGAAGTCAGGATCACAGGGATTATGTTTTCTTGTACGGAAAATAAAACGTGACACCTCATGAGTGTGTGTGATGACTGGGAAGTATTAGCTGCAAGATTTATGAGAGGCTCAAGTGCAGAATGGAATTGGCTGGCTAAAGATAATGGCAAGGTTAATAAGAGGAGGAAACAATTTTCTGACTATAAATGACTGTTGGAGTTATGCAAAATAGGTTAAAAGGGTATTTGTATCCTGGGTTTCCCTCCCCTGAGATGGTTCTTTTAGCACTGGCACGTTCCTCACCGTTGCATGGTGTGATGCAAAAGAGGGTGGAAGAATTGGTTAGCCTGAGTACCTAAAGTCAAACCAGACCAACTGATTTGTAGTTGCCAGATCTACTACTACAACAAGTAGTTGTCAGATCACAGCATCACGGAACATCCGGGATTGGAAGGGACCGCGAAAGATCATCCTGTCCAATCCCCCTGCCAGAGCAGGATCCCCTAGATCAAGCCGCACAGGAGTGTGTCCAGGCGGGTTTTGCACATTCACTTGTACAATCTGGGGGCTATTTCCACTGTCATCTGAGAAGAACAAAAATTCCTTTCAAACAAGCATTTTTCTGGCTGCTACAGTTTAGTTCTCCTGCCCTTGACAAACAATGGCCTTTCATTAAAGACGGCTATTTTTAGTGAAGTACAGAAGAGCTTCATGAAATATAAACTTTTTCTAATGATCATTGAAATTCAAAGCACTCTGAGCTCTGACGTTCCTGTGTGACTTGATCTAGGTGATTCTGCTGTGGCAGGGGGATTGGACTGGATGACCTTTCGAGGTCCCTTCCAATCCCTAGTGTTCTGCGATTCTTTGATTAGGGCAGAGATAAGTTTAATGCAACATGTACAAAACATCCGTGACTGCTCCCGTGCCATGGTGGTTGTATTCTTAGAGCACAGGCAACTTGGTGAGGATTTGCTGACTGCTGAATAATAATAATAATACTAATGTCATTTACTGAGTTTCTTTAGCAGCAGACACATAATCATCTGTTCAAAATAATTATGTCAGATTCCAGTTGATCTGAAGAAAGTCATGTAGCTTTTTACCCTATAATTAACGCATACACTTGCCAGCTTTTTCACACAGAAATAGAAGCAATTGTATATTTTATTATGGTTTTTTTTCTTGACTGGGAGTCTGCATTCCAAACTCAACAGAAAACTGCGAAGGATTTACACACTTGGTGCTGTAAAGCAGAGCTTGCAAAAACTTACTGAGTTTCTACTCAGGGTCCTGTTTCAGTAGCAAAGCCTGCACTGCATCTACCTAAATAGTCTTCAAATAAATTGAAACTAATTTTTAAAAATTTTAAAGAAAAAGAAAGACTGAATTTATGAATTTACAGGAGTGTATCACAGAATCATAGAATATTAGGGAATGGAAGGAACCTTGAAAGATCATCTGGTCCAATCCCCCTGCCACAGCAGGATCACCTAGACCAAGTCACACAGGAACACATCCAAGCAGGTTTTAAATGTCTTCAGAGAAGGAGACTCCACAACCCCCCTGGGCAGCCCCTTCCGGTGCTCCATCACCCTCACCGGGAAGAAGTTCCTTCTAATATTTATGTGGAACCTCCACTGTTCCAGATGACACCCATTGCCCCTTGCCCTCATGGTATCCCTGTTATTTGTGATATTAGCCCTCTTGTTAGAAGGGCAGCTCAGTTCAGGTAGTTCCACCTTAGCTATTTTATTCAAAGGGAATAAGATATTTTGGACAAGAACCACGTGATTCAAGCCTACTTGGAAGTTATCCCTCACAACAGGAGCAAAAATTCACTGGAGAGTCCTACTGGTGTTAAATCTCTGTGCCAGACAGTGTCTAGCATCATTTTATTAGCAGACTAGGTATGCTGTTAAAAATTATATCTATTATATCCATCCCAGAGGTGTTCATTCAGAAGAGAGTAATGGAGCTGAGCTGACAAAAGAGATTTGTCCATTTGGACATGCTGAAGGGTCTTGAGATAAGAAATAATTCTCGCATAAGCAGTTTCTGAGTGAAAATATTAATTTCTAGGAAATACATTAAGAATAGATCCTTTGAGGAGATTTTACGTGGCTCAGGTTTCTCATTTTCAGATGCTTTAGAGCTTACCTCACTTGGTAAGGGTTTGCAAATCCAATCCCAGTGATGTGTGAGTCCACATTCACACTTTTTAAGGTATAACCTCCTGAGTAAGGAGAATGTTTTGCTCAGGACAGAGCCATGCCGTGTTTTTGGGGATTAGCTCAGGGGATTTGTTCCTCTGGCAGTTCACTGGACAAACCTTTGCCCTGAGGCAGGCTCATTTGCCTTCCCTTAATGGTGCTGAGAGGAACAGATGGGCATGCCTGCAGAATCCTGCCCTTTTTGTTCACTCCCTGAAAGCCCTCCATGAGCAACTGGGTTGCAGGCAGTTCTCTGACAGACTAAGCTGCTGTTTCTAAGACTGGCTCAGTATGTCCCGTTCCATGCACTGTCACTGTCAGAGGTTTTTCTTCATTCTGTCAGAAGGCAGAGTTACTCAGAGTCACAGAACATTAGGGATTGGAAGGGACCTCAAAAAATCATCTAGTCCAATCCCCCTGCCGGAGCAGGATCTTGCAGCTCCCCTTTTACACCCAGCTTAGCAGTCAGATTTCAGCTTGTGTGCCAGCACGTGTTTCCTGGGATGTTTCTATACTTTTCTGTATTGATACGGTGCAGCATTAGGGCCTTAGCCAACAGTTGACTTTATCCACCTCTGCTGTTTCCTGCCGTGAGGGTCCTAATTCTGGTGGGGTTTATCCTGCTTGTACCGTGCCGCCCACTGCTTGTGTATCCGTTACCCAGAGGATGTGCAGAAGGAGGTGTGCGGTTATTTTGCTCTATGATTTGCTAGGAATTGCGAGGAGCTGTGGAGGTACCGTGCTTCTGTTGGGCTCATTCTTTGGTTGGTGTAGAGCTCGCTGCTCCTCTAAATGAGCTCCGAGATTCCGTGTGCTCTAGCTATTAAAAACCCTAGTCAGCAGTGTAAGTAGAATGCATTGGTTTGGCTTTTATCTGGGTGGGTTTTTTGTTATCTTCAAGAAGTCTGCTGTGAATAATAGAAAAGATACCAGGAATGTAGCTGCTGGGAGAAATTGCTCCTTTTCAAGAACAGTTTTTATATTAGTAGATATTTAGACGTTTGGATTGTCACCTTTTCAATGGATGAGGCAGTGTCGAAGCCCCATTTGTGCCTGCCTGCCGAGCCTTGCAGATTGAGTACTTTTAAAACTGTGTTTAAAAATGTTCCTTATAAGAAAATGAAGGTCAGTCGGGCTGTGCAGACATTGAACTTAACCCAGTTTCAGGAATGACCCGACTGCGGCTCCGTCATACAGTGATGTTAGAATTCCAGGCTATGATGTCATAAGTCCTGACCGTGATCTCATCTGAGTGCTACTGGATCAGATTGTGATGCCTGAAGTCCCAACTGTGATGTCACAGAATCACAGCACGTTACAGGTTGGAAGGGACCTCGGAAGAGCATCTAAGTCCAACCCGCACTGCCAGAGCAGGATAAGCCTGCAGCACCTGGTGTTCCCAGGCTGTCTCCCAGCCAAGTACTAACATTCAAGTACTAACCGAACCCTGCTTAGCTTACGAGACCAGATTGGGTGTTTCTTCAGGGTGGCATGGCATGTGATGCCATAATTCCTGACTGTGATGTCATCAAGTTTCAGGTAATCTGTGACTCAATCTGTTTGTGATGTCATAATTCTGGGCTGTGATGATCACAAGACCCAATTGTGCTGTCATCTGATTTTGACATCATAAGATCCAACCGTGGCTCAGTTGGACTGTTATAATCCCTGACTGCGTTGTCGTATGTTTCAACTGTAATGTCACCTGACTCTGAAGCCTTAGGTTCATCTGACTGTGACATCATTCCAGACTGTGATGTCAGAAGTCCCCATTGTGGAGTCATCTGACTTGACTCAGTTGGACTGTGATGTCCATAATTCAGGACTTTGTAAGTCCTGATGGTGTCGTTGTCTTACTGTGACGTAGTAAGTCCCAACTCTCATGTTACCTACTCTGAAGTCGTAGACCTCTAATATTATTGTTCTGGACTGTGCTTTCATCTACTGTGATTTCGTCTTCTGTGACATCATCTGTCTGTGACATCATCCTTCTGGATTGTAGCAACACAGATTTTGACTGTGATGTCATCTGCTGGTGACTCAATTGGGCTTTTTTTTATCAATAGCATCCTGTTCTGCTTGGATCACGAAGAGTGTGGCCAGCAGGACTAGGGACATAATTCTCCCCCTGGACTGGGCACTGGGGAGGCCTCCCCTTGAGTACTGGGGACAGTGCTGGACCCCTCACTTCAAGTGAGGGATTGAGGGGTCCAGAGGAGCAGTGAGGCTGAAGAAGGGGCTGGAGGGAAAGTCTGATGACAAGAGGCTGAGGGAGCTGGGGGTGTTTAGCCTGGAGAAGAGGAGACTCGGGGGGGGACCTTCTTCATCTCTCCAGCTCCCTGAAGGGAGGTTGTAGTCAGAGGGGGGTTAGGCTTTTCTGCCAGGATGAGAGGGCAGGACCTGAAGCTGTCAGGCGAGGGTTAGGTTGGGTGTTAGGAAGCCCCTCTTCATGGAGAGTGATCAGACCCTGGAATGGACTGCCCAGGGAGGTGGTGGAGTCACCATCCCGGAGGTGTTTAAAGAGAGATTGGCTGTGGCCCTTAGTGCCCTGCTCATGTGGTAGTGTTAGGTCATGGCTGGGCTTGATGAGCTCAGAGAGCTTTTCCAACCTCTATAATAATAATTCAGTGATCCTGGAGGTGTGCCTTGCAGCTGGCATCTCTCCCAGTCTTGGTTTTGGGAACTCCTGACATTGATATTGAACATCAAAACATCTTGAACAAAATGAAGGAGAGCCGTCCCAACTGTCTGCAGAGTCCCCCTGCCCCTAGAGCAATTTTTATATTAATTGAATTTACAATAGTTACAGGGAGTGAGAACAGTGTCATTACAGGCGATCTGTGAAATTAAAGGTTTCTCCTTGCTTTGAAGGTACCCTGTAGGGGCTACATGAAGCTCTCATCGAAGTCCATTTTACTTTTCTCTGCTCCTGATGAAAGAGCTACTGCATATGCTGAGACATTCCCTAGTAATACCTGCTGTTTACTCACTGTTGCTATCGTCTGGGCAGAGGGTGCTTACCTCCCCAACCTGCAAGAAAAATGAAATCTGCCTGTGGCCCTTTAGGTTTTTATATTAAACTATTTTTCAGCCTTTAGTGTAGAAAATTCTTTTGCTTGCTGCCCTCTCCCCGGTGCTGGAAGTGGCAGCAGATTTCTGCAGTCTTGCAGCATCCCGGTGAGCACTTGTCAGATTCCTGTGAGATGATTTTTGTGTGTTCTTCACCAGACACTCCCTGTCAGTCCTGTCAGCCTGTCGGCAGTGAGCTGGGAGTCGTCTTGTTCTCCGCAGTGCCAGGTGCTGTGCCCTGGGGAGCGTCTCTCGTTAGCTGAGTGCACACAGGTAGCGTTTGCTGTCTGCATGCAAGGTCCTGTGTCATGGGTGCAGGCAGGACTAACCCTAAACCTGAACCTGATTTTTTTGGCAATAGGGCAGTGAAGCCTCTTCTTCCTTTGTGTACAGGCTGGTCTAGTCAAACAGACCAGGGAGGCCAGGCCAGGAGCTGGGTGTTGGTGGCTGGAACAACTCATTGGGGCTGCTGCTCACTTGTAGTGCCAGAAACCTTCTTACCCTCAGATGATCCTTCCTGCCATTCTGTGGCAGCAGCTTTGTCAGTCTAGAGCTCTCACAGAGCTTTCTTGCAGCTGGGAGAAGGATGAAGAAGAGGAGTTATGGAATTAGGAGCAGCATCAGGTTTTGGCAGTAGCTGCAGGAGGCCAGCCTGCCTGCAAAGCCCAGCAAGTCTGCCTCTGGCTCTGAGGTGAAGTTGTGTGATAACATCTGTCAGGGAGCACTTCACACAGCCTCCGAGACAGGGAGGTACAGCTAAGAGAAAGTGGAGAACACGTTTTCTTTGTTGTCTTTATGAGTGATCTCACCAATATCATCCACCCATGGCTTTTTCCAGACATTTTCCACAATTCTGGATTTTGTTTGCCTTTTCCTTTTCCCTAGATGTTCTCTGCAATTCTGTGAGCAAGAAGGGAGTGTAGAGGAAGGCAACAAAGCTGGGGAAGGGCCTGGAGAATAAATTTTATGAAGAGGGATTGAGAGTTGGGGCTGTTTAGTTTGAGGAAGAGGAGGCTGAGGGGAGACCTCATCGCTCTCTACAGCTATCTGAAAGGACATTGTAGAGACTTAGGTGCTGGTCTCTTCTCACAGGTGATTAGTGACAGAACCAGAGGGAACAGCTTCAAGCCCCAAGACAGGAGGTTTAGATAGCACATCAGGAAAAAGTTCTTCCCAGAGAGACTGGTCAGGCACTGGTCAGGGTGGTGGTTGAGTCCCCATCCCTAGATGAGTTTAAAAGATGCTTAGACATAGTGTTGGGGGATCTGGTTTCAGGGTGAAATTGTAGAGTCGGGTTGATGGTTGGACTTGATGACCCCAAGGGTCTTTTCCAACCAGAGTGATTCTGTGATTCTATAAGGAGAATAGTCGCATAATATCTTTACATCCCCAGTATTTACGTAGAGGAGAGGTTTTGTGTACGTATAGACACGACAGACACACAGACGTGAAGTCTACCAAAGCATGACGACTCAGTCCTGCGGACTCTGAAATGGGCATCCACAGCACAGCTACTCCACAGGTACAAGCTGCCAGCCTAAACACGAGTGGCTCCTGCCTGACTTCACGCAGATACACTTCCTTGGTTTTTCTCTAAGGAGCAGAGGCTTTTGAAGCAGGTATAACGCTTTCTAAAATGAGCCCTCGCAGGCATCGGCACGCTGGGAGGGCTGCTGTGGTCTCGTTCTGCTGTGGTCTCGTTCTGCTGTGGTCTCGTTCTGCTGTGGTCTCGTTCTGCTGTTCAGATGTTCTGGACTGTTTGTGTCTCTGTGTTTCCATTTACAGCACAGCCCTGTCAGGTGTGTTTTTTATCCTGTGAGTTTTATTTCCGTTACCTTGCTTTGACCGTTGGCTATCTCCGTCGTCACAAAACTGCTGCAGTGATCTCTCATTAAGCAATTTGGTGTAGGCATAATTATGAAATTATAGTGTGTAATTTATTCATTTGGAGACATAAAAATCCACAGCTGCTGCTTTCTCTAGGAAACCCTTTTTTTAACTTTAAAGGTTGAGTGGGAGGTTCCACAAAGCAAGCGAGGAGCTGTGTTGGCCTGACAAGAGCACACGTCGCATCAGAACCAGGGCAGGAGGCCAGAGTGGGAGACTCGTGGGCAGACAGTGCAGATGGCAGGGCCTGGGGCAGTTCATTGTCACCAGTGGGCGTGAAACCTGCGGGACACACACAGCCAGCGTAAGCCTCGCCATGCCTGGGCACCTGCACTCCTGCACGCACGTCAGTCGCTGGCCTGATCCTTCCAGTGCTCTTGGATCTTTGGTGTGTGCAGCATCAGCACATGGCACTGCTGTCCACGCCTCTGTCCCAGCCAAGAACAGGATCTGAACAGCTTTGCTGTCCCATGCAATCGCAGACTTTATCTGTCTTCAAAGTAGCCCAGGTAAATGTTCCATCGGCAGCAGTTCTTTACTTTCCAAAGTTGCCTTTCACAGCTAAGATTCCTTCCACACTGCTTGTTCAGACCCCACAGAGATGAGGAGGGCAGGGAGGAGGGTACAGCAGCAGTGGGCGATCGCTGTAGGGTTTATCTCCACACTAGGTCTTAAGGCAGGATTAGCGAGCAGATTGCTGCAGAATTCGTTGACAAAGCAAGGCTGTTCCTGCTTTCAGGTTTTGATAGGGGAATGGAAACGTGAGACGTTATTTCAGTGAAACAAAAGAAGCTGATAAATATGTCCTGTGAATTGAATGTTAATGCTCCTACCAGGCAAATACTTGAAGGATTGAGATGTTCTGCGGAGAGCAGATCTGATCACAGGCCTTGAAGCAAATGTGGTGCCTTTTAACTCCCATCTGATTTCCCTTTAGAAGTAATTAAATGACTTTCAAATGTGAATTGTTTTGTGGTGATTTAGATTTTCATGCAGATGTGGTATGAAGGTCTCCCATCTTTGTTGTATCTGCATTTGAACAGGAATCTACAATACGCTCATGGAATCTCATACTCACAGCACTTAGGGGTATTTGTGTTGCTTTAAATAAATAAGATAAATAAAGAAAAGGCTTTCTGAAGTCCGTTTTGGGCGCCACAGTATCAGGACATCGAGGAGGTGCTCAAACGGGGCCACAGAAAGGCAACGAGGCTGGGGAGAGGGCTGGAGAACTGGCCCTGTGAAGAGCGGCTGAGGGAACTGGGGTTATTTAGTCTGGCGAAGAGGAGGCTGAGAGGAGACCTTACTGCTCTCTACAGCTACCTCAAAGGAGGTTGTAGCAAGGCTCTTCTCCCAAATTACTAATGATATGATGAGGGTAAATGGCCTCAAGTTGCATCAGGGGAGGTTTAGATTGGCTGTTAGGAAGAAGTTCTTTCCTGACAGAGTGGTTGGACACTGGAACAGGCTGCACAGGGAAGTGGTGGAGTCCCCATCCCTGGAGGTGTTTAAAGACTGAGTAGCTAGAGCACTGGAGGCCATGGTCTAAGGGTTAGGGAGCTCTTGACCTGAAGGCTGGACTTGATGGTCTTAGAGGTCCTTTCCAGTCATGGTGAATCTGTGATTCTATGATCTCAACTCCAGAACCCAAGGGAATGCCCTCGTGTTTCCCCTGGAGCTTTCTCACAGAGACACCAAGTGATACCATTTTCCCTGACTGAAGTGTAGAGCACAATTTTTACCTGTGGGCCTGTTTGAACTGGTCCCAGTGCCATGGCATGTACAATTTCCAGTTGAATTTGGTCAACTGCTCTAATTTGTTCAGGACTCCATTCAAAACTGGTCCTCTTGCTGGGCACTGCATAAAGAGGCTTGATGATCTCACTGTATCACAGAATCATAGAATCATTGGGGATTGGAAGGGACCTCGAAAGATCATCTAGCCCGATCCCCCTGCCTGTATGATGGGATAGGCATTCTCCAGACCCTGACTAGTCCCATATGATCACACGTGATCAAAAAGCAGAGTTAATTTCAAGTAAAATAATTTGTATTAAATTCTATCAATGTGGTTTTTAATACGCACCTTTTATTTTTGGTTTGTGAAATGTTGTCTCATCGATAGGGACCTGTCCATGGAAATGCCACGGTGGAAATGTCAGGACAGGGCAAATGTTCCTGCAGTCACCTGGGACAGACCCTGGGTCTCACCTCCATTAGCTCTTTGTTCTTTCTACCAGACCACTACTGCTTCTGTTCTGATGTCTCCTATCCTGATGTCTGTTCCGTGTTTTGGAAAGAAAGATCAGGATTTGCTTATAGACTAGGGGCAGGATTTGAAAAACACCTGTTTCTTCCTTTTTTCCTGCCAGATTGAATTGGTATTTTCTGATTATCCCTAAATCATTGCAGTTGTAAACAGTGGGAAATGGACATGAATTACGTTTGACCCAAGCTCTCAGCGTTGGCTTCCACACTGTACACACAGCAGCCCTCAGGGTGTCCCTTGGTGTCATTGGCCTAAATCATGTCAAGGTCTGAGAGTGATTCCATGTAGTGCTGTTGTCACAGGTGATCAGCATCATGAGCACCTTCCCACCGTAGCGTTTCCTCCTCACCCCTCTCAGCACTGGAAGGGGAATTGCTTCATGCCAGCCCTGCTCTCGGTTGGGTTGGTGCTCTCTGCACAGCTGAGCTGATCGCTCCTCACACGGCTCAGACATCAGTGGAAAGGGACAAGCACCTTCCACCCTGGATTGCAGCATAGCCCTGGGTGGTGATACCAGAGCCCATTGTGTATGTCCTCTAGCTTGTGAGTACCATGGCTCAGGGCAGGTGCATCGGGTCCCTGGGCAAATGAGCTGGCAAGTTTCTTACTGTTATGGGATGGCAACAGGACAAAGATTTTATTAGAATCCAGAAAACTTGGTATCTCAGCACGGCTCTCAATTACCAGACCAAACCCTGCCCTTTGTTCAACACGTTGAGGGAATATTTAAAAATGTGAAGCAACCACTTAATTAGGAAGAAGGCTCCTCTATGGCTGGCTGTTTCTTTACTTGCTCGATACCTATCCCTAGTCTTAGGCACTATTTTGTTGTCTTTAATACCTCCCGATTGCATCTCCTGTTATCATCTTGTCTTGATTGGCTTTGTGGCTCGTTGCACAAAAAAGGGTGCTAATCTTTGTTAATTAGTTCCTTATTAGAGTCAATTGAGATTTGTAGCACAAGAAGCAGCTGTATATCTGATGGTAAATAATTGGCTGCCAAGGAATCCTTAGTGTGAAATTGTGTCAGTGTAAGTGATGATACTTTAATATTTTATGTGGGTTTGCATGTGTTTACCACAGTAGTTCCTGGTTCTTCCAGCTGCTGTTCCCAAGGCTTCTTTTTTTTTTTGCTGTGGTGTTTGTTTGAAGATAACTTACCTTTCCAAGAGATGTCCTTTCACGTTGCAGTCTATGATTTCATTACTTTATTGCTAGAGAGCCATTTTGTTCAGAAAAGTGTCCTCTCTAAGTGCTGGGAAGGACTTTTATTGCTTTTCTAACTTGGCTTTATTCTGTATTTCTTCTTTGCTGTGTCATAGAACTGGGTATTAGAAGGTCCTTGGGGATCATTAACACCTGAAATGTTTTCTGGAGAACTGGTAGTGGGAGGTGGAACATAAGTTTGTAGCTCTGTTTCAGTCAGTGGGAATTCTCCTGCATTTCACCAAAACTCCAAGTCTGTACCTGGTCCCACTGGTGATGACCAAGGTCCCATGTTGTGGTATCACTCGCAGCTCATCACAGGTGCTGCTCCTGGCTCAGGAGTCAGAACCCATGAGAACTGAGTATAAGGAGTAAACCTCTTCAGTGCTTGGTTAGCTGTAGGACATACCCCAGGAGATGAGCCTGAACTCAAACCTCACTTTCTGCTATGACATGGTGCCTTTCCAGGAAGGTAAAAGCAAATATGCTTTACATCATTGGGCCATGGCTAAACAACAGATACTTAGGAGATCAAGCATTTTGAGACCTGTGTTCCCACGCTGATCTGCTACAGCTCCGATGCATTGACCTGGGTAGTGCCTCTTCCTCATCTATGAAATGGTGTGTGCTGGTCAGCAGGCTTGCGTGGAAGTGTGGGAATTCCTCACATGCATCTCCCTGATGGAGCCAGGCACAGTCTCTTGCAGCGTTTTGCCCAGTGCACTTGTTTCACAGAATCACAGAACACTAGGGATTAGAAGGCACCTCGAAAGATCATCTAGTCCAATCCCCCTGCCAGATCGGGATCACCTAGACCAAGTCGCATAGGAACAAGTCCAGGCGGGTTTTAAACATCTCAGTGGGACTGCTCATAATTATGTAGATTACGTATGGCTTTGCAGAAGTGTTGGTGGATATTCTTGCCATGGGTATCGTGACCTCAGGATACGTCGTGTCTTGGTGGGAGCCTTGATTTAATGTGGCTCTTTTCCCAAGAAGCAGCAGAGAGTGCACAGTATGGGTAGTCCTGCATATTAAGGGTGGTTTGCCGCGTGAAGGAGAAGTGGGGCAAAAAGCCTGAAAAAGTAAGAGAGAGAAGTGTCAGCTTGAGCTATACTTGGTTACAAAATCCTTGGGTTATATGTTCCTCTCAAGTACTGTAATGTTTTGCATATCATTAACATATATTTTACAGAGCAGGAAAGTCAGTCAATTATTTTAGTCCCAATGATAAATCTTGTAGTTTAGCTCCTGATTCCTTGTTTTCTATTTCCTTAGGTGACAGGGGGTGACGAAGGGTGACTGGGGGTGATGGAGCACTGGAACCAGCTGCCCATGGGGTTTATGGAGTCTCCTTCTCTGGAGATGTTTAAAACCCACCAGGGCATGTTCCTATGTGACTCGATCTATGTGATCCTTCTGTGGCAGGGGGATTGGACTGCATGATCTTTCGAGTCCATTCCAATCCCTAATTTCTGTGAATCTGTGATTTACATTATGGATGAAGCCCAGAGGTGCTCCCCCCCCAATATATACCTTACATATACTTTATACTTTTGCTTTTTATAGTCTAGCAGTACAGTAATTTAGTAAAAGTACTAGAAAATGTCTTGTGTTCAAATAACACCTGTAGACAAATTATTAGCGTGACTCTCCCCAGAATCATATTTGCTCCCTAGAAGTGTGCAAGGCTGGTGAAATGGGACTTTAAGCAACCTGATTTAGTGGAAGGTGTCCCTGCCAATGGGTAGGAGATCCAGCACAGGGCCACAAAGACAATGAAGGGAGTGGAACATCTCCCTGATGAGGAAAGGCTGAGGGACCTGGGCCTCTTGAGCTTAGAGAAAAGGAGGCTGAGGGGTGACCTCATTAATGTTTATAAATATGGAAAGGTGGGTGTCAGGAGGATGGAGCCAGGCTCTGCTCAGTGGTATCTAGTGATAGGACAAGGGGGGCAATGGGTGTGAGCTGGAACAGAGGAGGTTCCACATAAATATGAGAAGGAACTTCTTCCCAGTGAGGATGATGGAGCACTGGAAGGGGCTGCCCAGGGGGTTGTGGAGTCTCCTTCTCTGGAGATGTTTAAGACCCACCTGGCCATGTTCCTGTATGACTCGGTCTAGGGGATTCTGCTGTGGTGGGGAATTGGACTGGGTGATCTTTTGAGGTCCCTTCCAATCCCCAATATTCTGTGATTCTGTGATCTTTAGAGTCCTTTCCAGCCCAAACTGTTCTATGATTCTGTGATTAATTTTGAAGATTGCTTGGAAGGGACATTCTGGAGCTGGTTAACTCTGTTAAGTTATATCGTTAGACTTTCTAATTTTCCAGAAAGATCAGATCACCCTCTTGCTATGGGACTTCTCCTTTCAGTAAGATTTATCTAAGTCAATACTGAAATTCTAAGACAGGTGTGTAGGAATCGTGCTTAGTATTCATGGAGTGTGCTTGCCTCAGTACAGTTGCCTCAGTGTTCCCATGCTGTGCTGAGCTCATTTATCTGGTGTGCACCCACACGAGGGAGGACACGGACCAGTCAGGTGCTGACACTTCTCCGCACCCAAGGATGCAGGCAGCAGTACGGGCTGTGCTAGAGCTTCGCTGTGAGCTCATGTGGTACAGCATTTTAAAAATCATCCACTCTACCTGCAATTATCATCGATGATATCAGGCAGAACCTTGTGATACAAAATCTGTTGCAGATTTAATCATAAAATCACGTTCTTTTGCTGCACTGTGCCTAACCTGGTTTGTACCAATTTATCAGGCTTTCGGCTTACCTTCCCACCGCTAATCTCTCTAATACGCTGCGTGTGAACCGTGGTCTGGTCTCAGAGCTTTGCATCACAGTTTGTGAGTTTTATCATTTCTTTCAAGCAATATAAATTCACAACAAGCAGATTTTAAAACCTAATAACATGAGAAATCAAATTCTTCCAAACAGGGTAACCTCTGGGCATTCTGTTTTACCACGCGGTGGTTGGAACTCATCTGCAAAATACTGCTGGGTTATTTCTCAAGGATATCTACTAAGTCTGAAAGAGTTTGGGTATTTGAATTACTGAAGAGTCACAGTACATATCAACATTGGTTTTAGCGCTGGAGATGCTGCGTGCAGAGTGATTCACATTCCAATAGTCCAGAAGGTATTTTGACAATGAAATATTTTTTAAGACATAAACTGAATGTCTGTGAGTTATGAGCTTTATCCTCAGTAGTCAGAATAATGTGGTTTTTCCCATTAGTGCAAAAGAAGTCATAAATCAGAGCGGCAGGGTACGATGCTCACAAATGCTCGCATGTACGCAGATGCACGGACTCTTCCTTCTCACAGCAGAGCAGCGGTGTCTAGTTCAGTATCTTAAACAGTGCTGGGGAAAATCAGCGTAGCTCCCATCACAGTCCACCCAGATAAGATGCTTAGCTCCAGCTCGCTCTCTAGCCCGTACTGGGAAACGCATTGGAAATGTTACGATCTAGTCATTGGTATTAGTGGGAAAATGTGTAGTAATTTCATAGAATCATAGAATCATTAGGGATTGGAAGGGACCTTGGAAGATCATCTAGTCCAATCCTCCTGCACCAGCAGGGTCACCCAGACCAAGTCAAACAGGAACACATCCATATTGTTTTCTAGACGTTCTAAGCATCTGCAACACAGGCTTTAAGCTGAAAGTCTCTTTTCCACCGTAAGTGACTATAGAATCATAGAATCAGTCAGGGCTGGAAGGGACCACAGGATCATCCAGTTCCAACCCCCCTACCATGGGCAGGGACACCCCACCCTAGATCAGGCTGGCCAGAGCCTCATCCAGCCTGGCCTTAAACACCTCCAGGGATGGGGCCTCAACCACCTCCCTGGGCAACCCATTCCAGGCTCTCACCACTCTCACGCTGAAGAACTTCCTCCTCACATCCAGTCTAAATCTACCCAGCTCCAGCTTCGCTCCATTCCCCCTAGTCTTGTTGCTACCTGATATCCTAAAAAGTCCCTCCCCAGCCTTTTTGTAGGCCCCCTTCATATACTGGAAGGCCACAAGAAGGTCACCTTGGAGCCTCCTCTTCTCCAGATTGAACAGCCCCAACTCTCTCAGTCTGTCCTCATAGGAGACGTGCTCCAGCCCACTGATCATCCTCGGGGCCAACCTCTGGACGTGCTCCGGCATGTCTATATCTTTCTTGGAATAAGGGCTCCAGAACTGGACACAGTACTCCAGGTGGGGTGTGACCAGAGCAAAGTTGAGGGGGAAATCACCTCCCTCAGCCTGCTGGCCACACTCCTCCTGATGCAGCCCAGGATCCAGTTTGCCTTCTGGGCTGCAAGCGCAGACTGCTGGCTCATGTTGAACTTCTCATCCACAAGCGCTCCCAAGTCCCTGCAAGCTGATTGCTTTTGGAAGATGCCTAAATAGCAAAGTGGTGACCTGAACTTCCCTGTGACTGTTGAGGTGAGAAAGAGCCCTTTCCTCCTTGGAACTGTAACCAAAGTGAGAGGAAGAGAGAGAAAAGAATGGGAAAGCCTGCACTGGGCCTCTCGGATGCGGCAGACATGCCTGTTTGCTGCGAGGATGGTCCCATGCGACCAGCCAGAGACATGGTGCCTTTGTTCTCATAAGGGTTATGGTCCCACATGACCTGTGCCATCTTGCCTTTGTCTCTGGCTGTGGAGAATGGTGCTGATGCTGTATTTCAGCTTTGCCACTGAGTAACTGAGAAATGGTTGAGTAATCAGGCAAGAAGAAGCCCCAAGGTAGGTATCTGAGGTGCTTCCTTCCTGCTTGTCTGAATTGTTTTGCCAAAAGAAGCAGAAGGACTTAAACCTTTTTTAAGAAGGAAACTGGGTCTCTAAAATGCATGTTCCTGCATCAAGGATGCAGTTCAGGTTAGAGGAAACAGTCCTGTCTGATCAGTGTTGCTGGTCAAGCGACACTGAAGAATTCAGTCTGAGATCATTGGTGGTGGGGGGACAGGAAGACGAACCAGCAAGCCACAGACCAAGCTACCTTGTGAATAAGTTCACCAGACTGGGACCATCGCTGGGTGGAACCAGTGAGCTGCGGACTGCAGACTACTCGTGAGGAGGTCTGGCAAGCCTCCAGAAGATGACTGGCAAAGAGATCTGGCATGTCTCCAGGAAGGGAGAAGCCACTTGCCGTCCCCTCTGACTGAAATACATGCTTATCCCACGAACTCTGATCTACTCTGAAGACTGACACATTAGCTTGTCTCCTATTTTCCTCACAGCCAATGTATAAGGGCATTGTGTGCAGTTTGTTTGGTTGGTTGGTTGGTTTTAACTTGTTCGGGGGTTTTCCTTTTTCTTCTTGGTTGTGGGTTAAATAAAATTCACTCTCTTTAGCAAGATGGTTTCATTGCCTGTTGAGTTTTCCTGAGAGCAGGTTGGTGTACTTGACTTGCTGGCTCTAACCTAGATTGATGTTGTGTCTCTTATCTAACCAAGGATACTGTCAAAAAGACATTTTATCCACAGAACAATCAGTTGGAGAAGACCTTCTAGGTCATCGAGTCAAATCACACCCACAACAAAAAAACCTTAAACATCTGAATACCTAAATACCGGATTGATCGACAACTAGGAAAGCCAAGGCCTCCTTGGAATTAAACCTTGCAAGTGAGGTCAAGGGCAACAAAAAGGGCCTCTTCAAATACATTGCGGGTAAAACTAAACCTAGAGGCAATGTGAGCTCCCTGCCGAATGAAGTGGGTCCTCTGAAGCCAGAGGGTACAGACAAAGCAGAGATAACTGAACACCTTCTTTGCTTCTGTCTATACTTCTGGGGACTGTCCTTATATCAAGTCCAAGAGCCCTGAGGCCCCAGAGGAGATTGAGACAGAAGAAGAGTTTGCCCTGGTTGATGAGGACTGGGTTAGGGATGAGTTGAGCAAACTGGATGTACGTAAATCCATAGGTGCCCACGGAATGCATCTGCGAACACTAAGGGAGACAGCAGAAGTCATTACTAGGCCACTCTCCGTCACCTTTTCTAAGTCATGGGAATCAGGAGAAGTGCCTGGGGTCTGGAGGACAGCAAATGTCACTCCAACCTTCAAAAAGGGTAAGAAAGAGGACCCAAGTAACTATAGACTGGTCAGCTTCACCTCCATCCCAGGAAAGGGGATAGAACAATCTATCCTTGGTGCTGTCGCTAGGCACATCAAGGACAAGAGGGTCATTAGGAACAGCCAGCATGGCTTCACCAAAAGGAAGTCATGCTTGAGCAACCTGATAGCCTTTGATGAGGGCATAACTAGGTGGATAGATGACGGCAAAGCAGTGAATGTGTTCTACATTGACTTCAGTAAAGCATTTGACACAGTCTCCCACAGCATCCTCGCAGCCAAACTGAGGCAGTGTGGATTGGATGATTGGGTAGTGAGGTGGATAGTGAACTGGCTGCAGGATAGAAGTCAGAGAGTAGTGGTCAATGGGACAGAGTATAGTTCAAGGCCTGTATCTTTATGGAGTGTCCCAAGGGTTGGTATTGGGTCCAGTACTATTCAATCCATTAATGAATGACTTTGATAAGCTATTAAAGTGCACTATGAGGAAGTTTGCTGATAACACAAAGTGGGAAGGAGTGGCTGACACCCCAGCAGTCTGTGCTGCCATTCAGCAGGATCTTGACAGACTGAATTGCTGGGCAGGAGAAGTTTAATGAACAATAACACTAGCGGGCAAGTGTAGAGTCTTGCATCTGGGCAAGAATAACCCCAGGTACCAGTATAGGTTGGACATTCACCTGTTGGAAAGCAGCATAGGAGAGGTATAGAAGAACATCTCGTAGAGAATGGACATGTGAGCAATCCCAGCTGTGTGAACTTTGCCTGGGTCTGAGCTAAGGGCTTTGAAGCCTGCTCAGAATGTTTCTCAAGGTCAGCGATGTGCAGGTCTGTGAGAGAGCTGACACGTAGAAGAAAAACAACAGCTTGTGGAATGAACATTATCACATGAACAGCACAGGGACAGATGTCCTTAACCACCAGCAGTAGCTTTTAAGACACATGGATAAATGTGTTGTACTAATCAGCAATGCACTTGTATTGCATGAACTGCCCGGCTGTGTATAAAAGGGCTGATCTGACGCTTAATAAACGGCATTCACTTGATCATATTGATCATCCCATGCCTGTCCATTTCCCAGGATTTGGCGTCCGAACTGAGCCACTCAGCTACGGTGATGCCATGAAGAGCGGCAGGAGCTACGGAGCTGGGGACGGGAAGCTGGCCAAAACGGTTGCTGCCCCGGCAACAGCAGATGCCCTAGCCCAGTGTCTGGGGCAGAAGGTGCACCTCACGGAACAAGGAGTCTCCCCCTGATCAGGTGAGCAGTCAGAGATGAGATGGAGTTGAGCAAGGAGCAAGAAGCGGTTCTAAACCTCCTCCAACATTTTCTCTCAGTGAGAGGAATTACATATGATATTCACATGGTTAAGGGACTGATACACTGGGCTTCAGGTAGAAACTTAGTCCCCAATTACGGGGTGGTGCTTAAGCTACCTACATTGGGAAGCTACAGGGACAAGTCTATGGGACGAGAGGAGGCAGTAGTTAAACTCCTCCAACATATCCTCTCTAACAGAGGGATACATTATGAAAGCAGTAGACTGAAGCAACTACTATGCTGGGCAAGAGATAGCACCCTGATCCCTGGTGTCAGTGAGGTCTTGGAGCTAAGCACATGGGAAGAGATAGTAAAATCCCTGTGGGAAGACCTATGTGCTTGACTACCATTTGTGTGAAAAAATTCTTCCTAAGATCTAGTCTAAACCTACCCTGTTGTAACTTGAACCCATTCCCTCTTGTTCTATCACTAATTGCTTGTGAGGAGAGACCAGCATCAACCTCTTCACAACGTCCCTTGAGGTAGTTGTAGAGAGTGATGAGGTCTCCTCTCACCCTCCTCTTCCTCAACCTAAAGAGCTCCCAACTCTTTCAGTCTTTCTTCATAAGATTTATTCTCTAGACCCTTCATCAGCTTAGTTGCTGCCGCTGCACCTGCTCCAGCACCTCCACATCTCTTTTGTACTGAGGTGCCCAAAACTGGCCAGAATACTCAAGATGTGTCCTCACCAGCGCCGAATACAGGGGGACAATAACCTCCCTACTCCTGCTGGCCACACTATTTCTAATACAAGCTAGGATGGCATTTGCTTTCTTGGCCACCTTGGCATACTGCTGGCTCATATTCATCTTCCTGTCAGTTAGAACCCCCAGGCCCTTCTCTGCCAGACGGCTCTCCAGCCACATCTCCCCAAGCCTGTATCATTGCATGAGGTTGTTGTGGCCCAACACCCACCTCTCTACAATCTCCTTTCAGGTAGTTGTAGAGGGCAATGATATACCCTTCAGCCTCCTCCAAACGAAAAATACCCAGCTCCTTCAACCTCTCTCAACAAATATCATTTGTTCTCTGAACCCCTCACAAGCTTGGTACTGTTCCTGTGGACACATTCCAGCATCAAAATGTCTTTTCTTTAATGAAGGGCCCAGAACTGAACACAGTACTCAAGGTGAGGCTTCACAAGGGCTGAGTACAAGGGCACAATAACTTCCCTTCTCCTGCTGACCACACTATTGCTGATACAAGCCAGGATCCTGTTGATCTTCTTGGCCACCTGGACACACTGCTGGCTCATGCTGGCACATTGCACTCAATTCCTTTGTCCAGGTCATCAATAATGATAGTAAACAAGACTGACCCCAAAACTGAGCTCTGCAGGACACCACTGTTGACCAGCCACCAACAAAACTTCACCCCATCAATTACAAGTCTCTGGATGCAACTGTCCAGACAATTTTTTACCCAGTGGAGAGTACATTCATTTGTGCCATGATTTGCCAGCTTCTCCAGGAGAATACTGTGAAAGACAGTGTCAAAAACTAGATAAACAATTTCTACAGCCTTCTCCCCATCTAGAAGGTGGATCATACAGTCATAGAAAGAGATCATCTTGGTCAAGCAAGATGACTTTCATAAAACAATACTGGCTAATCCTGATCCCTTGGTTGCCCTGCACTTGCAATGAGAGCTCACTCAAGATGATCCCCTCCATGATCTTTCCTGGTACTGACGTCAGGTTGATAGGTCTGTATTTTCCTAGATCCTCCTTGCCATTCTTGTAGATAGGTGTCACATTAGTCATCTTCCAATCATCCGGTACCTCTCCTGTTGATCAGGATTGTTGATAAATTGTGGAGAGAGAGAGTTGATGAGTTCTCCTGTCAGCCTCCTGAGTACTCTTGGGCGAATGCCATCTGGGTCTACACTACAGATTCATCAGTGTCTAAGTGCAGAAGCAGATCATTAACTACTTCCTCCTGGATTACAGGGGGTTGTTCTGCTATCCATCCTTACCTTCCAGCTCAGGAAGCTGAACACTCTGGTTTGTCCATTAAAGATGGAGGCAAAGGCAGCATTAAGTGTCTCACCCTTTTCCTCATCCATAGTTGCAATGTTGCCTCCTGCATCCAGCAAGGAATGAAAATTCTCCCTGGTTTTCTTTTTATTGTTGATGTATTTATAGGCACTTTTTTTGTTGTCCCCTATGTCAGGGCCCCAGTTGAGTTGCAGGTGGGCTTTTGCCTTCCTAATTTTCTCTCTGTATAACCTGATGAGATTTCTCTACTCCTCCCAAGTTGCCTGATCCTTCTTCCAAAGTTGGTAAACTCTCCTTTTCTTCCTAAGTTACTTCAGAGTTCTCTATTCAACCAGACTGGCCGTTTTTCTTTTAATCTTGTGTCACATAGGGACAGCCTGTTTCAGGGCCTTTAAGACTGCCTTCTTGAAGAGCATCCAGCCTTCTGAACACTTTTTCCCATCAGGACTGTCTCACAAGGGACTCTCTCAACCAATGTTCACCTTCAAAAAAATCCACCCTTCAAAAATCCAAAGTGAAGGTCTTGCTCATCCCTCTCCTTACATTGCTAAGAATTTAAAACTTAACCAATTCATGGTCACTAAGGCCAAGAAAGTCTCCAATCACCACATATCCCACTGGTCCTTCTCTATTTGTGAAAAGGAAGTCAAGCAAGGCACCTCCCCTGGTAGGCTAACCTACCAGTTTTGTTAGCATGTTATCTTCCGCACAGAGGAGGTCCTCAAGGAACTTCCTAGTCTGCCTGTTTTCTGCTGTTGTATTTCCAGCAGACATGTGTAGGGCTACAGTTTTAACACCGAATTCTAAATAGTGCTGGTAGTACTTGAGCTACTCAAACACCCATACAAGCCGTGGACAAAGTACGTGTTTTTCACTGCAGAGCTGTACTTAAGAACCAGACCATTTTATGTTAATTTATCTCATCTAGAGCAGAGTTGACTACAGTGGCAAAGAACTTTACTTATCAGAGACCACAGAAGGGCTTTTTTTACCATCCCCTGATACATCTGCAAGACAGTTAATTTCTGCACTTTTTAATATGTATAATAAGCTGCTTACTTTCCTGGAATGAAATTAGTCTGAAATGCAATAAGGCCCAAATTATTTGGTGAACAAGTGTGTATCCAGTTAGTAAGTCCATATACATAAACATAATTACAGGAAATTTGAACAATGCAGACAATTGTATTTACCTCTATAAATACAATAGAGATAACAATACTAGATGTACAGAAAAGGTCCAAAGCCAAATATTTTCCTTCAAAATATTCATTTCCTACTGCCAGAGAAACAGGTTTAAACTGAACAAAGTTGTTTTTACAAGTTCACTGAATTCTTAAATTCCAGCGATGTATCTATGCCATAGGGAAAAGGTAATAGGAGAGGGCAAATAGCAACAATTAATTTCTGGAAAGAGGATAATAATTCATTCAGTAGTCCTGTGTTCAGCCAAGCTGTATCTCTTTGCCCCAAGTGTAGATGGATTTCATGATAGTTTCATGGATTTTTGAAATAAGTGCAAATAACACACATTTACAAATTTCTGATTATTAAGACAATAAAAATACGACAGCTTTTGGATTGGTATTAATCCTGAAGGCTTCTGCTAGACCTGTGACCAGAGATGAAGTAATGACATGTTTGAAGCAGATCCTATCAGGTGCCATCTGCTTTCTTTATAGTCTGCTACTCACTTTTTCTGGTCGCCTATCCATTTTATTTTAAAAACTTTCTTAATCCTGGTCCTATCAATGCTACATTCTCACAGAACATTTCTTATAATAGAGAAGGCTTCCACATGGGTGAAAGTAATGAAAAAGTAATTTATTTCCTGCTTTGGGGCAAGTTACAGAAAATTGCCTAGTGACTAGATGGGTTTTTAAAAACAATTCATGTAAGTTTTCACGTAAGAAGCCCTAGGCTTCTTTATAGGTTATGCCTTGGCAGCCATGTATTTCACCTTCACAAATATTTCGCAGAAATTGCATGGGTTTTTGGCAGCTAAACTCAGTGTTGCTGGGAGCTGTTGTCTCACTGTAGCCCTGCTTTGTCCTGCTATGTCTGCTAAGCCATTCTCCTTCTGATGTGAGTGAGGATTTTAAGACCAAATGCAGCTGCTTCATGAGGAATTTTGCACTGTCTCCAAATCTGATACCATGGTTTTCAGGCTCAGTTTGCTTCACAGAAGTACCTTTCTGTGTCATGCTTACGTGTATCTCTAAAACAAGGTGTAATAGCAGTCTGTTAAGTTTAGAGCAAGACTAACAAATACTGTCGACCTTCATTCCAAGTAGATTCAACTTCAGTACCTTTGGCTTTTAATTCAGAATTCTATTTTCCCCATGAAGACTGTTTCAAGTCTAACTTATGTATGCATCAAAGTCAGCACTTTAAGTAAAGTTATACTTAAAAGTAGATGATCTTGCAGGGGACACTGGTCAGACTGCTGCTGACAGTCAAGCTACTAAATAAGTGTAGAACTCTTTCACTGTGTTGGTGGTACAGTCAAGTGTTGATCTGCAGTTCAGCGATAGCTACCTGGACAGAAGTTTAAGTCAAATAGAACTAGTCCAGATATTGATTGCTTAAGGCAATGGCATAATTAAGTGAAAAAACTTTGATGTTTGTGACATTTGTTATCTATGCTTGGGGATACGGAAGAACTTGAATAGCTATGAGATAAAACATTCTCTCTATAAAACGCTGATTATATCAACAACTTGGTCATTTTGGGTACCATCAAAAGTTGCTACTGAATCACAGAATCATAAAACAGGTTAGAAGGTACCTTAAAGATCGTATAGTTCCAACCACTCTGCCGTGGGCAGGGACACCTTCCACTAGTCCATGCTGTTCCCATGCTCGAACACTTACAGGGATGGGGCAATCACGACCTCTCTGGACAACCTATTCCAGTGTCTCATCACCCTTACAGTGATCATTTTATTTCTTATGGCCAATAGCAATTTCACTTATTTTGGTTTAAAACCATTATCTCTTGTCCTGTTGCAACAGGGCCTGATAAAGATATTGTCCCCAACTTTCTTACAAGTACAAAAAACACAATAAGATTCCCCTGGAGTCTTCTGTTCTTCAGACTGAACACCCCCCAACTCTCCCAGCTATTCTTCATAGAAGCAGTGTTCCTTCTCTCTTTGTGTCTTCCTCTGGACCTGCTCCAACAGATTAATATTCTTCTTGTGATGATGGCTCCATAGCTGAACAGTGTCACATCCCAACTGATCAGAAAAAAGGGAGTGACTCAGGTTCATGGGTTCACTTGGGACAAATTAAGGAGATTTATACCATAGGTTTGCACAGAAATCAAGTTTACTAAAGATACCAGATTCTGAACTCAGAGAGTACAGAAATCACTACTGGTAGTTGCCTAACTCATAGAGTAGAGGAGAGAAAAAAGGAAAAAAAGAGAAAGCAGATAAGAGGTTAGATCACCACTGTGGGCTGCAAGGTGTCTGGCATGCTCTGGCCTCCCCTTTCACTTCTCAGCTGCACAAGCTCTCTGGAAAACTCCTTGGTTTCTCTAGTCATCTTCACATTGTCATGAAGAAGACACATCAATGGGCTGGAGTACCTCTCCTATGAGGACAGACTGAGAGAGTTGGGGCTGTTCAGTCTGGAGAAGAGGAGGCTCCAAGGTGACCTTCTT
>JAOXOE010000694.1:15888332-15902012 GCA_028565055.1 Phoeniculus purpureus
GGTTTTAAACGTCTCCAGAGAAGGAGACTCCACAATCCCCCTGGGCAGCCCCTTCCAGTGCTCTGTCACCCTCACTGAGAAGTTGTTCCTTCTGATGTTTATGTTTCTTTGCAGAAGTATTTCTTTACCTTTAACAATAAGATGACTGTTTGCAGTGCAGTTAATTGCTTTAATTCAAAGATTTTGTGGGAGGTAAAGCAAGAGTTAGATGAGAAGACACGATAGTGTGGGCTTTATTAAAGACCTCTTGGTACAGTCACAGCATTAACTTTTTATTCTGCTTCCCCTTCTAACAAGGCTGGAAATGAGAGTGCTGTACATCTATAAAGCTTTGAGGGTTAAAGAAACATCCCTTGGAAGAATGGGCATTTAAATAAAGGTTGTTTATGGGCTCCTGTCGAGTACAGGGACCCTGAATTATTAGAATCCCTTGGAGCTGAGAATATATTGTACCGCCTTACTGTTTAAGAAAGGATCTGATGTTTGACCTCTAAAATAAGGAAGGCTTTTGTTTTCTGTAAACACATGACATTGAGGAGCCAGCAGTTCATTGCCTTCTAGACTGAAAAATCCCTTTGGGCCATCTCAGTTCCTATCTAAAGAGCTCTGACAGGCTGCCAGTTCATTACAATGGTTACTTTCCAAGAACGCTGCGGCAAAATATAACTTTAAAATGTGACACCCTGGAGCACATCTAGAAACAGTGTGAAGACTGCAGGTAGAGCTAAGGGCAATGGGGAAGCCCTGGTTAGATTGGGTTACAAGGGGTTTGGGTGTGAAAGAAGTTGGTCTAGTTGATCCTGCTCTGGCAGGGGGATTGGACTAGATGATGTTTCAAGGTCCCGTCCAATCCTTAATGTCTGTGATTCTGTGACTGTACTGACTGGGACGTGACACTTTGGAGGGTTTTGCCTCCTTCCTCTTCAAGTTTCCACACAACCTAAAATGCACCTGATATATCAAATTGTTTAGAGTTGCATTATCAAGCTTATCAGTTCTCCATTTCGACTCCAAACCCCTTTATGGTCCCTGTGACCTTTCTGCTCCCTCCAGCACACTTCACAGCAGGCCCATGCAGAAGCTGCACAAGGAACTGCGTGTCCTAACAGGAGCAGTTCTCTATTCTCTGTGCTGAGCATCTAGGGTACTCATGAATTTAGATATGGACCAATGTGTTTCCTTCCTAAGAAGTGTGTGTTGTGTGACTCCTGGGCCAAAATGCATGAGATTCTGGGCTCATTCACAGAATCACAGAATAATCATGGTTGGAAAGGACCTACTAGATCACTGAGTACAACCATACCCACAACAAAACTCAAACAACAAACCCACACCCCCAGAAAAAACCAAACCACTACATTCCTGACTACCTAAAGACCTCACTGATCCACAAGCACAAACTAACCCCCTCCATGCCTGACACTACAGCCGGGTTTGAAGCACCATGGCCACATGCTTCTTAAACCCCTCCAGGGATGGGGACTCAATCCCCTCCCTGGGAAGGCCCTTCCAGTGCCCAACCACTCTTTCTGTAAAGGATTTCTTCCTAATATCCAGTGCAAACCTCCCCTGCCTCAACTTCAGACTATTTCCCTTGCTTCTGTCATTAGTTCCTAAGGAGGTTGTAGAGGGGTGAGTGTCAGCCTCTTCTCCTTTCAAATAGTTGTAGAGGGCAATGAGGTCCCCCTGAGCCTTCTCTTCTCCAAACTAAACCTGCCCAGCTCCCTCAGTGTCTCCTTATATAACTAGTTCTCCAAACCCCTCATGAGCTGGGTAGCCCTGCTCTGGACATCTCAATGTCTCTCCTATAATGAGGGGCCCAGCCCTGAACATGGTACTCAAGGTGAGGCCTCGCAAGGGCCCAGAGCTGAACACAGTGCTTGAGGTGAAGCCTCACAAGGGCCCAGAGCTGAACACAGTGCTTGAGGTGAGGCCTCACGAGGGCCCAGAGCTGAACACAGTACTTGAGGTGAGGCCTCACAAGGGCCCAGAGCTGAACACAGTACTCGAGGTGAGGCCTCACGAGGGTACCGTAAGTTCTCTTGTCCTGCTGACCACACTATTCCTGATCCAGGTCAGGATCCTGCTGGCCACCTTGGCCACCTGGGCACACTGCTGGCTCATATTAAGCCGGCTGTCTACCAGCAACCCCAGGTCCTTTTCTTCTGGGCAGCTATCAAGCCCCTCATCCCCCAGCCTGTAGCGTTGCCTGAGGCTGATGTGTCCAAAATGCAGGACTCGGCACTTGGCCTTTATTGTAGCCCATACAGCTGGCCTTGGCCTATTGATCCAACTTGTCCAAGCCCTTCTGTATCCTTTTAAGAAATTTCACAGTAGCGGTTAAGGAACTTGGTTAAATTTAAATGTGTTTGTAGTACTTCCTTTTGCTCTCACCTTCCAGGAGATGTTCTGAGAAATTCTGCCTCAACGATACCAAAACCAATCAAGAAACCAAACCCAAAATTGCCGAAAAGCAATGTTGTCAGGTTGTGGGTGGTGATAGAGTTCTCCCTCAGCACCTGCCAGGGCCACACAATGTGATGTCTAATTTTCTGTGATGAGCTGAGAGGAAATGGTGAGCAGTCACTATGAAGAGCTCCTTCTTACATCTGGCAGCAGCTTACAGCTAATGCAATTCTGGTCTAGCGGCTCTTGCTTGTTGCCAACTTATTGACAGGGGGTTCATGAGAGCTCCAACCTGTGTTGAACAACAAAAATGTCAGTGCTGAAAATGTTCCCCCTTACCAAGTGTGCCGGCTGTCAGCATCTTGAGGCTTCCTGGCAGATGAATTTTTTTTCTTGGAGTGTTGGTTACAAGTTTTTCTTGGAGAGAGTGGGACCTTGAAGTAAGAAACTTACTGTTTGAAGTTAGGGTGTGGCTTGTGGAGAAGCTGGAGAGATGGTTATCCATCTCCCCTTGGATAAAGAATCACAGAACATTAGGGATTGGAAGGGACCTCAAAAGATCAAAACACAGTGGGATATTCTGAGGAAGAGCATCTCCAAACATTTTTGCAATGTAAAACATATGTTGCTTAAAAAGTCATCAGTGGAATATGTTCCAAAGTCCCTTGGATTTGATGCCCAGAACTCCTACTTAGAGAAGTTTCAGCTTTAATTAGAATTGAAACTCCTGAAGAAGCAAGTAGTTAGGCTGTCCACACACACATAGGCTGGGCAGCACTTGTGCCTTACATCTCCCTTACGAGGAAAGGCTGAGGGAGCTGGAACTCTTTAGCTTGGAGAAAAGGAGACTGAGGGGTGACCCCCATTAATAGTTATGAATATGAAAAGGACAAGTGTCAGGAGGATGGAGCCAGGCTCTTCTTAGTGTCATAGATAGAGGGGCAATAGGTGTGAGCTGGAACATAAGAGGTTCCATATAAATATGAGAAGGAACTTCTTTACAGTGAGGGTGACAGAGCACTGGCAGAGGCTGCCCAGGGAGGTTGTGGAGTCTCCTTCTCTGGAGTTGCTTAAAACCCATCTGTGTGACTGGACCTAGGTGATCCTGCTGTGGCAGAGGGATTAGACTGGGTGATCTTTCAAGGTCCCTTCCAATTCCTAATCTTCTGTGATTCTCTGAAGACATTCAGATGACTTAGATGCATTACTGCAGCAATTATTTGTTTCTGCTGGAAGTGTTCTACTCACAGGCGAATTCCCAAATAATACAAATTTATAGGTAGCCTTGATGTTGCTTCAGGGTCAGTCTTGTGACTTTGCACTGGCTGAGTGTTTCTGAAGTGCTGAATTCTTATTAACAGAGTTTCAAATTTACCTTTCATTCTGAGCCATGCCTGTGGTCTCAGTCTTAACAACATGCTGTTTAAATTGCTTTGGAGGGCCCCGTGTCGTCCTTGTGGGCAAGGAAGTGGGAAGTTCTTGCAAAAGCACGTGATTTTGATCTGAAATGGTGGCTGCTGACTTGTTACCAAAATGCCCATTTTAAGTTAAGCTCAGCATGGCTGTAACATCGGTGGAAGGAACCCTGTTTTCATTTAAATGGAACTGGGGAAGTGGGTTGTGCTGACAACCCCTTAAGCGTGTCAAGTGTAAGGCAAAATGAAGCAGGTATTTCTTTCATCCAGTGCCATTTTCTGTACCTGTAGCTGTAAAAATGTTTTGTAGGTAGAAAATCTAGTGTTTCTTTCTGGTAGCAGAATCAACTGCCTCCAATTTCATGCAGCTGTCATTTGACAGCTGGTTATCAGAGCCACATCTGTGACATGTGTGACTTCTGCACCTCTGCTTCAACCTGGCTTGTTTTAAACCCTCGGGAAGGTGTGTTGAACCATTAAATTCATGCTGAAGGAAACTGAGTGATGTTCTCTCAGCACACTGATGGCTTGGGCTGAGTTGGAAGCATAAGCTGCAAGCTTGAGGAGCTCTTTCCTTATGCTTGGTTCAGGGAGACCCACTGCCCCAGCCATGGGCAACTTCCAGCTTGAGCTATGAAACTTCTGGGTAGGCTTGTTTCCCATGAAATGAGTAAGTGCTGAGGATATCAGGGCAATTTTGCTTTGGTCTTTCATTGAAAGATGCACATTGATTTTGCAAATTCAGGTCAAATAATTTAAGGTGATAAATTTTAACGGGAAAAATTTTGAAGTAATTTTGAAACGTTTTGTTTTGTGTGGTGCAGGATGCTGTGTTTGATTTAAAACAGTATCCCCATCTCTAGGAATACTCAGTCATTTATTTCAAGCTAGCTCCAACTTTCACAGAATCATTGAGGTTAGTAAAGACCCTCAGGATCATCGAGTCCCATCAATTCTACTCTACAATTCTAGTCTACAAGTTCACTACAACCATCAATTCTACTCTACAGGTTCACCCCTAAACCAGATCCCCCAACAACACTACATCTAAGCAACTTTTAAACACATCCAGGGATGGGAACTCAACCACCACCCTGGGCAGCCCATTCCACTCTCTCCAGGAAGAATTTCTTCCTGATGTCTAGTCTAAACCTCCCCTGCTGAAGTTTGAAGTTCTGCCCTCTGCTTCCGTCACTACTGACCTGTGACAAGAGGCTAACAGCAACATCTCTACAGTGTTCTTTCAGATAGTTGTAGAGAGTGATGAGGTCTCCCCTCAGCCTCCTCTTCCTCAAACTAAACAAACCCAACTCTGTCAATCTCTCCTCCAAGCCCTAAAGAAACCTGTTTGCACTGTCTGGTGCCAAGATCTCGAACTGGGACATGAAGCCTGTGTTTTTCAGTAGCAGTATTACAAGGAACTGGCTGTTCTCTCTCTCTGGAGCAGTCCCTTGGTAGGGCCAGGCTGGGGAACTGCTTCCTGCGATGGAAATACTTTTGTACAGCAGAAGGCAGGGTCCCCACTTGTACTTTGAGAAAAGGGTCCCACATGGTTGGGTGGGAGTGTAACCTGTGTGTGAAGCTGCACAGACAAACCTGTGTGCAAGTTTTCTTTCAGAATCTAAATACCAGTTTAAGCAAGTGTAAGAGCAATGTTGGGACTGGTCACACTGAAATGGATTTGGTTAGAGTTTCCAATGAATTGTGTTACCTTTGCAAGGATCTAAAATGCTTGATCTAGGTCTTAGATGTGATTTTAAAAGTTAGAAGTGGGGGTTGCCTTGCTGCTCTACATTAAAACTGTAATTCTCAAAATAGCTCATTTCTGTGGAACCCGTGGGCCACCACAGCCACTAGGAAAGTGGTGACATGTGGGCAGTGTAAGAGCCATGTTATGTAATAAGTGTTTACATGCCGTCAAGTGTACAAACGTCTGATTGCTTACGTGACAGAGCTTTTCTTTTGCAGCCATTAGTCTCAATTTTTCCATTTCATTTTCTCATTTTCTTTTCTAGCTTTACTCACAGACAAACCTCCAAAGCCATTGTTCCCCGTGGAGAACCAGCCAACTGTTATAGATGTCCAGCTGGGTAAGTCCTCTTCTGGGAATAATAGATCCTGTACTTCCACTCTGGTAGCAGATGGGAAAAACTGAAAGTGGTAAGACAGGTTTAGTGGTTCTGCTTTTACGTGCCAATCAGTTTGCATCTTCTCATGTATAACTGTGGAATCTACTGCTGTGGCCTTTTAAGAGAATGAACTTGTGTTCCATCAGGGGATGGCAGAATTAATTGGTTACGTTGGGTATTAAATGCAGAGCACCACTGCTCTTTTTAAGATGTGGTTGATCGAGTAATACATGTCTGCACTGGTGCTGTATTGATCAGTTGCTGTTCACCATGTCTGAGACAAATATTCTCATGGAAGAAGTACTGATTCCTTTAGAATGTGATGTAAACCAGGGCATTTTTGGGCTCTTCTGAATGCTCACCAGAAAGAGCTTTTGACTCAAACACTTGTATGCTTTTCTCACTCCTGTTATATATTCTTCTGTGAATGTACATCTCTGAATGCTCAGCTGGCAGCCTGTATTTTCTCTCATGCTGAGAAACTCTGGAGTTGTACTAACTTTGGGGAACAAAGTTTAGGCATCTTGGTGCTGAAAGAACTGTTCAGCTTTGAAGTTCCAGAGGGTTTTTTCAGCGACTTGAAAATAGATATAGAATTTTGAGAGGCAGAATTGAAGTTGCTATTGAGGACTGTAGTGCTGTGATCTTAAAATACAAGAGATGTGTTGCAGATGTGGATTATTCACTCTGTGCAGAAGCTGTGGCATTTTCCTTCTTGAGTTTGACTCTCTCCCTTCTTTTATAGCAAAGCTGGCAAGGATTCAGTGGTGGAATGATGCTTAACCCAAGCAGGGTCAGAACAAACCATTTGAAGTGGGCTGACAACATTGTGGTGAAGCTGTTTGTTTTTGTAAAACTCGACAGGTCCTTTTTGAGCCAGGTACAAAGGCACATCCTTGTTTTGAAACCAGGTGCCTAAACAATTTCAGTGAAGCACTTAAGATGTTGTGAAGCATTTTTAAATGGAGCTTGAATTCTTGAATGTGGTTGTTGTGTCATGGTGAGAACGTGAATCATTTGTGACCTTATCTAAACTTAAAGATTAGTTGTCTCTCATTAAACTGAATTGACTCAGGAGCCTGTAAGGGCTTGCTCAGGGAAGAACAACAGTGGATCTGGAAGCAGCCAGTGCCAGATGAATTCTGCAGGCTTCTGCATAAGTAAATATTCAGGTTCTCCTCCACAGGACTTGCATGTCTGCAGCCGAGTGAAATTTTTCCTTAAAAGGGGAAAACGCATCACATGTCTTAAGGCATAGTCAAAAGCTGCCCAGAACTAACAGCAAAAGAGTCATCAAAGTTTGGATCAGCCCTAAAGGCTGAATTCAGTCTTCTGGTCCAGCTTCTTAGAAGACAGCTCTCTGATTATTTCCTGCGGGAGCAAACTGTCCCTGCATACATCTGTGCAATAAAGTACATATCTCTCTTTCTGCATTTTTATTCCATCTTAATTTCCTTTTCCAAGTTTCCCTGTTCCATCAGGACTCCGTTGTTTTTGAACTGAATTTCTGCGTGGAAACATTTTGTTCTGACTGATTAGAAAGAGGTTTGATTAAAAAAAATGGAAACAAACAAACCTCCTCTCCTAGGAGATGCAGCTCAGTAATAGGATTTTCAAGTATCTCTAGAGGGAGATACAAATCTTATATCTTTCTATACTGGAATCTAATCCATTAGTTGTCCCTGAAGATCAGGGAATTTACATATAGTGCTTTTTTCTGGGATGTTAATGGGTTTGGTTATTGCCACTAAACCATATTTGTATCATGCATAAAAGATTAATGCTTATGAAAGAACCTGGACTTATTTTTGTAATGTACAAAGAAGTTCATTTGATTTCCCTCTTGATTTTAAATGGCAAATAGATAAAGCGAGAAAATTCTCGGAGTGCCTTCAGCTTGTGGAGGCCACCTGCAGCTTTGGGCTGGGAGCTGATGCTGACCTGCTGCAGCCCCTCACCACGTACTAGGGCTCTGCAGGAGAGCAAATGATTTGATTGCAGCGACGTAACAGAGGAGAAAGTTGCATGTGAGGTCACCTGCTGGAATACTTTTTAGAATCTTGTTAAGCCCCCCCAGGAGTTTTGAACAAGTGATGTTCTTCAGGATTTCATTAGAAATCAAAGTTTGTGTTTTCCAGGGCCTTTAGCCCATGGAGTCGGCTCACCCGCTACGCCAGCTTTCACTGTGGTTGTGCAAAGGCGAATGTGCCACTAGACTACAAAAGCAATGGAGTTTAATCCATCTCCTTGTTCTGCAGAGATTATTTTAGGTTTCTAATGGAAAACTAATCTTTAAAGAAATAGCTGTCTTTGTTCTACTAGCAGAGCAGATTAATAATTATTTACTGCCTTTATCCCTAATGATTAGAACAATGCAGTGCAAAATCTTCCTGCAACTCCTAAGCAGTTCCCTAAATTTTAGCAGCTTATTTGACCTGATTGCAAACTTCAGCATTCACCTTTTGGCTTTCAGAATTTAGAAAAACATTTAAATGGAAGTGGGTATGCCCAGGTCTTATTGATGGGGAATAAAAGTGTTCCTCCAGGCTTCAAACATGATCCAGAGCTTGCCTTGTTCTTCTTAAGGAGCATGAATGTTCTTTCTGCTATTTCCACTTTCCTTTGGAATGTGACAGAGATCAAAACAAACCCTGTCAAGCTTAGAGGGAAGCAGAAGCTGGAATTTGCTGCTTTCTTGTTTTCTGTATTTGCTTCTGCTGAAGAAGTGGAGCCGGAGAGGACAGTTGGCAAGAGGACAAAACAGCATCCCAGAGGACTAGAGAAATAGTCCAAAGAAATTTCACTGTCTCAAGTGCTTTACCGCGTTGGGTAATCACTTCATCTCTGAACCAACCTAGGAAATAATGATAGATACATTTTTTTTAAGTGTTCATTTGCTGCATCCTACGTGACTTGGTCTAGGTGATCCTGCTCTGACCGGGGGATTGGACTGGATGATCTTTCGAGGTCCCTTCCAATCCCTAATAGTCTGTGATTCTGTGGTTCCTTTTCATAGAAGAACCCCTTTTTTGTTTGATTTTGAGTTTTTTGTATTGGAGTCAACATAGTAATAGTCTTTGGCTGGATAATAGGCAGCACATTTATTCTTATTTGATCTTGGTTTTAACAAATAATGGTTGTTCGCACTATGCACTGTCACCAAATTAATGCAATACATTTGCAAAATCTTCTGTGTTCTTCCTGGAAAGAGAGATCTCTGAGTTGTCTTTGTACCATTAAATCAGCGTTGATAGTATGAGCCAGAACACATAGAAGTCTTCTGGCCAGGAGATAGTGTGGCTTTAGCAAAATCCCCCTAAGATTTTGTTCATGCCAAAACCCTATGGTTACAGAATTTATGTGCTTCAGAAAAGTAAAGATGAAAACTGAAGTCAGAAATCATGAGGTTGTGCTACTATAGGCTTTCAAGATACGGGCTGCCCAGGGGGGTTGTGGAGTCTCCTTCTGTGGAGACGTTTAAAACCCGCCTGGATGTGTTCCTATGTGATTCAATCTAGGTGATCCTGCTGCGGCAGGGGGGATTGGACTAGATGATCTTTCGAGGTCCCTAATGTTCTGTGATTACATGTGTGCACATACAGCTGTTTTGACAGTCAGTAGTGTGTCGTGCCCTCAGAACCTTAAGCTGAGCTGATTCCTTAGTTTGTTGTTTAAATTCTTTTCTAGCTAACTTTGTTCTCTCTTAGTGCTCAAAGAATGTGGAAAGAAGGACAAGCACTCCTTCATGTTTTGATTACATGATTACAGAGTAGGTTGGATCTCTGATCTAGCTCATTTTGGAACATAGGAGGTTCCATATAAATATCAGAAGGAACTTCTTCACAGAGAGGGTCACAGAGCATTGGAACAGGCTGCCCAGGGGGGTTGTGGAGTCTCCTTCTCTGGAGACATTTAAAACCTGCCTGGACATGTTCCTGTGTGACTAGGTCTAGGTGGTCCTGCTGCGGTGGTGGGATCAGACTGCATGATCTTTCGAGGTCCCTTACAATCTGTTAGGATTCTATGATTTTGATAGCATTAAGGAGCCACAATCTGACCGATAACAACTGTAGCTCTGAGTGTCTGCACTGCTGGTTCTCAGCTGGTATAACAGCAGTGTGATGGGGTGTAAGCATTTGTGGAGGAACAAAACCGGCGTGGTGCTCTGCTGGTCCTTGGCTGGGCAAGGATTTGTAGGGCCTATACCTAGGTGGTCTACGTAGAAGCAACTTCTGGAGTCTTCTAGCTTGCACTGCAAGTGCTGTTTTGTGCTTGTGTACTCCACAGAGTACCTAAAAAGCTACAAATACAGTATCAAACTGTGAGCGAAGTCTGTCAATTCAGTTCCATGTATTACAGTGACTGCAGTGTTAAGTTAGTCTTCCCTATGTGAATGAGTGATGTTAACTGCCATTCCAGTCTCAGCTGTTTGTGATTATAATAAAAGATACGAGTGATATATTAAATTGCTTTGCAGCTATGTTCTGGTTTTAAGGTATTTACTTGAGAAATGTAGCAGGCGTGTTAGAAAACAAGAAACACCTATGTTAATCCATTTGCTGAACAGAGAATATGTTGAGAGGTTTAACTCACTTTTGTCATGGCAGTTTCTCTGCTTCTGAAGATGCTAAGGAAAGAACGCACATGGTTTATGAGGATTCTTGTTTTCCCTAATAGCTGAGCTGTTCAGAAAGATTTTGTTTCTGGAAGATTTAACAGTGCAATTTCTTGGGACTAGTTATTAAGCAGATCAATAGAGCCACTGCAAAATAAGTGTGAGGGAATATACAGCGTTACATCTGCTGACAGGTACAGGAATAGGGGAGAAAAGAAGATCATCTTTGTTTGAAGCACTGGCTGAAAGGAGTAATTTGGGAGGTGGAAATCCGTGTATTTGCTGGCATTTTTAAGATACTGTATTCAGCATCCACAGACTTAATTTGCATTAGGACCCTACTTCTCTTATACATTGAAAGATATCTCAGATTTTTTTTAAATGATTATAGAGACATCAGTTTCATCTGGTCTATTCCAGACAATCCAGCAGTGTCTGACATTCCCAATTTGCTGGTTAAATCATACTTTCTTCATATTTAAGGATGCAGCTATTTGATCAACATCTTAGCTGAACAGGGCGGTGATCTTGGACATAAAACAATGCAGAACTTTTGAACTGTAAAGTAATCCAAGCAGAGCCAGAGATGTGAAAGTGACCTTGGGAAGGAACTCTCATTATTGGGTTTGCAGCATGAAGAGCAGTGATACCCTTCTGTGGTCAGGCTCTGCATGTTGTGCATGTGCCTTTTGCTTTGGTTACATGATCACATGTAAGATGACCACTCAGGAGTGTAGCAGGTACCTGTGAAAACCAGACATCTAAGACGTTGGTAGCTATGTGTTACTCTTCTGTCTCCCTTTCCCTCAACTCTTGCCAGGCATTCTCCAGTCTAGTGCTTAGCAGGGCCACTGAGATGGGGTTCATAGGCTCATTAGGGATTGGAAGGGACTTTGAAAGATCATTCAGTCCAATCCCCCTGCCACGGCAGGACCACCTAGATCCAGTCACACAGGAACATATCCAGGCGAGTTCTAAACATCTCCAGAGAAGGAGACTCCACAACTTCCCTGGGCAGCGCATTCCAGTGCTCTATCACCCTCACTGGGAAGAAGTTCCTTCTCACATTTATGTGGAACCTCCGCTGTTCCAGCTTACACCCATTGCGCCTCGTCTTGTCACTAGATCTGGGTTTCTGTGAGCTGGGACAAATCTTCCAGAGCTTTGCACCTCACTGAGCGCAGTAGTCTTCTGTCCCTGAGCAGCTCCTGCTTCTCCTGCTCAGCTGAGGCAGTACAGAAGAGAAAAACCTTGAGGAATCAGAGGTGATCAGACCCAAATGGGCCCTGAGTGGGCCCAGAGGCTGTAGCGCAAGAACTGTGAAACTGAGAGGGGATATCTGAGGAGGATAAAACTAAGTGAGCTCTTGTTCGCTTGAGATACAGTGGCAACCCAAACGCAAGGAGGTTTCAGAACCCAGTGGAAGTGGCACACAGAATTGTGCTGTGCTTCTACAGCTGATGTCTTCTGGCCACAGAGCATGTTCAGATTAACTGTTCTGAAAGCTGATGCCTTGATGAAACTCTGGAGGCTTTTCCGAGGAATCTCTTGTATAGAGACTGTGTGCTATCAAATTGGATGGCCTTTCTCTTGGCAGGGAAAGGAGAGACAAACTTGAGGCTCAGTCAGTCTTTCCTCATGCAGGGTCTGAATGTGGGACAGGGGACAGTCTTACCCCAAATGATATCTTACTGCCTTATTCTGTCCAAGTGGGATAATAACTCCTGCCCCCATACCAGAGATCTAGGTCTGTGGGCTGCATGGCAGAGCAGAAAAGAGGTGGGACAGAGGCAGACAATGTGTGTGGTTTGTATCCTCCCCACCCCTACACCAGGAAAATTTAATCCCCAGCTCTTCCTACATTGCATCTTCATCTCACATTCATGTCCCCTAGGCACTGTTGCTACTGGGAGGAGGAGCAAGCTGGTACTCTCAGTGTTATCTCTTACATGCATCCCTGCAGCCACCCAGGGCTCTGCATTGCACTCATCTCCTCCCACAGATAGGCTATGAGGTTTTCTTTCTTCTCACAGCAGACCAAACTTCATACACTATTTCTCTCCTTTCAAGAGGTTATAGACTCGCTGTGTAAATGACCTCAGATGTGGTGCTGGAAAGCCGTTTCCTCCCATTATTGCAGTCTGTAATACCAAAAGCTTCATGTTCCTGCACAGAAATACACGGAGGAGCAATTTTCACTAAGAAATGAAGAGGAACTGAGGGTATATTCTTCAGGACTCCCCTTCCTCTGCAGCGCAAGAGCTACAGGTCCACAGCTATTTCAGCCGTATTTGCCTGTGAGAAGGGGGGCAGGATTTGCATTTATTACAATCATTTTGTACTAATCTGCAGGGAATATTAGAGACAAATTGTCTGACATTTAGTTTTAGAAGTAGTTCCCTAAATACCCTAAGTGTATTACCGCTAAAGCTTTGATGCTAATTTGGTCTGTTGTTAATATCCTTGCTTCTCTCAGGGATAATGGGGAAATGCTGTACTTCAGAGACATCGGGCTGGTGTAAATCCACAGCTGTTTTGCCTTTTTTGTGGTTAATCCAGAGTTACATCTGGGAAGCAGATGTCTGTTGGCACCTTTCTTTCAAAACAGGAGCACAGAAAGTTTTGGCTTGGATAGGACCTTTTAAAGGTCATCTCATCCAGCCACACTGCAGTGAGCAGGGACATCTTCAACAAGATCAGGATGGTCGGAGTCCCATCCAACCTGATTTGGAATGTTTCCAGGAATGGGACATATAGTGCCTGTCTGGGCATCCTGGGCCAGTGTTTCATCACCTTCATTGTAAAATATTTCTTGCTTCTGTCTAGCCTACATCTTCTCTCTTCATCTCTAAAACCATCACCCCTTGTCCTGTTCCCAGAATCACAGAACACTACAGATTGGATGAGATCTCAAAAGATCATCCAGTCCAATCCCCTGCCAAGCAGGACCACCTAGACGAAGTCACACAGGAACATGGCCAGGCAGGTTTTAAACATCTCCAGAGAAGGAAAGTCCACAACCCAGCCTGGGCAGCTTGTTCCAGGGCTCTGTCATCCTCACTGGGAAGAAGTTCCTTCTCATATTGATGTGGAACCTCCTCTGTTCCAGCTCACA
>JAOXOE010000694.1:15902352-15913039 GCA_028565055.1 Phoeniculus purpureus
TTAAAACCCACCTGGATATGTTCCTGTGCGACTTGGTCTAGGTGATCCTGCTGTGGCAGGGGGATTGGACTGGATGAACTTTTGAGGTCCCTTCCAATCCCTAATGTTCTGTGATTCTGTAATTCTGTAAATAAATCCCCTGGCACTGGAAAAGTGCTTTGAGAAGAGCAAGAAGGAGTAGACATTTTGACCAGGACCTTTTCTTCAGGGACTTTGTCCATAGGGTTCTGAGCCCTACTGCAAACACAGACATTTGACTGCACAGTCCACAGACATAGGCTATTGTGCATTGAAAGTCAGGCAGCACTAACATTCCAGAAAAGAGAAGCACAGGGCAAAGCTGACACCATTTTCTGTGCTTGTTAGAAGCACTGTCACTGGCTGGAATTCATGTTCTGCCATTTTACGCTCTCTTTCTAGTGTTTGTCATATGAATGAGTTATTAGGATGTGAATGCCTCATATATTCTGTAAATTACAGAGTAGAAACATTCAGCACTACAATTTTGACCTTTTCAGCATTCTGTGATTTGCTGGGCATGCCATTCCACGTCTCTTGTTTATGGCCCCACTAAAATGTAGGGATGGAGCCGAGTGGCAAAAACAGTCAAAATATACGGAGCTGTGAAAGGTCAGGGTCATGCATCACAGTGCTGCTGTTCAGTGGGCAGCAAAGATTAAGATCTAGACTAACTATTCTCGTGATTTTTCCTTTCTTCACTGAAGAATAACAGAAAATCGTGCTTTGTGATCTGTTCCAAGGGCAACAGTGCAGAAAATTAAGAGTGATGATATTATTTTTGTTTCTTAAGGTTTCAGTACCGTAATGTGATGATCTTGGAGGCCGTGGAAGTCAAAACTGTCATTATCCTTTGAAAGAAATAAGATGGAATTCTCACCAAATCTTTGCCTCGTTTAATCCATGCTTGATGAATGTTGCTCTTAGCTTCATCCTCAATACCTTTGCGTTTGTCTCTATCCTACAGAAACAAATAGCTTGTAGTAGGCAATTGAACTTTGACCATTGAAACTAGGTTGATTTAGTATGCTCGTGTCACACATTTCAGTCCAATGAGTTAAAAGAGTAAAAGCAAGATCTCTCTTTAAATGAAGAGATATCTTTATCACCTACAGAAGACACGTGATTTTCTCCATACCACTGATAGGCTGGAGAGTGAGAATACAGAGAGTAGGAATCTCTGGAAAGTCAGGAGGGGCACATCTTTAGTTTAACAAACCAGTCTTACAGTAAACAAAAACTCTAACTTTGCAGTATTATGTTTTTATCTGGTTACACTACCTGGGAGGCTTGTTGCTTCTAACATGCTTTACCCTAGCCCCACGAGCAATTGGATGTGATTAGCCATGAGAACATCCACAGCCACTTATTTGGTGCACAGTCGGGTGTGTAGTTACTTCAGAAGAGCAAAGGATTGAACTCTTCATTCTCTTGCTGTATGTTGCTCAAGTACAGATTTCAGTGACGGGTCTTCACACTGCAGAAATTTAAAGGCTTAAGTAAACTTTAATGGTCTCAAGTTGCATCGGAGGAGGTTTAGATTGGATATTAGGAAGAAGTTTTTAATTGAGAGAGGGGTTGGGCTCTGGAACAGGCTGCCCGGGGAGGTGATGGAGTCATTGTCCCTGGAGGGGCTTTATAAACAAGTAGATAGGGCACTTGAGGCCAGGGTCTAGGGGTTAGGGATGAGGGCTGGACTTGATGATCCTGGAGGTCTTTTCCAGCCATAATGATTCTGTGATTTATTTTATATCTAGCAGAGCCTAAAATGAAAGTGAACTGCTGTAATGTCAGTGCTGAAGTCTGCAAAGGGTGCTACATGTCAAGTGTTACGTAATTCTTTATACATTTAGCATTTTCCACATTTCTCTTTTCAGGCTCAATGGTTCGAGCTGAAAGTTTAAATACGTGAGGTGCAGTAGCTCTTATTTTTAAAGGAGCTTTGTGCCTTACGTGTGCTCATTCACCGCCAGTGAGCTTAACGAATCGTGTGTTCTGTGAATTTTGACTCTCTCAATGAAGGGGAAGGCTGTCCATGTGGAATCTTTCCTTGGTACATGCCCTAAATAATTCAGGACTTGACACACCACTTTGGATAGTTTGTTCCTAAGCCCTGAATATGCAGGATTTGAAAAGTGAAGCTGCTTTGATTGGGCAGGCTGATCAAATCAAGCTTTCTGTTTCCTGATTATATTACTGTTAACTCTTTTTAATGATTTCCTGATCTGCATTGATGAATCTGAAATCAAATTTATGGCTAATATTCTGCAGAATATCATTCAAACTGTTGATACTAATAAACGCTGCAGGCAGAAAACTGCTTTGCTGGAACGTTTGAGTGCTTGCCCCAATGAAGTGAATGCTAATAACTCCTCAGAGGGTTTCATTTGGAAGTGCAGCAGATATTTGTGGCTTAATTTCATCTGAAATCCTCCGCCTTTCATTCCTGACTCACTTTGGAAACCAAGTTGTAGAGACTGCACTGCATGCAGTAAGGAATCTGCTGTACAAAGGATCATTGACCAAGCGCTTTTATTTAGGGTTGTGCTTTAGCTTCCCTAAATATCATCTGGCAAAGCCGAGTGATGTGTAGCTATTACATTGTTATTCACACCGTGGGCACGCTGCCTCTGAGAAGTGATCACTTGCATCCAAGCAGTTATTCACATAGAGGCAAGCATGCTGGGTCTCTCGATTTCAGGGTTTCCAACCCAGCACTTCTCACAACCCAGCACATCCCTTCACAGCCTGACCTCTCCTTTATGAAACACTTCTTCACTCAGAAGGCTCCTAAACTTGTGAAATCAAACTCCTAGATTTTCAGCAAGCACTTGGGGCTTATCGGACGTAGGTTTGTGTGCAATAAAGAAATACAAATCTAAACTGCATGTAGTGTTTAAAAACAATCGTGGTCATCTTAGATTATTTTAGAACAGTGTTTTCAAGAACAGACACCAGTAAGTCTGCCCTGGGAATTTGCAAGCATTTTCTTTTCGGTGCTAATTGTGTATCAGGTGATTAGTTCACACCTGTCTTGTACAGTGTTGTTTTTGCCAGCTGTGTGGTGAGGTTTCTTACCAATGGTTCTGCAAAACTGACCTCACAGATTTTTTTCCTGGGTGATGTAAGGCTCTGCTGTGACTAAGTCATATATGTGGGTGGTATCCTTGTCTTCTTGCCTGTTCCACAGCTATTTACCTTCCAGACTCAATTTCTGAAATCCTCTTCACTGTTTTCATCCTGTTTCTAAGACCACGTTAATTAAAATTGCAAAAATATCTTGATTGAGATGGCTTTGGGGAATTTCTGTGTTGGTTAGTGCTTTTGAATTGAGGTTAATGTTTATAAATATGTGAAGGGTGGATGTCAGGAGGATGGAGCTGGGCTCTGCTCAGTGGCATCTAGTGATAGGACAAGGGGTGATGGCTCTGAGCTGAAACAGAGTTGGTTCCACATTGAATATGAGAAGGAACTTTTTCCCGGTGAGGGTGACATAGCACTGGAAGGGGCTGCTAGGGGGGTTGTGGAGTCTCTGTCTCCGGAGACATTTAAAACCCCCCTGCGTGACTTGATCTAGGGGATCCTGCTGTGGAAGGGGGATTGAAGATCTTTTGAAGTCCCTTCCAATCCCTAAAGTTCTGTGATACTGTGATCCTACTTACCTGTCTCAAAAGTGCATCATATTCAGAAACATCACTTCAAATCTTTAGGGAGCTCTGATATCAGAAGTTGGGTGCATGTCAACTTCTGGCATAGCAAAGTTTGGGTGGCAAATGGGAGTAGCCAAGGGTCTAAACTATGAACATAGAATCGTTTAGGTTGGAAAAGACCCTTGGGATCATCGAGTCCACCCATCAACCCTACACTACAAGTTCACCCCTAAACCAGATCCCCCAACACTACATGCCAAATGAACATTGGGATACCCAGATCCAGTTTAGCTCACAGTGTTCTAAGACAAGTTTAAAAGTGCTTCTGCCTGCAGAAGGTGTTTAGTTGTGTGAAGAAGGACCCATCATCACTGGTTACTAAAAGCATAGAATCAGTGTTATCATTTGTGGTGTGACATGACTCTATTTGTGTTATACACTACTGCCAATGTGGCAGGCATGGCTTTTGAATAAATAGCATAATGTAAACTTGCAAAATTAAGATTTAAACATTTTTAGAGTAATTTGGGACAGAAGCAGGTCAGCAAAAGGGCATCATCTTGTCACTGGAAGCTCAGTGTTGCTCTTCATTTTAATTCAGAATAGAAAACAATTGTGAGTGCGTATTTTAAAATCAGAACAGCTGATCAACCCAGCCTGTTGTCAATGTCATCAAAGTGATGAAAACTTTATGCAGCCTTATCACTTGAGGATCAAAAAGCCTGATGTCTCCTGTAGGAAAGGATGTATTTCAGAGGGAGAGCCTCAAAGATGATGGAGTGGAACATCTCTCTGATGAGGAAAGGCTGAGGGAGCTGGGTCGCTTGAGCTTGGAAAAAAGGAGACTGAGGGGTAACCCCATGAATACTGATCAGTATGGAAAGGGTGGGTGTCAGGAGGATGGAGCCAGGCTCTGCTCAGGGGCATCTAATGATAGAACAAAGGGCAATGGGTATAAGCTGGGACACAGGAGGTTCCACATCAATATGAGTAGGAACTTCTTCCCAGTGAGGGTGACAGAGCACTGGAAGGGACTGCCCAGAGTGGGTTGTGGAGTCTCCTTCTCTGGAGATGATTAAAACCCGCCTGGAGGTGTTCCTCTGTGGCTTGATCTAGGTGATCCTGCTGTGGCAGGGGAATTGGACTAGATGATCTTTCAAGGTCCCTTCCAATCCCTGACGATTCTATGATTCTGTCTTTCGTGGTCTCTTCCAATCCTTGATGTCCTCTGATGCATAGTGCCAGTGTAATGTTCCTGCTCTGACACCAGCCAACCTTCAGTCTGTGAAGCCACTGCTCTGCTGTAGTCCTGTTTCGGATGGTATGAATAGGGTATATTTTGCCTAGATCTTCAGAGTTTGTGAAGTGTTTGTGGGAGGTCTGCCTGGTGGTGGGGTTTGTTGTGGTTGTCGTAATGGAAACCAGAGAAACTTTTAAAACCTATTTTTTTCATTTTGACCAGACAATAATGAATGATTATGAGATTGAAAGCGGGCAACAGAACAGCTGCTGTGAGTAAAAACTTGTAGTGTTGGGGTTTTTTTGCCATATCCCTGATTGAAATCACCAGTTTTCAGAGCTGCTGCTGACTCTGTTGAATCTAATTTAATTCCTGCATCAGCTCAGTTGAAGCGTAAATGTAACTGGGAAGGAAACTGATGTTCTCAAACACGATCTCTCAGCAGAATGCCACATCTGCAGTGGCAGACACGTGAGCCCTCACAAACACCTGTTTTAATAAACAGCCAATTTGCTAATGCTCAGTTATGCCCACAAATAGCATGTGTTTCTGGCCAGTTGTCTACCTGAATATAGCATCCTCCTTAATCAGTGAAAGCCTCTATTACATAACTAGTCTGATTCATTTTCCACCCAGAGATGGGAATTACCCACTCTGCTCTCTACCCTTAATATCCTGCTTGAGGGAATTGGTAGAAAATAGAAAGTCGGCTGGAACAGTTCCACCCTCCTTTCCAAGCAAATAAAGCAGTCAGGGCTTTGATAAGCACATGAAAGGGAATGCATTTGTAGAGCTGGGTGTTATTACAACACCACATTGGCTGAGTGGTAAATAGTGATGGATCAGTGTAGCACCCAAGGGTGTTCCCACAGTGGATTTTCTTTAATGTTGGCTCCAGAAAAATGCTCCAAACCCTTTTTTTAGGGGAACTGATTGCTGGTGAGAGAGAAACAGAAACACCTTCCTTACACCTGCCAGTCAGCACCACCTTGTCCACTAAAAGGGGGCCAGACTGCTCATTCATGCAATCCTTTCATTGTCCGTTGGAGACCTTGGTGCACGTGCAACCATAAAGACTTACTGTGCTGTCTATGTTCTTCAGGAAAATTTTGTCTCTTTAGATTGACATTCCAGATCTTATAGTAAATTCTGTGTGTGAAGACTCATTGCTGTGTGTACAAACTTAGAGTGCCAAAGAATGAGTGACTCACAGAATCGCTCCGGTTGGAAAAGACCCCTGGGATCATTGGGTCCAACCATCTGCCCTGCTTTACAAATTCACCCTTAAACCAGATCCTTCAACACCTCATCCAAACGATCTTTAAACACAGGAAACAACCTAGTGGGAGAAATAGAAGTGATAGAGCTAATCCATTTTAATTCCTTTCACACCTCACTACTAACTGTAGAGATGCAGTAGAAGTAGATTCAGTTATTAGAGAGTTCTACTGCTTATTAAACATTCCTAATGGAATTACAACTAGAGGCCATTGTACTTAGACAAGAATTAAGCAGCAAATTCTGACCTCTTGCCATATGTGTAGTAAATAATATATTGTCTGCCAGGCAGGTATCACAAGTGATAATAAGTTGATATAAGCAAGCAGGCAGGACAAAGGAACTAGAGAGATAAAGCAGTAAAATAACAAGATTTTTGCACTTGTAACCCTTCAGGAGCAGTAAAGCCACTGACCATCTACTCAATCCAATAATCTAAAAATATGAAATAGATAATACTACAGCCAAGGAATTTACAGAGTTGGAAGGGACCTCTGGAGATAATCTAGTCCAACCACCCAGCTAAAGCAGGATTGCCTAGAGTGCATGACACAGTTCTGCATGAAGCAACCGCACCTTTAATCCTGTCCTCTAACAGAGCCACCAACTGTGGTACCTGTTATTGTTTTGAGTCTGTAACACTCTGTGACAAGGGAGGTCACTGGATAGAGGAAGGCAGAAATAAAATGAAAATTGAATAAAACCAGCTAAAGCCCTGGGACAAAATTGCAGTGCTCTGTTTTTATTTTTGAGACATCTGGGCTCTCTGGGATTTTCTGAATGTCTCTCACCAGAGTTGCATATTAAGTACCTTGAAAGCAAGTAATGCAGCACAGAAGGGAGTTGGCTACTTGCTGTGCACTGAGCAGAGATTTTTCATTTCATCCATCATTCACAATGTGCTGCTCCAGAACTCCAGAACTCACAGGACTTATCTAACGTAGAGTGGAACCAGACCAAGGACTCCATTTGCAGTGTGTGCTCTGCTTTTGCTCTACCTGTGCACTGAAGGCGATAAGGTGGTTTGTAATTTCTGGGTTTAGTAGCATGGTAAATCCTATAAAATACCGTGTGGCTGGGCACACTGCCCTTTAGGGTACATAGAATTATCAGCGTTCAGAATTCATGAATTGGGTATCTATAAATCACAAGACTGCCCGACATATCAGACTCAAGGGGATTTTTGCCTTTTGTTTCTTGCAAGCTCTGCCCGTGATCACACTCTTCAAACTACGCTTTGAAAAATAGCACCCAGCTTCTCCATTTCCCACAGCATATCCCATAGCGCCCATGGTAATGGATCTTGGGTTTTCCAGGTCATCCCGCCTATCACTATCTACACAACTGAGAACAGATTGTGTAATCATTCATTCAGAGTGGCAGAAGAAAAACGGAGCTGGGTGTTGCTGGCTTACTAATAGTTGACCAGCCTTGGGGCCTGGGGGTAGATGAGCCGATCTCTCCAGACCCTTCTTGGTTCAGTGTCCATTGCGCTATGATTTAAAAATCTGTAAGCTTTAAAAAAATTGAGACTCATGATAAAATACTGAGGTGATGAATTTGGCAGAGTACCTAATCTTGTCCCTATTTTCTATAGTTGCAGTTAATTTAAGTCCACGATCAGATTATGGTTTTCGTTTGTCTGTTTCTTAAGTACGCTTATGCTCCGTGCTTTTAGTGTGTATCGGTTTGTGCACTCAGAGGGATGCAATCGTCATCGGAAATGCCCCAAATCATCAAATGGGGATGGAAGGGATCTTTAAAGGTTGAACATCCTACCCTGAGCAGGGACATCTCCAACTACATCAGGTTGCTCAGACCCTGGGTTGGACTAACCCAGCCTTGGACCCAACTGCTCCAACCCAACCTTGAATGTTTCCAGGAATGGGATATGTGACTTGATCTAGGTGATTCTGCTGTGCCAGGCGAAATGGACCCAATGATCTTTCAGGGTGTCTTCCAATCTCTAATGTTCTATGATTCAAACACCACAAACCCTCTGAGGTCCAGCAGGTTTAACTCAAATTGCCCCAAGACCAGGGGCAGGGAGGGGGTTGAGTCATCATCCCTGGAGATGTTTAAAGATCGTTTAGATGTGATGTTGGGGTGAACTGGTTTAGGGGTGAACTTGGTAGAGAAGGGTTAATGGTGGGACTTAATGATCCCAAGGATCTTTTCCAACCTGAATAATTCTATGATTCTATCTACCACCTTCCAGGGCAATCCATGCTGCCCTCATTGTAAAACATTTCTTCCTCAGATCTAGTTTAAATCTACCCTCCTTTGGTTTGAAACTATTACCCCTTGACCTATCACTACAGGCCCTTCTAAAAATTCTGTTCCCATCTTTCCTGCAGCCTCTCTTTGTAAGTATTGAAAGGCTGCAATAAGATCTCTGGAGAATTACAGTCCACAAATCCCTTTTCTTGGGAAGAAGAGACTGTAGAGCCCATTGGCCTCTGTCACAGACTGGCTTCCACCATTCATGGGGAGCACTTCTGAAAAGATCATTTTGTGGCACCTGCAGCTTATTGCTGGAGCCATCCTTTCATGTTTTGGTGTCTGACTCCATACATCACATCAACATGAGCTCTGAAGATCATTATCTCTCGGAGGTTTTCAGAATGGGCTGCCCAGAGTGGTGGTTGAGTCACCATCCCTGGATGAGTTTAAAAGATGTTTAGGTGTAGTGTTGGGGGATCTAGTTTAGGGGTGAACTTGTAGAGTAGGGTTAATGGTTGGACTCGATGATTCCAAGGGTCTTTTCCAATTTGAGTGGTTCTGTGATTCTGCTTTGTGCTCACCTATGAGGACAATGGCTGTAGAAACCCAAAGCTGAAAGTGCCCTTGCAGCACATGCAACAAGGAGGTTATTTCTTGACTAATTTTATGGCAACTTCATTTCTCTTCTTGCTGTTCCTGTGCCTTGTGAGGTTAAAGTCAAACTCTAAAAGAATCTTTTTCCAAAATAGAAAGCAAACAATGATTCAGCAAGTCTGTAGACCGTCATTCACCATTCAGGCTTTGGACAATAGAGACGTTTTTCACTGCCTTAACAGTGAATGTTGCCTCTAAATTTGTAAGTTCTAAGGACAGAAAGTGAAGCAGCTTTATTCAGATAAAAGAAAGGCCAGTTGTCTTTGATATTGTAGATAAATTCTTGGATAGTTACTTTTTAATTGCTTTATTGCCAGAAGTTTTCAATGAAGCCATAAAAGAGGAAAAAAATGATCAGCCTAATTGCCTCAAGATGGATATGTAGTGCATAAATCTCCTGTTTAATGGCTCTAGTAATAGACCACCTGCTTCAGTTGCCTTTTCCCATTCAGGATATGAATGAATGCTTCTCTCAGATGTTCACAAAGAAAACAGAATTGCCCCATCAAAAACTCAGTAATCTTTTTCTTTTTGCTTCTTTCCTTGAGGTTTCTTCATTCTTGTTCAGCCCATCGTGGCACATTTGACCTTGGAGGGAAAAAAGGGGCAACGGATGTAAGCTGGAACATGGGTGGCTCCATATAAATATGAGAAGGAACTTCCTCATGGTGAGGGTGACAGAGCACTGGAAGGGGCTGCCCAGGGGTGTTGTGGAGTCTCCTCTGGAGACGTTTAAAACCCGCCTGGACATATTCCTGTGTGACTTGGTCTTAGGTGATCCTGCTGTGGCCAGGGGATTGAAGATCTTCTGAGGTCCCTTCCAATCCCTAATGTTCTGTGATTTGATATGGTGTGATTTTGTTGTGCCGTTGTGTTTGAAGTGGGAATAAGGGCACACACATGTTAATCATAGAATCATTAGGGATTGGAAGGGACCTTGAAAGATCATCTAGTCAAACCCATAAAATGTTGACTGATACCCAGAGAGCCGGGCCTGAGTTGTGAGCGTTCCTTCATTACATCAGCCCTGTATATTCCCCAGTCTGCCCCTGGCAATGAGTCTTCTAGGATTATGTGACTCACATTTCCGTGTGGTGAGGGTGTTTGAGCTCCACAGCCTGTCTTGGGATTCCATATGGTGGATTTCATTTTTAGGGTTTTTTTTTTTTTTTAAAAAAAACAAGCACTACTCATCTTGGTGGGTTTGACCTTTTCATTTCTGTGGGCATGGGAACTTCCTGAGCTGTTTCGAGACACAGTGAATATCAGTAAGCTGGAACCTTAGCTTTTCCTTTCAAGTCTTGGAGTTTTTTTGGTGGTGACATTGGGAGGGAGGTGGAGGGAAGTTTATTCATTGAGGGGTTTGTGTTTTTTTACTTAAAGATACTTTAAACAAACTATCATGTTTTTAAAGAGCTGGAAGTGCATGTGTTGCTGTCTATTGTGCTCCGCTAACATGAGTCAGTTTCTAAGGCACCTTACTTGCAGCCTTTTCAATTGTGAGCAGAATCACAGAACATTAGGGATTGGGAGGGACCTCAAAATACCATCCTGTGCAACTTGGTCTAGGTGATCCTGCTGTGGCAGGGGGATTGGACTAGATGATCTTTCAAGGTCCCTTCCA
>JAOXOE010000694.1:15924385-15948236 GCA_028565055.1 Phoeniculus purpureus
GGTGAACTTGTAAGGTAGGGTAGATGGTTGGACTCGATGATCCCAGGAGTCTTTTCCAACCAGAGTGATTCTGTGATATTCCCTCTACTGGGCCAGTATTTGTGAGCACAGTGCATATATTTGTACGTAGCAGCTTTGTTGTAAAGGTGTCCTGAAAAGCTGAAAGTTTTGCTTTTCAGTTGGAGAAGACAAAAGCTCTGATTTTAATTTAAATTTTTTAATTTCTGTAGTGTGTTAGGAGTTCATTGACTCTGTAGTGCATAAATAACTGCTAAAAGTGCCTAAAATGTCATAATAGCTATTTCAATACCGTTGAAGGTAAGACTATCACCTTAGGGTCAAATGACAGCTGCTCGTTCACAAGTCTTCACAAGCTCGTTCACAAGAGCAGACCTTCCAGGCCAGGAGAGGGACACCGTCAGTATTAAAATCAGGGGCCACAAGATGGCGCTGCAGGAAAAGATTTTTCCCTCAGTGGTTTTGGTTTCTAGAGAACTTTATTGATTTCTGCCTTTTTACAATGTGGTTCATCAAGTCACAATAAGGCAGATAGAGTACAATAGAGCACTGGTCACTCAGTAAAAAAGACAACATAATACAGCGTATGATGACAAGGCTTTAGAAGACTTAGAAGATACACAAACCATTGCTCGTGGCTTTAGATCTGCTTTCTCTCCTTTTGAACTGATACAGAGCCAAACAAAAGAGCTGTCAGTGGAACATCCCTCTTTATCTTCAGAAAGATTAAATAAATACAAGGCTAAACAACCTGCCCCGGTGCACAATGGCTGTGTCCAGCCGTGGATGCTGCTACCCTAGAAATGCAGCTGTGACAGTTTTTCAGCAGCTCTTTCGTCACACGTTGCCTAAAGCCTCCACCATGTCTAATGGCAAAGGGTTCATTTCACTTTCTCTTGCCTCTAAAACCTAACCTACACCTTTAACCACATTCTGTAAGATGAAAAGAAAGAGGTGAGGTGATTTTTGGAAAGCTCTAAAGCAATAAGAAGTGACCACGTTACACTGCAGGCAGCTGTGGCAATATCTGGTACTTCTCTCCATCTGACCTTTAGAAAGCTTTCAAAGTCATGAGAATTGAACTTAAAAGATAAACACAATGGAATGAAACCCAAGCTGCTCAGAATTATAGTGAGAAAACAGATTTGAACCATAAAGCTCACAAATCCAAAGCCAAATACAAATTTGTATTTAAGCAAAATCCCTGTGACTTGGGGAACCTGTGAAATGCATTTGAAGGTTTGAAGTTCAGTTCTAAGAACTGTTTTACCCAGCTGAGATTCATGCAGTGCCAGGTAGTGCAGATACAGGAGAAGAATGTACTTCATTGCTTAAGAAGTATTTTCCCAGCTTGTCTCCATCTATGAGATACAATTCTGAAATGTTATTGTTCTGGTCCTTTGCTGACCTAAGCTTGGATGCTCAGCTCAAGTAAAGTGCAAAGGTCTCCCTGGAAAAAGGGGTTTATGTTCTTCTGCAAGGTCTTGGTGAAGCAACTGGCTCTGTCCATTCCAGTTTTGCTTCTGGTCATTGTGATCCAAAATTCCTTTTGTTCTCACAAAACATTGTGGGGGGGAAATGAAAGCAGTTTCTCCCGTATGGACATGAAAAACTGTCCACAGCTGTACTGTCCTGGTCTCCTAAGCTTCATTGTACAGTTTCCAAGTCCCTTCACAAAAGGCATGTTTCTTACTGCGCTGCTTCCTCACAGAACCCCCCGTCTTACATATCCAAGCAGATAAATCTTTCAGCATGCAGGAGTTCTGGGTACAGGTAAGCAGAATAGAGCTTCACTCTGCAGCGGCTGTTTCCCTGTAGCATCAGCCACCGTCGCTATCACGGTAGCTTTGTGGGTTTGGTAATGTCAGTGGACATTCAGGCAGTGTGAGAAGGATGATGGCAGTTCTACAAAGAGCTGCCTTCTAGAAGGGAGAGCATGGCTATGGATGGTATAGATCTGCATCCTATCGCCCTGATTTTCAAGTGTGTGATTTTTCACTCTGTAAGGCTCAAGCTGTTCAATATTCCACCTAGTGTAGTTCATTGCCTGAACTTAAGTGAAATGATTAAAATGACTTTCCTTTAGAAAATGAATTTTCTGCTGCATCTGCTTGGCTGCCATTTAGCACTGCACTCTCACCCAGGCTCCTGTTAAGAGTTTTATTGACTATCTCCAAGTTTTCATTGTTTTCTTATTCAAGGTACCTGATACAGCGCTAACATGTGGGATGGAGTAGCTAGGCCAAGGAAAAGGACAGGTAATATCCTGTGCTTTATACTTATCGCTCAGCTAGGAGATCTGGAGAGGTGATACAGAGAAATAAAATGCTCTTACTTACTCATTCTAATAGGAACGCCCTGCTTCAGTTAGATGCACCAGGTAGGCATCAACATTACTGAAGACCTAGTTCTTGAATTAAACTTACGAATTGCAGTAGGTTACCATTTCAGAATCATGGTTGCCCATGTGATCCATCTTTTCCCATCGTCTTAAAGAAAAAGCAGGAAAAAATTCATTCTCACTCCTAACATTGTTATCTGCTATCACAGAACATTAGGGATTGGAAGGGACCTCGAAAGATCAAGTCCAATCCACCTGCCAGAGCAGGACCACAGAATCACACTTCAGGTTATATTTCTTGGATACCAAACTGGTAACTTGAAAAAATGACAGAGCTCAGTTTGAAGAAGAGGGAGCTCTTACTGTTTGTATGAACAACTATCAGGAGAAAGGAAACTTGAGAGCCTGGGGAAAACCGGTTGTTGGGATGGTGTTGAGCAGTTGTTTAGGTGACACAGTATGTGACAGAGATCTAGCTTTTGAGTAGTGGATAAGCATGACAAACTACTGTTATGGTCTTCCTTATTCGTAACACTCCTAGAATGCTGTAAAGTGATGATAATTAAACCACAAAGCATCTGGGTTTGGGGCACATCAACTAAAGACCAGGCTGTGTAAGCTGAATGAAGATCATGGGAAAAATGACCTTGTGAAATGGAGTATTTTACCAGAATGCAACAGAAGCCTTTTGGCTTCTCACTTTATTTGTGGTAGTGGTGTTACACACACAAGTCTGTCACAGCAACTGCTACAAGCATTTACTTTTTTAAAAAATCAATAAGCTTTTCTTTAAAAAATAACCCAACTCATAACTACAGTTAATTATAACTTGTCAGTGCAGCTAGCTGGGAAGTAAAAGGTTAACAGCAAGTTCTGTTTTACTGGTTAAAGATGCTACTATAGCAGCATTTGCTCAAATGGTTGTTTTACACATGCAGTGGCATCATCCAGTTTAAATCCCGCTGTGTTTCTTTGCCAACAACTGCTAGTGAACATTTGCCCACCTTCCCTGCTGCTGAGTAGTATCAGGATTAGATGCAGGGAGGCGAGCAGGCTTACAACTTCATCTGCTGGCACCACAGGAATGCAGGAGCAGAACAGCATGGCAATAGGGAAAACTTTCAAAATCATCAATTTTAAGGTCTCGCCTCAAAGTGGCTATTTCCTGGCTGGGGGGAAGGGTATCTCTCCCCATATGTGCAATGAAACATGAAAAAGCATCGAGAAGAAAATCTTTTTGCGAATAAAGTCATGGGGCATTTATTTATTATCCAACCTAGCAGGTGGGTGGATGTCTGCAAATCTGTACTGGGAAGTAGCTTTGGACATGAGGGGAGTGTCTGTCAAGAGACTGCCGGTCTTATCTGGCTCTGTTGGTAATCAAAATTTAGGGAGCTTTAGTAAATCTTGGACATCTTTAAGATGATGGTTAGCTTGCAGCAACAGGCACATTCCTCCCCTCACCAGAGGAAGCCACTTTTACCTCAGTACTTTGCAAATGTCTCTTTGAATGACATGATTATAGAGAATCACGGTCTGAACAGAGACACTGGTAGAGACAGACAGCTGGGGTTTCTAAGCATTTTATATTAGTTTTTGTCTGCACTTAAGAACATCTGAAATATGCTTCCTGAATGCCATACGTTTCTTACCTGCAAAGTTAGGCATCTAGGTATGACCTCAAATACATGTCTGTGCTGTAAAGGCAAAGGAGAGGCACTGTATTTTGCTAAAGGTCCAGAAGACAAGAAACACTGCCATCACTGTGCCACTGAGTTCCTGTGCTGGAAGCTCTAAATACTCTGTTTACTGCAACGGATGAGTTGAGCTACATCTCCTTTCCCAGCAGAGCTTTCTCAGCTGGTTGACAGCAGGCAGTTGAGCTGGGATGTAGGGGTGTAGCAAGCCAATACTGCTTTTTAACTTTAAATATAGCATTAAAGTTTCCTCACAGGTTTTTATGGTAGCTAAGTACAGAGTTAAACAGAGGAATAATCTGTCTCCCATCCTATCTTTTCTCATTGTTTGTCCTCTGTAAACACATGGCAAGCATCTCTATTATTAACTTTGAAATTGGGTCCCCTGTAATTTGTCTGTGGATAGTGATGCCTGTTTTTCAGTTGCTTTAGTATTTCACCTCCCATGCTCAAACAATGCTCAGCTATGGCACTAAGCAATCAGCTTAAATTGCACATTGGCAACTACAAAGTAATTGGGATTTTTTTCTGATTAAAATAGAGTGTGACAAACTAGGCTGACAGCTCCAAAGCATCTGTTATGGTCTGCAGTAACTGCCTGTGCGTTAAAAAGCTCTTGACCACATATTTAAGTAAGAGGCCTAATGGCTGTAAATGAGCTATGATGTTCTATCAAGTAATATGTACTACTGAGAATGAAAGAATAAACCCAAATAAAGTTTTATCTACTGCAGCAATTTTTGTACTTCAACAAGAAACTTTACCTCTTAGAACAACTGCTTTTCTATTTGCTTAATGCTGTTAATATGAAGCATACAGCTAGCACTGAATGACATGCTTAGAATTTGCAAAGCCTGCACAAAATACACTGGTAAGTAAAACATCATCTGTAGCTCATCTTGACAGGTTAGAGTTGTTACAGCATGGATCTCACATTTATGCAGTTATTTGGAACAGCAACAAGAAACGCAACAAGTAACTGACATCTTGTACTGTGGTTATATCCTTACCACCCAGAGGACTGCTCGCTTTACTGTCATCGATTGCCACATGGGCTGATGTTGAGGGCAGGATGTTCAGGTTCTAATACTATTATTGAGAGCAGGGCAGCTACTCAACACCTGCTTCAGCTGTTTTGCTGTTTCAGAATTATCTCTAGTTTTAGAGCTGACATAGAGCTACCTGCCAGGCCAGTCCTTTTGATATCCAAACTTTTTGATTGCATGCCCTCATCAGTAAAATATTTTTGAGTGTGTACCCTTGCTACTATAGTAATATGTTATGTACATCATAAAGTATACACAAAAATAACAACTTTAAAAGGATGAAGATGATGAATGAAGAAGAACACCTCTCTTATGAGGAAAGGCTGAGGGAGCTGGGTCTCTTGAGCTTGGACAAATGGAGACTGAGGGGTGGCCTCATTAATGTCTATAGATATGTGAGAGGTGGGTGTCAGGAGGATGGAGCCAGGCTCTACTCGATGTCATCTAGTGAGAGGACAAGGCGCAATGGGTGTGAGTTGGAACACAGGAGGTTCCACATCAATATGAGAAGGAACTTCCTCACAGTGAGGGTGAGGGAGCACTGGAACAGGCTGCCCAGGGGGGTTGTGGAGTCCCCTTTTCTGGAGACTGTAGCCAAACGTGCAAAGCTGGCAGCTGGACACCGACACGATGTTCACGGCACCAAATGTAGTCCCGCTCTCCTGTGGTCTTCAAAACACTTTGCAGTTTGTTTGGAGACATTCGATCGCACCTGATGGGGAGGGAGCAGCGCGGCTCGTTGTCCCACCACAAGGGAGCAGCGCTGCACAGCGGCCGGTGACCCGGCTGCGGGAGGCCTGCGAGGTGTTCGGCTGAGGCCGGAAGCATTTTGGTCCCCGGACATTAATGAACCGCTTCTGGATACAGCTGTGAAGTCAGGCCATTCTAGAGCCACGAGAGGCACACAGGTACTCTGGGCGAGTGATGTTTTCGGGTGGAACCCTGTAGCCCCCACAGGCCTTGGTCTTGGCCTGAGGCTGAGCTCTCCTGTGAGGGCCTGAGCCGGACAGACACTGGGACAAGTGGCAGAGACTTTGTATTCAAACAGTTTATTGGAACACTTACAATATTAAATTCTACTACTACTAAATTCAATTCTACAGCTACTAAAACATCTGTGGAGGGTGCGGAGCAAGGTCAGCGTCTGGTTTTCTGGCCCCGTGCAGACCTGGAAGTTCTCGATGATGTTGTCTTCCCCGGGCCATAGCACGCCCTGTACTGCAGCAGCAGATGCAGACCGTGTCTTTGGAAGCAGGGGTGGAAATAGCAGTGAAACTGAAACATTCCAAAGAAAAGGGTTAGTTGTCATTGTCCTGAGACTGGGAACCACAAGGCTATGAGAAGGTGAGAATTTCAATTCCCAGAGAGGAATGGGGATGTTGCCAGGAATTACCAGGGGTGCTCCAAACGTAACGTCTAAGTGGAATAAGGTGGTGTGACACAGCCCTGACAAGTAGTCAGCAGCCTTGTGGCTTTGCCACTTGGTAGCAGAGAAGGGTAGGCTTTTCTAAAGCATACCAGCTGATTTAGAAAGCCACAGACCATTAATTTCAGGCAACCTCAGCATGCAACAAACATGTTGGTAACCATGTGATGCTGACAGGTACCTTGTCAGCCTTCAGCCACAAGTAAACTGCACTTCTAGTAGAGCAAGACACAGCAAACACCCCAAAAAACCCCCCCAATCACTAAAACCCTGATAAGAGGAGAATATATTTTCATTTGTATGTTCAAAGTACTTGGAAATAACCAACAATGTCCTTTATGAGTATTTCTACTTGTCAGAAATGCTACCTGAAAATCAGGGTGAAGAGACCCTGAGAGACAAATGACAGTTGGAATATTTCCTGTCATCCTCATCTCCTGTGTAGGACAAGCTTATGTCCTTGGGCTAGAGACCTGTTCCCAGAGACTACTCTGAGAGTTTGTTTGCGTGTAGAAGAGCCAACGTACCTCTTCATCCTTTGCTTCGGAGAGCAAGTCACCCGGTGGGTGGAATGTGGGCAACCTGGCCAGCTTTCTGCTAAATCCATGCTTGTGGAGCTGCAGAGCAAAGCTGTCCATGTCCTCACTCCGAAAAATTTTCACATCCTGCCTTCTTCCCAGCACCTCCTGTTGGAACCCTTCTTCATGTATGACTACATATGTGCCGTCCTCACTCCAGAAGATGGATTGAAAGAACTGGCTTTCTGTGAGGTCCCACAGCTTCTTGAGGAAGCTGTGGCAGCGGCACACTCTGCATTTGCTGTTGCTCTCATCGTCTGTGTTCAGACGCTGCCGTTTTGGTGGGCAAGCCATCATTTGTGTGGTTTGAGTTGAGCTCTCCGCTGAACCCTTGTCTGTCCTGCTAGGCAGTTGATGGAGAGGGCCAACGGAGAAGTCTGCAACACCACTATGCTGCTTGGCACTGCCCGTTGGCTGGTGATGCAACAACACCTGCTTGGAGTCAGGAGCTGGATTCCAGAACTGGGTTCCAGAATGCACAGATTGTGATTGAAGGCAGAAATGACAGGGTCCTTCTTGGACACTGGCCACTGAAGGGATTCTGACCTTTGTGATCCCTCAGCTTTCTAGCAGATATGGCTTATCTTGGATAGAAATACCTTGTTGGTATTTTCCAGTCTACTGTTTTGAAAATTAGTCATGACTATGTAATATGCAGATTTTTAGCTCCAACATAACTTGCACACTGAATTGCAGAGTGGGTGTCAACGTATCTGTGATCTTTATTGTAATGTTTCTAATCGTTAAGCAATATAGACATTCCCTTTCTTGACATGAAAAGGGTTTTGGAGATTAGATGTCACAAGAAAAAGTTGCTTCCTGAAAGACTCCTGAAGATGAATCAATAAACAACTCAGAAAATATACTTCCATCCTTGCCTTCTACGTAGAAAAGGCTTATTTCACTGGGACAGAAATCTGTTGCTTATCTTTTACAGGTTCTTATGCTGCAAGCCAAAATATAGATAAAATTGTAGTGACATTTTAGATTTAGTGATAGGACAGTGCTGTTTAGGTTTGCAGCTGGTCCACAAGGAATAACAGGGGACTTCATCCAGGCTTTATGAAAAATACTGGATGATCCTAAGCACTGCTCAAGTATTCATTATTTTAGACAGATAATAGTTATGAAAGATTATTTTGTCTGTTTGAGACAGACATTTTTTTTGTCGTTTTAGACTGACCCATTTCGTATATTTTAGACAGAGCATTTTAGAGGAAACTATCAGAAGTTTCACAAATTCAATTTTTATGGTGTTTCCATCAAAGGTGCTATTTAATTTTTACAGGAGGACTTGTGCAGCTGGATTTATGCAGGCAGAGGAGCAAGATGATGGCAAGATTCTGTCTTTTGGGAATGTAAGGACTGGCAAGACTGCTCAGCAGGATGAAAACAGATCAGAGTTGTGCCAATTCTGCAGGTTCAATGCCTGCAGGATCCATGCAGCATCTCCAAGTCTCCTCCTATCTGGGACTGAAGCCTTTATTCTTTTCTGCAGCCCCTGACATGCTGAGAAAAGCAAATTGTATCATGCTGCAGCCCACCCTGTAGACATAGCACAGAACGCTTTAAAAAGCACAGCTTATATTCCTTCAATGTTAAAAACTTATTACCACACTTAAGTCAGAAGATGTGCCAAGAAGTTGCAATAAAATATAACACATGGGTAGTAAAACTTCCCACATTAATATAAAATGTTCTAGTGGGACAGAACAAGTGGTCTGGTTCAGTTCTAGCAGGTACAGACTCTGGATAGGGATATTTCTGTTCGGCAAAAGCACTGTTTTATGAAGAGATGACAAGAGATGCTAAGTTCAGCCTTACATTTGTCATTGTACTTTAAAATTATTAAAGCATTGATGAGAAGCAATCTTGATAAAAAGTATTTGTAATGTTTAATCAACAATTAAACATTAGGGGTGGGTGTCAGGAGGACGGAGCCAGGCTCTTCTCAATGTCATCTAGTGATAGGACAAGGGGCAGTGGGTATAAGCTGGAACATAGGAGGTTCCATATAAATATGGGAAGGAACTTCTTCCCAGTGAGGGTGACAGAGCACCAGAACAGTGGAGTCTTCTTCTCTGGAGACATTTAAAACCTGCCTGGATTTGTTTGTGTGTGACTTGGTCTAGGTGATCCTACTGTGGCAGGGGGATTGGACTAGATGATCTTTCATGGTCCCTTACAATCCCTACTGATTCTATGATTAATTACACTTATAAAAGTCTCTGCTATGGTATTGCAGCAAATAACAGGTGTCCAATAGGTTTTCAGTTACGTTTTAATACTTTTAACTGTGTTACAACTACAGTACAACCTTCATGAAAATATCACATTGCTAAGCACAGTCTGAAGAAAGTGCTGGAGAAGTGGAAATAAAGAAAGCTTTAGTTGATGCTGGTTTGAATATCCCATTTAGCTTTGTTACTTTTGATACCTCTTTTAGTAATAAGCTTTTTTGATTGAAATACTGAATGTGGGTGTATATGTGTCTGCATGGTCATAAATTCCCAATGTCTGATGCAGAATTTCTTCATTTGAAAGCACTAATGTGAAATGCTTGAATGGATATCTGAGAGCTCTATTCTAAACCAGACACAACATAAGATTTTACATTGTCATTTTACCCTTGCAACCTAGCTTCAAGTTTAAAATCAACCATCAGATTCCCATAGATCTACATACAGAGCTCTGCTCACGTGATTCACCTCAGCCAAGAAATTAATTTAAAACAGAAATGTTGTGAAGCTCTTAAGTTCACTGAACACATCTAAACAGGTATTGGGTTTAAGAGACAGGAAAAGAGACTGAAGAGGGAAAAACCAGAGTGACACAGAATGTTAGCGTTTTCTTTCATAAGGCCAGTGTCTTCACATTGCAATTAAACAGAGAAGGAGATTACTGCTTTAAGATTTTCCCTGTTGTAGATAATTTTTGCATAGTTGCACCATTGTACAGGGTGTTTACTATGCATGCTGCCTGTCCTTGTGAGTTTTGCAGACATGCCCGTGTCAGAGGTGCTGGGGGTCGGGAAGGAGATGCACTGCCCTCACAAGTCTTCACATTCAGGGCACGTGCTTGTGTTATGCCTCCCTCCTGCCAGGTTTTCTTAAGTAAAGCAGTACATTCAGCTATCAAAAGGAAAGGCAGAGAAAGGCCAGGAAGTTCCAATGTTTAGTGAACCTTTCATTCAGTATATACTGTTTCTCATGTAAACTGAGTATGTGGAGAAATCCCATGGAATTCAGACCAGACAGTGCGTGGGCTAAATTGTTGAGCAGGGAAGTAAGCAAAGCGTGGAAAAGGCTTATTTGGTTATCAAATGCAGTCCTATGCTACTGTGGGCAATATATCCTGCAATTCAATCAATAAATTGATGTATGATCCCATCATGTACTGATGAATAATTCGCAGCAATTTTGTTGTGAAAAAGAGGATGGGAGGAGAATTAACCTGTTTACATTTTCTGTGTTACCACAGTGTCTGACATGAAGGATCCAAGCAAGTATGATGACCATGACTATTCCTTCATCTACAATTAATTTGAGTGAAGTACAAGGCTCTTGCTCACTAGTGTAGACTTTAAGAACTTGAAGAATAATTATAATTATGAAATAGTGTATTATTTATCTTGATTCTCCACTTGCCCCTTATGCTGGGTTGAAGAATGAGAGGTATCTCTTCTGGAGCAAAAGTCACTGGGCTTTGAGATGCATAAGGCACTTCAGTTTCAGCAGCCCAGCATGCATGCATTCTGTGTTTTTCCTTACATCCATCTAAACAAGTGCAACAAACATAACACTGGGCCATTTTCAGTATAAGGACTAGCAAGAACTCAGAGTGACTATATTATTTGTTCAAATTTTGTCTTTGAGAATACAGCTGCAAGACAGTACCCATTTTTTAATGTTATACAGTGTGTTGAGGGATGTGCCAGGAGCTCCTGCCATGCATGCATGATCTGATTCAAGAATGAGTGGAGTATAGGCCAGTGCCTCAGTTCTTGCTTTCTTGTCATGGCATTGAAAATGAACTAACTCCCATGCATGTGTCTGGGAGAGCCATGTGGTCCACAATAGACGCAGCACGTCACCAAAAGTTGTACTGCAGCAGAAGAGTTGATTAAACTTCCCAAGGATAATTGTATGAGGTTCAATAAGGTCGTTGGGTCCTGCACTTCGGTCATAGCAACCCCATGAAAAATTGCACTTCAGAAAAAGACCTGGCTGGCAGGAGTAGGAAAGTGATTTTTTCTGTAGCACTAGTGAGGCCACACTTCAAATATTGTGTTCAGTTCTGGGTCATTCATTACAAGAACATTGAAGTGCTGAAGTATGTCCAGAGAAGGGCAGCAAGGCTCATGAAGGGTCTGGAGTGCAAATCCTATGAAGAATATTGAGGGGACTAGGGTCGTTTGGCCTAGAAGAAAGGAGGGTGAGGGGAGATTTTATCACACTCTACCCACTACAACTACATGAAAGGAGGTTGGAGCAAGGAGGTTGACAAACTCTTCTCTCTATAGTGGCAAGTGATAGGACTAGAGGAAATGGTTACAAGCTGCACCAGGAGAGGTTTAGGCTGGATAGTAGGAAGTTTTTCTTCATTGAAAGGTTCATTGTGCATTGGAACAGGCTGCCCAGAGCAGTGGTGAAGTATGAAGGTATTTAAACAACGTATGGAGCTGATGCTTGGGGACATGATTTAGTGGGAACCTGACAGTGCTGGGTCTAAGGTTGGACTTGATGATCTTAAAGAACTCTTCCAACTAAAGGCATTCTGTGATTATGTCAATCCAGCTGGCTTGGTAAGAACCAAGCAGCCAAGACTCAGCAGGACAGTCTGTATCATTGTGAAATAGCTGCCAGAGTAAGTAGCCAGTGCCCATGTATCTAGCCTAGCTGGCACTGAAGCCACTGTTTCCATGACCTCATTGTACACATCAGGGGAGATGAGATGATGTTCAGATATGCCTGAACAGGCTGTAACAAATGCATTATTGCATGGATATCCCTACAGCTACCCTCAGCCGTTGCAGAGACTAGATATACCACCCACTGCTAACTCTTAATTCCTGAAATTGGGCTTTACACAGCCCACACAAGATTTTGTTGGTCCTTTTCTTAGGAGAGCAGTCTGCTTATACTAAATATAAATAGAACAGTTATTGACCTTGTTATTACTAATGTAAAAACCTTTAAAGCTTCATTGGTCTCTACAAATCTTTGGCAGGAGACATGGTTTTGATTGATAGTTTTACATGTAACATGTAGGTGGTTTTGTTTTATATTTCATAACAGCATAAACAGAGTTCTGCATGTACTACGTAATCTGTATTAGTATGTAACTAGTACAGCAACCTCTCTGTGAGCGCCAAATGCCATCCAGAGTCTAGACTTGATATACATTTGTCCAAACCAGGGAAGGGAAAGCAAATTTCCATGTGTTGGATAACCATACCTGCTTAAAATGTGAGGTTTACTATCCCATGCTATCATACCTCTTTACTAATCCACTGCAATAAAAGCTAATAATAGACACATTAATGAAATTAATTCATCTGAACAATTTAAAATGCAGAATTGCTGTTTAATCTCAGAGTAAATTCAAGTGTGGGTATTAACAGCTGATATCCCAACCTCTAACCTGTGAATGAGCATTTGATCTTCAGATCTGAGACAGAGGTTGGCCTTGTGCCACTCCTTAGAACTGTGATCGTTGGGCATGAGTGTTGTTAAAAGAAGTCCATCACAGAACCACAGAAAATTAGTTTGCCAGGCTGTTTCATCCTATTGCCTGAAGGGTTAGATTAACAACCTGTGTCTAAGCAGATCTTCAAAGGCTGTGGAATCCTCCAGTGTTCTTATCAGTCTGAGAAAATCACCCTGCTTAGACTGTGAAGATTAAATTTTTATCCAGAAATGCACTGATTCAATCTGGAACATTTACAATGGATAATGAAAATATGTTCTTGGTTGAAAAAAAAAACCAGTAGGTTTTGTTTCTTATAAATGCATGGTATGTTGATCATTAGCTTCAGCCTTCTCTGAGGTATGCCCAGTCACTGATGAGAGATCCATGAGAATGCCTAAAAACCAGCAGATGATTTGGGGCTGCCATTACAGGCATATGTCTATGAAATAGAAGGTCTGTTTTGTAATAGCAAGGCACTAATTGTACTCACTATATTAGTTAAATGGAATTAAAAAGTCAAAAAGTAAGCAGGATTTGGCTGTTGCAAGGAATTATTCTTGCTGCCCATATGAAAACTCCCTAGGAGAGTCATAGTCTGCTTTCATGACACCTTCAGTATTGGACTAACCTCTGTTATAGAAACATGCCTGTGTACAGAGCACTTTCCCGTGTTGAAGGCAGGTCTCATCTCTGGTTACTGATGCTATGTCTTTGACCTCATTCATCACAGAATCATAGAATGGTAGGGATTGGCAGAGACCTTTGAAAGGGATCATCTGGTTCAAGAGGACTCCACAACTTCTCTGGGCAGCCTTTTCGAGAGCTCCATTACTCTCAAAGTAAATACATTTTTCATCATATTCAAATAGAACTTCCTGTGTTCTAGTTTATGCCAATTGTTCCTTGTCCTATCACTGGGCATCACTGAAAACAGTTTGGTCCCATCCTTCTGACACCCACCATTTTGATATTGATAAGCATTGATAAGATCCCACTTCAGTCTTCTCTTCTCCAAGCAAAACAAATGCAGATCTTTCATAAGAGAGATGCTACAGTCCATCATCTTTGTAGCCCTTTGCTGCACTCTCTTTAGTAGTTTCCTGTCTCTCGTGAACTGGGGAGCCCAGAACTGGACACAGTATTCTAGAGATGACCTCTCTAGATCAGAGTAGATGGGGAGGAAAACCTCCCTTGGCCTTCTGGTCACTATCTTTTTAGTGCAAACCAGTATACTATTGGCCTTCTAGGTGACATCACAGGGTCATGGTTAACTTGTTATTCACCATGACTTCCAGGCCCTTCTCCATGAAGCTTGTCCCCAGGAGATCAACTCTTAACCTGTACATAATGTTATTCCTCCCCAGGTGCAGGACTCCATAGTTGTCTTTTTTGAACTTCATTCAATTTCTTTCCACCCAACTCTCTAGCCTGTCCAGGTCTTACTGAACAGCAACATAGACTTGTGCTGTGTCAGCAACTCCTCACAGTTTTGTGACAGAAGTAAACTTGCTGAGGGTACACTATGTCCCTTCATCCAGGTCACTGATGAATATGTTGAACAGGACTGCACCCAGTTCTGACCCATGGAGAACACCACAAGCTACAGGCCTCCAGCTGTGTTCTGCACCATCAACCACAACTGTCTGATCTCTGTCATTCGGTCAGTTCTTGATCCACCTCACTTGATCCACTCACATTTAACCCACAGTTCCTTAGCTCACCCACAACAATATTATGGGAGACAATATCAAAAGCCTTGCTGAAGTCGAGAGTGACAGTATCCACTGTCAAGATGTTGACCTTTGGCAACCTTTGTCCTTGCTGTTATGAAAAGCTGTTAAAGAATTCTTCAAGGAGACAGATTCATTGTGGCAGTATGTGCAGCCTTTACAGAGGTCAACTACGGCTCTGTTACATGTTGACTGGGAACAGAGTCCAAGTGTCTGTCTGAACCCTTGCAAAAAGTACTGCCAGAGGAGCCAGGTCCAAATTGGTAGGTAGTCCTCACAGGTGATCAGATTTAATAAAAATCATCTGTGCTTAAAGAGAAATGAAGACTTAGGAGACTGAGGGGTGACCTCATTAATGTTTATAAATGTGTTAAGGGTGGGTGTCAGGAGGATGGAGCCAGGCTCTTCTCAATGTCATCTAGTGAGAGGACAAGGGGCAATGAGTGTAAGCTGGAACATAGGAGGTTCCAAATCAATATCAGAAGGAACTTCTTCACAGTGAGGGTGGCAGAGCACTGGAACAGGCTGCCCAGAGGGGTTGTGGAATCTCCTCTGGAGATGTTTAAAGCCTGCCTGGATATGTTCCTGTTTGACTTGGTCTATGTGATCCTGCTGTGGCAGGGAGATTGGACTAGATGATCTTTCGAGGTTCCTTCCAATCCCTAATGTTCTGTGATTCTGTGATTCTCTTTTTCTAGTGTCCAACTTGCCAAATTGCCTTTTAGACACCAGTGTCTGTTCATTTACACAACCTTTTTCATTACTTAGAGTGCTTTCAGGGCTGTGATCAAGCTGGGAACAGGTAACAATCATGAGCAAGTGCAGCATGAATGTTCATTCCCTAGGTTAAACATGAGAGACAGGGTCAGCTACCCCTAAGGTACAGAAAGATTTCTCAAGTCAGTAAGATTTGGCAGCATTCACTGTTTATTTCTTCCTTACATTCACTTGTAGCATTTAAACTAAGCAGTGTTTGCAGGTAATTGAGACACTTGGGAAAACCAGTATTAAGAAAATCTATTTTTCTGTGTAAAGTATTTGGCAGAAAATGACAAGCTTTCAAGTGCTTTTTTCTTTTTTTAAACGCTTTTGGCTGTTATTAGCAAGGTTTAAAAAAATCTCTAGTGTGAACAATTGGCTGTTCACCCAGCAGAAAATGGTGATGGCTGTATTCGTTCCTGCCCTTAGGGAGCACTGCTACGTCTTGGTAACAATATCACAGGCATTTTGGCAAGTACAAATGAAGGGAGAAAGTAAAAATTATAAGCAAGGCTTCTCCTCTCTATAAGAAATGCAAAGATAAGCTTGAAACTACTGTAACTATCATAACAGAAGCTACTCTTGAGTGCTTCCCCAGACTGCTGACTGGAAGGATATCAGAACACTGAAGACTTTATGCATCTCTCAGTTGTGAGTCTTGGGACAATTCAGCAAAGTTTTACTTCCCTCTTCTTTCTTTTCCAGCCAAGTGGAATTGGACAATTCTGATCTATTTTGGAAGTATTTATGATTGGATGAAAGACTGAAAGCTTAAATCATAAATAGCTATAAAATAAATATATCCTGGAAGTAGAGCAAGCCTGGAGGACTGCAAAGGATCTGGAAGAAGTCTAATAGGACCGAACAAGGTCTAGCCTGGCTTCTGCCACATTTTACTACTGGGTCTGTGGTATTTCCCTGTGTACTGGATTCCCAGACTTTGGCATTTGTACCTTTTAGCACTGGTCTCTCCACATTCGGTGCCCTGCTCCACCAATGAGCTCACAGTGCTAATTTAGCTGAATGGACCTGGAGGTGGAGGTTGACTTCCACAGGGCTCCACTGCAGATGGAGTAGGTCTCAGGCAGTTGGAAGTATCATAGGGAGAGATGGATGGAAAAGCCTATATTTAACTTCCATGTCTATTTAGAGCTGCAGCAGAGTTCAAATGCTGCTCTTTGTATGTAGACAATGATTTTATCCTCATTTCATTTGAATGTGTTACTTCAGTGGGAGGTTTCTATCTCAGGTAAACCTCAGGTTAAGTGTGACTGCAGTGGTAGCTGCTGCATCCAGGAGAGTGCCCTTGTCACAAGGTGATATTTGGTGTGAAAGCCTCCATTCTTACTGAAACGAGGTCAAGAAAGAAACAGCTACAGCTCAGCCTCCCCCCAAGATGGAGCCAGGTTCCCTGCTGTTCAGGAAAAATCTGTGGGATTGTTTTGCAGAAGATCTAACATGCAGATGCTCCAGTGATGAGGGAGCAAACTGTAGATCTTTCTGCTCAAGTTCCTGAGACTATTTCTTCTGTCAAATCCACAACTCTCTTGTTCACTGAATTGCTTCCAATTCTGCTTCTCAGCCACTGAGCAGCTGGGGGACTCACAGCCAGATCTCTCATACTTGCATGTCCTAAAGGATCATGTCCAAGGTAGATTTATTAAAGGAAGTCACATTAATAAAACAGACATTCAAAAGACAACTCATGTCCTTGCTCTTGTTTGATCTCTAGAACATTCAGTAGGATTTTGGAACCCCTGTCTGTTTGAAGTGATTTTCATCAAGTCTATCTCTGTGATCTTTTCATTGAAGCATATGTCTCATTTTCTTAATATACTGTACTGCAACTCTTCTCCTAATGAGCAGTACTTACTGCTGGGCAATCAAATGCAGGCAGAATAACCTTTTCACCTGTCTGCCCTGAAGACATGTCTTTCTGTATTTTCTTAACTAGATGGATCAATTAACATACCTATGGGTTGGCAAAAAAAAAACCCCTAACACAGCTGCAATGAAACAGTAATAACAAAAGTATGAGAATATTAATGAGAAAATGAAATAGATACAAACAACACTAATACTGAACTCCTCGATAATCACCACTGAGACTCCCAGGCAAGCACTGGTGAAATCTCAGACTAAACTTGGCTGCAGTGGGGAACTGGATTTGGAAACAAACGGAATCCTCCTTGGATGCTGACATGGAAGAGCTTGACCCTTATGATCCTGTAGCTTTCTACTGGGTATGACATGCATGGAATGGAAGTAACTTATTGGTCAGGTTTAGGCCACATGTCCTGTCTACTCCTCCCTGTAGGTGCAATCTTTTCACTTATTTACAATTGTTTAACTTATTTACAATCCTTTAAATTATTAGCAATCCTTTTACTTATGGCACTCTAACACAACACACATGATTCAGCAGTGACCTTGGTTTCTGTAAGGGCAAGAGTAAATGACAGTGTTTCTGCATCCCAATCCTTGGTAGTCACTGTAAACATCAAGCATTATCACTTGCAGCAACAGCAACTGTCTCCACTAATATGTCATTAACTTCAGAAAGTGCAGTTAGAAGAAACTGAGCTGAAAAGTTGTGCTGAAAATCAATGAATGGATAATTGGTTCTGTTTTAACTCAGTCTCAGACAACATCACATGTAATTTTTTAAATATTTACTTTGTAAATACTAAACAGAGAAAAGTAAAGAACTCTGACTTATTGGCCTGTCTTCATGGCTAAGCATGAAGATGAATAAAAATTAAAATGTCTTTAAGTGGCATTGAGGCAATAACATGATTATTCCTAGGTTCAAATTCTGCAACTGGTATTGAACAAGTTAAAACTGGAGAGCTCTCTGATGGGTTTATTTCTGAGTCACTTAGTATGTAACAATTTTTACATACTGTGAAAACCTTCACAGAATTTTTTCTGAAACATTGACACCCAATGGTTTTAAAATTATTCAGTTTCTGTGTCTGATATTTTCTGAGTGAAAATTATGTTGTTTTCAGTTTCCTTGGTTTTGTGGTGGTTTTTTTTTCTGGTAGCCACAAAACAGGTATGATTGGGGAATAATCAGTAGTAGAGATCCTAGCAGCTAACACTAGGGTTGGCCCACACAACCGGCTTTTCTGACTTGAAGTATTGTGGCTCGTCCCAGATGGAGCATACAACAGGATGTGGTTAGAGTAGTTGTGGATCTTTGGGAACGCCCGTTTTGGCGCACTTAAGAGTTGCACTAATGAGCCTGGGAGAAAACCACAAGAAAAGCAGAACACTGAAACTTGGGAGATAATGCAGTGTCTGAATGTTGACAGAGGTATAAGGTCTCTTTGGAGTCAGCTCTAAGGCTTACTGCAGCCAATATCCGTCATATTCTGATACCTCAACTAAAGACCTGAGTCCTAGCAAATGCACCAGGACTTCCAAACTTAAACATCACAAATAAGATCTTGAATAGCATTGGAGTGTGACTAATTCAACAGGAAACTTCACCCAATTCTTGGTACCCATTGGCTTTCAGCCTATGTGCATACTACCAATGTTGCCACTAATAAAATTCCTGTTAGCATTGTAAATCTGCTTTGCGCTCTGCTGCATATGCTCCGGGAATATCTGAGAACTCAAAGCATCAAGGAAAAGTGCTAATTATTGAGTACAAACTATTTTGAGGTGCTACACTGCCATGATACCTCATTTCCCAGATTTCTCTGTTTATTATAGGCCTTGTATAACCATAAGTGAGCAACAAGAAGGTGGGTGGATATTTTGCAACTTTCTCTTGGCCAGGATGTTCATCCTTACCAAGTGAAATAATTCTCATCTTCCTAACCTCTAATTAAAGAAGCTAAAAGGAAGTGCACCTTTTAAAGAGCTGTTTTCTTTCACATAAAATATAGCTAAGCCCACAAATCTTTATGTAAACTGCAGATAACCAAGCCCACTAGTGGGCTCTTAATTATTTGCATTTCAGCATATGATTAGGTCCTTTGCTGGATTTCAGTCCCTGGGCTATTCTGAGTAGCAGTTCTGGGGCAAGTCCTCTTTCTTTACTGTCTCTGGTGATCTTAACACAATGAAGAAACGTAACATACAGGGTGACTAGGATTAAATTCTTTGTGTGAGGTTAGAACATTGCCTACAATTAAAGGAAATGATATTTGTTTTCACTTGGAAGTGTTCACAGATTAATCTTTTCTTTTGTAGGACCTCTGACACTAAGCTAAAAGCATCTGCAAGAAGCAGTGCTGCTTGGTTCTGGTACACAGAGCTCGTTATCTTGCTCACTGGTTGTCAGTCTGTTTCACTGTGCTCTACACATCAGGATCCTAAAGACTCACAAGTTAGAAGTTAAAGGATGGGACCACTTATACCTATGTCTGATACAGGGAATCTATTTTCATTCAAATCATTCCAACTTTACCGATGGTGACTAGAACACTTGTTTACCAGGACAAATTTTATTGTGGAAGGAACTTATGAAATACTTCCAGTTCTCTCTGAGCTCTGATTTTGTCATCACTGTAAAATGCCAGTTTCTTCTCAGATGTGGAGTCTTGAGTTTGGAAAAGAAAGCTATTGCTGTGTAACCAGACACATGAGCAAGCACTGTTGTTCAGATGCATCTGACCAAGGACCAAGGGAATCTTCCAAATGTTGTGTACCTGCACAGTTCACTGTCCCTCCCCACTTCTCATACAATTCCTCACTATCTCTTAGATACCCATCAATGTACAATGTTTCGGTCCAGTTAGAATTAGCACTATTGTAAGCAAACCAATGATTTGTAAGAAAGAATTAAATGTTAAAGGTAAAGGCAATTACTTTTCTGTAATATGATTGTTGATGGTCATGGATAGAAATGTTAGTCCAACATACTATATTAACCCAAAAAGTGATCTGAAATCCTGATAAGGGATTCCAAATACACTTTTAAGTGAAAAAAATCCAGTTTTTCTGCTACATAGTCACTGTGCCTCTCACTATGCTTGGTATGTGTATGTGTGTGTGTGTGTATGTATGTGTATATATATATATATATATATATATATATAAAAGCAGACTTTCAGCGCTTCAGAAATCACATGCATGTCCTGTCAGATAGCATTAGATGTTTAGGATGAAAAGTTGGGCCAGAAGTGACACATTACTCGTTGAAATGAAGGACATGTCACACACAATTTCCTCTTCATGTCAGGTTGAGTCACTTTGCCCCACTGTCTGGCATGTGAGATATGTCAATGGCAGTGGTTCCTATTTCATGCACAACATGTGTTTGAAGCTCACTGGTTAGATGAGCAAGTCCCAATATCATCCCTGCCAGCTGTCTTATGTAGTTTTTCAAACTGCTGTGAAATATGAGGATATCTATAATATGGGACGTGTCATGGGCTATGCTCGTTTGGCTTTGCTCATCTGAGCTTTTGACATTGTGTGGGGATCCTTGTCATGGCTTGCTCTGGTTCTTCTGTGGATTAGGCTGTTTCTCAAGTAGCTATTTTCAGAGTAAGGGAAGGATGTGTCTTGCTGCCTTAACATGAACAGATGTGAAAATTGGAATGATGCTGAGATGATGCATATAAAGAAATTTACAACAAACTTTGGCTTGGCAATAATTCTAGTAATTTTAATCTAGTCTAATTAGCCTAATTTCTATGACTACTAATTTTTCAGCACATGTCTCTAAAGAACCATATTTAGGAAAATAGTAGCAAAACTTGTAGTTGTCACAGCAGTTGCAGTGCCAGTCCATCTAACAAGGAAATTGGTAGATTCAGGATTTGATATGACTTTTTGAGGAAAAGGATTGTGAGATAAACAGCAAACATACTGACATAAACTCTTGCAATATTTTTGTCCATTATGAGATGAAGGCAAGAATTATTCTTAAATGTAAGCAGGATAAAAGCTGGGTCTCTGACTGAGACTCAGCACATTTTCAGCATCATCATGGATGTAGTTCTATTCCCAGTGGATTTTTGTAGCTTATTAGGTCCAAGATAATATAAAATTCCTGCTAGTGTAGGAATTTCCTCATCCTCCAGTTCTCCACTGCTAGCTTGATCCTTCAGGCAATGTAGTTCAAGAGTTTGTAGCTTTTGAATCCCAGATGAGAGCTTTGAAATTTGCTTTCCCTTCTCCCAGATATAGTCTGAACATTGGTGACTATGGAAGGAATTACACTGTGGCTGTGTTACTGGCACAGACTGAAAGAGATTTGCTAGACAGATATATCATCTTAAATTTCTTATGATGTCAGTTTTGTAGACTCATGAGAAAGGAAGGTGGGCATATTTAATAAATCCTCAAATACATAAATAAATAAAAGTGATCACCCGAACTGCCTGAAATATTAAAGAACATTGATAAATAAATTACAACATTTTCAACTTGGCTTTCTTTATGGAACCTTATCAAAATGGCTGTAATTATATTCTGACTCAAGAGCTGGTTGATGAGTTTCATATATAATTTAATTTGCCTTAGACAAACACAGCAGCAATGAAAAAGGGTTGCTCAATGTCACATGATATTTTGTGTGAATGCTACGATCAATCCAATTCTTTATTCTCACATACATCACTGTAAAACTGGAGAATTCCTTAACCTCATTTATATTGCCCCTGATTTACAATCATGAGTGAAACAATATTAGACCTTCTAATTTCTCTTCCTGCCCTTGCTTGGAACACCCGTACATTTCATTCACGGTTTCATTGAGCAAGGATTGAAAAGAAACCCTCAGGGTCTAGCCAAGGAAATAAATAACTCCGTCAACTGAGAATATAAGTGAGAAGACAGGATAAAATGTCAACTGGGAATTATTATGCAAAACAGAAGGAATGCAGAGGGCAAAACAATGTTAAAATGTAATTTGTGTGTTTTAATATGATTGTCTTTTTGTATTTTAAAGGCACAATATAAAAATAAATATGACAAAGGGATAAATGCATCCAGCATAATTAGCATAGAAATTATACCTCATTTGTTTTCTGGATATTGCTTTGTCTAGATTATAAATGGCATGTAGATACAGTGGAAAGTGAAATATCTCAGAATATTAAATTCTTTTAAGAGGGTGCCATGGGGCCCTTAATGTCTTCTTTTATTCCTGACTCTAATTTATTGTTCTTGTGTTGTCAGCAATAACCCTTCCACAAAAATGCACTCTCTATCCCTGATCTGAGCTCTGCCAAATTGTAGTGTGCTGTCTACAGTGATAGCTAGTGCAGGGTGACAGTTCTATACTGAGTGGAAATAAGAACATGTTCCCTCACCATAGTGTTCTCAGAGATAGTGCTCATTCTTTTACTTTATGAAGAGTCCAGCAGAGGTTCATACACTGTAAAATGAAACAATGCAGTGGTTTTTAATGAAGTGTGTTGTAGTTCATGATGAATGTGTGTTCTGATTCAAGCATAGAAGAAGTTTTGTTCATCTGACTGATGTTTGAGTATTATGCAGTGGTGCAGGTAGGGGTAGCTGGACATTACATAAGACAGTGTTTCATTGTCCAAGGTAGTGTGTAGAAGCATGTATTCAGACATGTCTATTTAATATCACAAATTATTAGTTACTAGCAAATTATTAGTATGAACTGCAAAATGTAGAGGGTCTGATTTTGTTCTAAAAGTGTTTTGTCTAAATGAGGAGAAGGACATGGCTTTTTGCTTGTTGAATTTGAGTCTCTTTCAGATCATTCCAGACAAGGAAATAATCTCTTCGACTATTTTATATCCTCTGTCTGACTAGCCACAAATTCTGTTGTCTTCCAGTATGACACAACATTTTTGAGAACAAATTTCCTCATGCTCTGCTTTGAGGTGTTTCAAGAGCTTTTTTACCTTTGTCCAGAGCTGAAACATTTGACGTCTTATCCAAAATCATGTGTGGTTTGCAGTGGAATGGAATTTGTGTAACGGAGTTGACAAAATCACAGAACATTAGGGATTGGAAGGGACCGTGAAAGATCATCTAGTCCAAACCCCTCACCAGAGCAGGATCCCCTAGATCCAGTTCTCTCCATTCCTTGCCTCATATTTCACATAATTATTTCTGTTCTCAATAAAACAGAAACAAAATTTCTGCAATAATTTTCTGTTCTAGTTGCTGTATAGAGCTGATAAAGTCTTTCCCCAAAAAAATCTCTGCATGTTGATCTCTTTTCTAAACACTCTCAAATATAGCTCTTTTTTAAATTCAAAGAAACTCTAGAGAGCTGCAACTGCAGTGATATCATAAGATCATAGAAAATAACTCTAGAAGGGACCTTGAGAAGTCACTGAATCCATTTCTTCTGCCTTAGGCAGAATGAACTATACCTAAAGAATTGTCAAGATGAATTTGTCATTCTAAGCTGTACTTAAAAACATGAAATGATTGTTAGGCTACAACCTTAAAGTCTGAGCCCACTTTTAATATTCTTACCATTACAAAATCTTCCTTATGTTCAAAAAAAGGAGACTGAGGGCTGACCTCATTAATATTGATAAATATGTGAAGGGTGGGTGTCAGGAGGATGGAGCCAGGCTCTTCTCAGTGTCATCTAATGATACGACAAGGGGC